>OW052220.1:162570837-162636860 GCA_932526605.1 Nephrotoma flavescens | reverse complement strand
TAACATAGTCTAAAGATAGCATTGATTATGTGCTGTAGTTTCCTTAGTGCTTTTTCTGGTAGAACTTTGATTATTTGTCCCGTTTTCAAGTCGTACCCAGGAGCTTTTTGGTCTTTGAGGTTTTTTATTTCTTGTTTGATTTCTTTCAGAGTAACTGGTAGCACAGATGCCTCGTCTACTTTGCTTATAGATATTGATTATCCACTTGTCCAGTTGGTGGTTTGAAGGGATTTTTTAGGTGTTCGGCAAACAGATCAACTTTTTGCTTTTCGCTGCGAGCTCAGGTTCCATCAACCATTCTAATGGGTGGCACTTGCATTTTAGGCCTTTTTAATCCTTTGGTGGCTTTCCACATGGAATAGTCTGTGCCAGGTGTAACTGTCAAATTACTTAGGAAGCTTGCAACTGACTCATTCTTAATCTCCTTTATAAGTAGTTTAAGTTTGTTGCACAAGTTGTTTAGGATTGTTTTGTCTTCAGGGGCTCTAGTTCTCTGCCAAGTCTTACGAGCCCTTCTTTTTTGGTTAATCAAAGCTCTCACTTCAACTGGATAGTATATACTTTTTTGTAATATTTCTTGCTCATCAGGAGTACTTTCCCTGAAGAACTAATGATTTGTGATTGAGTGCTTCTATGCTTGATATTGGGAACTAGAACTATTTTTTTTATTTATAATTTATATTACAACTGATTTACACATCGTTTAGTAATTTATCTTTCTTAAATAAATATTCACTTTTGACGGGCAGTAACCCAAAGATTACTCCCGTTTGAATTTACATAATTTATTATATTTCTCTGTTCTAATTAAATACAACTGCCCAGTTCTAAAGGTTTCTGCCTTTGAAGTCTTCTTACTTCATTGGTAGTGTCCAACAAACTTCGTATGTGTGCATTTTGGTGCCAAGATATCCGCTGAATGTGTTTCTTTGCATGATTTTTTTATTTCTTCACTGACATATGGTTTTGGAAGTTTACGGAGCCGATTTTGCTTGGTTTAGGATAATGCGCCATTTCTTTGTCAGCTACTCACTGAGTCGGTTGCTTGTTGAAGTTTTGTAGTTGCTTCTGATAAACACTTTCCAGTTGTCAGAATAGCTGTTTCGTCGGCAAATATTAGCCCCTTCTTTATTTGGCATATCTCTGGTGTACAAGATATACAGTATAGGACCCAGTACGCTGCTTTTGGTATGCCTGCGGCTATTCTCTTTAGTTCAGAGTATACTCTGAAGTATACTTCCATTATATTTTACGCGGAAATGCCAATCTTCTATGTACGATTTAAGAATTTGATAGAACTGTTTAGATAGATCTCGATGCAATTTAAATTCAAGTCCTTGGTGCCAAAGTTTGTCGAAAGCTTGTGCTACATCTAAGAAGATACTGGAACATATTTTCATGTCCGTTATTCTGTTTTATCGTAGAGTGATTTTAAATAAATCCAAATTAGTGGGGTGGAATTAAATTTCGTTCTTCTATTATTGACTTGAGCTTCTTGAGCAGTAATTTTCCAAGTAATTTTGAAATAACAGGAAGTAGTGAAATCGGCCTGTACGACTTTTTGTCCTTTCCTGGTTTGCCTGGTTTAGGAGTCATAATTACTTCAACAACCTTCCATTGCTGTGGGACATATTTTAGTCTGAAGGCGCATTGGTTATTTGAACCAATTTTCGTAATCCCTTCTCGAGAATGGCTTTTACGACTTGGCCAGTATAATTAGATCATAACCTGGAGCTTTTTTCGTATCTAAATTATGTTCGGTGAGACCACTTAAGTACTTGTTAATAGTTTCGTTCTTAATTTCTTTCATAAGTTGTTTCAGTTTATTGCACAGATAATTGAGGATTCTTTTGTTTTCCGGAGTGCGTGTCCTTTGCCAGGTCTTTCGTGCCTTTCGTTTCTCTCTAACTAATTCCCTGACTTCAAGAGGGTAATTTTGATTCCTACGGGATTCGGTATGATTAGTAGGAGAATTTTGCCATGCTGGAATTGGAACTATGAAAATTAGTGTATAGTCGCATACGAATGTAAGTGTCAAGTTAATTTAAATTATTACGTTTTTCTGGGTCACTCGACTGCGTATTTGCATGCTCTTATACACGTGATGGAGGTCGTGGATATTGTGTCCTGGTAGAGTAATGGTTACAGGCACGTGTTGACGAATAAATTGTAACCCTTCTTCCAATTGATTTGGTTTACATATGGATGGAAGTAGCACGTTTTGATGGGCTTCAAAGATCACATTAAGTAAGCCTTGTTGCGTATCCTGAAGGCTCTTTAGGACTAGCATCATTTCGAAAATGCTCGGTAACGTTGATCGCACCCTGTCTTCGTAAGTTCTATATTCTTGTAATTGCAGCATTTCCTCTTGTAAGCAATGTTAGTCCTTTATCAAGTTGTTTATCGATACTGCAGTGAGGTTTGTGTTATGCTTTACTAGATTGATGGTGCTATCGATTATAGTTGATTGATTATTTATAACGCCAATCTCATCGTCGTTCATTTTTTCATTTTTTGGGACCCATACTTTTCAGCTTCTCGTTGAGTAAGAAGCCTAAACATGTCCCCTAACACAAGGCTCACTGAGTCACCGAAACCTCGTTTCACTCATTTACGGTCCTTATTGCTTACAAACAATAGCTCGTTGTCTACTATCAAGTGTGTAATTGTATTGTAATAAGAGATGCGGATTACGGATTTATTTGGATGGAGGCTTGTGCAAGCCCATAAATGCAGCACATAGAGAATATTGCTAGTATACTAACCTTTGTGAAAATAACCCAAATTTATATCCCCAAAAATAGAAATAGTTGCTTATACGGTAATACTATATAAGTTTATGATACTATTGCGACATTTAATTAATAATTTTAGAAATAAATCTAAATTCGGGTATAAATATTTCCGAATAACAGCTAAATAATAAACAAAAATGTTAAGAGTTTAATAAAAACAATAAAAAGTTATAAAACGCGTAAATAAACAAAAAACAATTTAATTCTACTATCCAAAACATATTCTGACAGCGAAGTTCTAAATTACTTTTAATATTCCTCCTTCACCAAAATACAATATTTTTACTCTCAGCCCAGAAAAATTTTTGTGTCATGATAGTGTTAGCTGTCATGACAGTAAATTTTCGGGGCTGAGAGTAAAAAAAATGTCATGTTAGCAATAATTAGTGTTACCATCGCAATTTTCGGGGATGGAATTTGGGCTATCTTCACATACATCTAGTACCATTTGATTTGGGAGAACTAATTGTTTTGCTCGTCTATGTGGTTGTTGCATAGGGGCCGAGTTGTTGATAAATAGTTGTTGAACTTCTTTCGCTAGTATTGGGTTGTAATGGAGGCAATGCTTCCTTCAATCCATCTTCGGTCGGTGGTTTGCATAATTTTGTCGGCGACTCGAACCAAGCCATCATTCCCAGCATGAGTTTCAAGAACCCGTCCCAACTTGCATCGGGTAGCAGGTAGTTGATCATCATCTATTATAACTTAATCGTTTACCAACAAGTTAAGCTGGATCTTTGTTCACTTGGTTTGCTGCTGAAGTTGGTGAAATATAGTCAGTAGACCATCGTTTCCAGAAATGTTCTATTAATTATTCGGCCAGGTGCCATCTTGTTTTCGATGTTTGCACATGGTGGCGCCTTCAGTGAATCACCAATAAAGAAATGCCCTGGAGTTATTACTGCTAAGCCAGAGACATCATTTGTGAGTGGTGTTAAAGGCCGAGAGCTAAGACACGCTTCCATTTGAGTTGTTACCGTGCACAGTTCCTCGAATGTTAACGTTGAATCACCAATAACACTCTTGAGATGAAATTTTTCTGACTTTATACCTGCCTCCCAAATACCTCCTAAACGAGGAGTGCTCATTGGTTCCATTAATAGCTAACATAGCTGCAATATCGCTCGGTAATGTTATCATGGCCATGCAATAGTTATTTTTTAATACAGAATTTGCTCCGACAAAGTAAGTTCTATTGTCGGAGAAAATATCGGTACACAAGCCTCTCCTGGAAACGAAACGCTTGTAGGCAGCAATGATAGATTCAGTTGTAAGACAGCTTGCTATTTCGATATGGATCGCCTTAGCTACCATACATACAAAAAGAGCTCTATGTTCTTTTGTAGGCCTTTGCCCCCTTCCTTTTGTTGTTCTCAATTGGATTGGACCGGCATAATCGATTCCTGATTTGGCAAATTCTTTTCCTGGTTGCATTCTGGTAGCTGGCAGAGTTCTCATTAGTTGTTCTGACATATGTTACTTGTGGCAGAAAATTTTTAGACATTTCTGAATCACACTTCGCACCGTTCGCTTGCCATAAATAATCCAGTACTTGTCCTTTAAATATGACAAGGATAATTGAATGCCACCGTGCAAAGTATGCTCTGTGCATCTTCGATTATTCGCAACGTTAATGTGTTGTGCTTATCCAAGATTATTGGGATTCAGCTGGCAGGCGTATGCTTGGAATTTTGTAGCCTGAATGGTCGGCTCTTAGTATTCCATTATTATCTCTCTTCCATTATTATAAGAGTCTATATCTTTTTTCTAAATGCCTAAGGGATTTGAGGGCCTGAATTTGTTATGGAAGTCTTGTTTCTGGATGATTTTAAGAATTGTAATTTGTGCATCTTGAAATTCCTTATTCGATGGTATACCTGGCTTGTTGACTGTGGGCGTTTTGTGGTAGATAAAACATCTGCAATAAGCGAAATGCATTGTAGTTTGTTGAAGCTTGAATGCCGCTCATATAGTTGTAAGAACGGGTTGACTTTTTTAACGCCAGCCTGATTAACTATTGAGTTTTCTTTTAATTCCTCCAGATGTACGTCTTTAGGAATATTGTTTGGTGTCGGTACATCAAGGTCCAACCGTAATTCCTCATGAAGAAAATCTAAACCCCACCATAAGTTACTGTCAACAAGAGCTAAAGGGGTTGTTCCACGTGACGCTATGTCTGCCGGATTTTCAAATCCTATTGGTCACAAACGTTTTGAATTGGTTCGCCTCCCCTCTGACCCAGCAGAATGTAATAGTTGCGTCAGTCCAGGCGTAAGTCTTGATATTATTGAGTTCCAGGGAACATTGAGTATGGCTTATGAGTTTCGCTAGAAGCAAGGCTGCGTGCTCCAGATGTGGGATTGATAATTTGGAGATGTATCGGAAAATCCATCCAGCTCAATTGATGATTCTGTTGTTGTGTCAATCCACCGAGGAATCTGCTTCATTATGGCGATTTATCTGCTTATATGCTTCATCATGGGTATTTATTCCTTATAGTTCGTCGATCTAGCGTATAGTGTTGCTGGTAGCCAATCATCCCATCCTATTCCAATGGTCCATGCTTCTTGCATCATTTATAGTTTTGCCGTGATGGTTATTGCGGTGACAGCCACCCTATGTGGCCAAATAATTGTGATGAATCCGACAACAATTATCGCTTGGTTGGTTGACCATGCGATAGTTGCAATCTTGAGACATCGAACTCAAACGCATCTGTAGAGGGATGATACACGATCCTTAAGATTATTACGCTATCGGATAGGTTAATTTGTACGTTGCCTTTATGATGTAATTCGCCTGGGTTACGTTCCAATATTTCCTCGAAATTTTCTTAGGTCCATTTTCTTAGGTTCAAACCACCATTAATTTAACTCCTTTATAGTTAAAAATGCTTCCTCTAGGGTATCAATTCCAGTTAGCATGTCAAAATCCAACGACAAGACCTTGGATGTTGTTGAATAAGTGCTGCTACCATCTTGTCCCAGTTGCAACAAGGCTCCTACTGCTAGGAAACTGGCCGCTGTAGTTCCATAGGTCACCGTATTCAATCTATAGGTAGCCATAGTGCTGGCGTTCGCACGGGTTCCTCAGGTCGTGCCTCAGGTCGATTTTTTCGACTAAATTATGAACTAAACTAAATTGCTCAGTAATTCACAATAAAAATTTATAGGTGGCAGCAATAGCAACAAATCAAACTGTGCCTGACTATTCGAAATACTAAATTGTTGATTTTTCGTGGATAAACGAAATATTAAATTAAATTGCAAATGTTTTTCTAAACAACGAAATGTTTAAAAATAAAAAAAAGTGCCACGCAGAAATTGTTGCCGGGTAGAAATCATAACCTAAAATAGATATCATAACCTTTGACATTTGAAAACTAAATTGAAAAGTTACGGCGAATAGCGTAAGGTCACCTCTAAAATGTTTAGTGCATAATTTAGTCAAAAAAATCGACCTGAGGCACACAGCATAAGGGTCATTAGTAAATTCCTATACATATGGATTAAAAATAAGTGAGGTATATGTAATGATATAATACATGATAGTAACACATATCAATGAAAAAAAAGTATCCTTAATCCGTAAATGGTGGGACACGGCGGCTGATAGTGATTGCTTCTATACTACCGCGTGCACCCCTGGTATACATCATTCCGTATCAGCTATTAAATATCAGATATTGATTTATGTTCAACCTTTCGCAGGTACCAATTGGGCTAAGATATGCGGGCTTTATAACGCCCAAAACTGAGCCTGGGATACTATATACATACGGAAATAATATCCCAGCGGTGTTTTACTATCGTCGCTCTGTCGGTTTATAGATGGTATGATTGATGGCAATTAAAACTCAGTTTTTTTATTTGCTTCGAGTTTCAGGCAATTTTTTTTTTGTATTAGAAATGGTCACTTTATTATTAGATTGTGAGAAGTTTATTACACAGCAAATTGTAATTTTTTATTTCATTAATTACACTTAAATAATTCAGGAATTAATTTTACGATTATAACCAAATGTTTATTCGGTAACGTTATATTTAGTGTTGCATTGTAACTTCTTATGATAACAAAATTACTAGTTTTTTTCCTTTAATTAAATTAATTAAATTTACACATTTATCACTTCTTGCGTTCCACAACACCATCACCTTCCGAAACTGTAAAAGTTAACGTAATCCGTGCGATCCACAAGCACAATTTTTTTTCGATAATTTTCATACAGGGATTCTTAAGGATTCTAATAAGAAAAAAGAACGCGATAATTCCGCGTTTTCAAATATTATTATAATGGTAGCATAATAATAAATACATACTTTATAAAAATAATGCATTTATACTTTTGTATTGCGCGACTTGTGCGACTCCCAAAAACAAGAAAAAAACTCTGATATTTTGACCATCCGCTTTGCTCTCTTTATATTGTTATGCACATAAAAAAAATTATTGGGGTATTTCCGATTGCAGTTGGGTGTACATAAAAATATCGTAAGACAAAAATTAGTGTAATAAAATTAGAATGATGATAAGCACAGTGGCATGGCTCGGAACGATGGATGCAATCGCGGCTGCCGTACAGTATGATATTTGAAGTATCAGACAGCAGATGCGTTGGAATTTGATTGACATCTTGACCTTTACCAATAATATTTTGTATTAAAGTAACACAGTGAAAAGATGAAAATTCTGATCAAGATATAATACAATTCTCAATTAGGGTGACACGTGATCCCTGAGGCATTACTGGCAACATTTCTCAAAAGTCACCACACCACAGAATGGTTTTAACTCCAAATTATTTTGCTCTATTTTCATTCACAGCCAAATCTCTCAATAATCTATCAATCATTTTATGGCATGTAGTGTATACATTGATACTTCATCAATAATTATCAATAACGCTGATTTACTGTATCGACCTTAAACTCTGTTAGCAGTAACTGCGAGTTCATACGACGGATAAAAATCTCGGATTTTTCTATCCCAGATATTTTTTTCAATATTTTCAACTTTTTTATATGAAAAGAGGCGTGCCCGTTGTATAATTTACGTGATGTAATTGGTTAAAACGATGGGATAGTAAAATCCGAGATTTTTATCCGTCGTATGAACTCGCAGTAATGCTTGATACTGAGTTCCTTAAAATTTTAATTAGAAGAGCAACACCTCTGAAACTAGTTGTTATACATGGTAATTGTAATAAATATAATTTATGAATGATTGCTTCTAAGACACACTTTTTTTTACAACCTGCATCAGCTGTTATCCAAAATACATTGCTACCGGTATTATGATCTAATAATTCACGCAAATCCAACTTTATATATAACGTTGCGTTATTCACCATTCACCATTAGTGCTTCTATACATATCCTCAAAAACGGGTGCCCAAATGACTTTGGGCTCCGTACATACAACAAAAGCAACAGTAAATAAAACAAATCAATATTTTTGGGATATACAACATATTATCAAGGTATCGCTTTTTCACTGTCATGTTTCCTCTTTGTTCAATTTTTCTCTCTATCATTCCAAACATAATGAAATGGGAAATACCATATAAAAATTCATTAGCTAAAGGGCCATAATTATTGAAGTTAAAAAATGCTAATAATTTTGCCATTAATGGAGCTTCACTCTCATAAACTTCCCGAAAACAACCTTTTAACGATTGGTCACGTGAAAATTGAATTTCGTCACCATTCAATTCTCCAACGACGCACTATCATATCCTGTATTCACGTACTTGTAAATGTATTTCACACTTTTAACGGTCATACACACTACTACATTCAAATGACAATTGAATTGGGCTAAAAAAAATGGATTGTATATGGAACGACGAATCGATTATCAATAGAATGCCTACGAACATTAATATTCGTAGCATTATGACATCGTCTATAAAGAGGATTTTCATTCGCGCTATCACGCGTATAATCACAGATATCTTTTGGTAAATTTTTGTTGCATGTTGTTGGATGCCCAAAAACTTCATGTAGTTGTGGATGTGCTCGAATATCAGGTATTTCAGCACACAGAATCTTATCAATATCAGTAACCCCATCTATTCTATCATCCCTATCCAACGTGACGAAAAGAGTTAGGAGAGCCTTGGCCCCAGAACAGATTGCAGGGAAAATAAAAAGTAAACCTTCAAGAGGTTCAATAATTTTAGGCGGTTCTGGATTACATGTCATAGTTATAAATAATGAATGTTAGCTGAAATGGTGTACGATTGACATTGCATCTTAATAATGTTGGTACATATTGCGAGGAGAACCAATAAAAGATTATGGTAAAATGACTTTACGGCCCATAGTATGAAATCCATCAACACCATTTGGAAAATTATGCACCAAATCATTTAAATTATCATAATCTTCAATCCGCGATTTCTAATCAACCACCCATTGAAGCAATAATTTTTGCGAACGATGCAAGAATCTAAGCCCATCACGAATTGCGAGTCGATAAGAAGCATATTGAAGCATTGTAACTTTATTTTGAGCTGCTGTAGAAGTAGAAGTAGTATAGCTATGTTATGTGCTATATTAACATGCCAGCCAGTATCACCGTTTGGAAACAATAACGGATAAGCTAAAGGATCTAACGAAGAGTCTAAAACAGAAATACTACGAACTGCATTTGACAATTTTAAAAAAAACGACCGAATTTCTCTCGAAAGGTGGTCCACCATTGCCATTTATGAAAATTGCTTTGTCATCGGTCTGATCATTGAAACAGCGAATATCTATATCTGTATTAACTATAACTATTATGACTACACTCTTTGACTGCACATTGATCTGAACGATTGAACAAAATCATTCACGCGACCTAATTTTACAGCTAATGCACGCATTAAATAAACACTCACATTTGCTCTTTCGGTCTTTAGTGATTATCAGTATCAACATCATAAAAGTATAATGTGCATATCATGGTTGACGACCATATTCAGATGCCAAAGCGATAGCTCAATAATAAAAAATATTATGAATCTTGAAATGGTGCACACTGCACACCGTATAAAAAAAATATAAACACTACCTATTCAGCCCAAGCTACACACGGTTTCAAACTAAGTCGTAATATATTTTTTTAATTTCAACCCTTATTTTATATTAAAACACCCATTTTTTTGTATTGTTTTATTCTGTTCTCTCGAAAATAGAATGTAAACAAAAATCTATATCTCAAAAATGGCCTTAAATTTTTTTATTTTCATTTCTATTTTTTCATTTCGGATGCACCGAAAAATTTAATGTCGCAGTTAAAACGGATTTTGTTGGTAAAGGCGGAAACAAAGGAAGGTGAAGCAGGTTTTATGAAACCGTGTGTAGCATGGCTCATTGCACATTCATTTCTTCCACGCTTGTCCATATATTATTATCTCGCCGCTGAAATCAAAACAAAACAAAATGTTAGTGTATTTCACTTTCTATTTATGCCGGACAAAAAAAAACAATGAAAAAATACAAATGTTGTCGTTGTTGATGCTGTTGTAATTGGTTTTTTAATCCCTTATAACTCAGCCATCAATATATCGATTTTGTCTCGTGAGTTGCTCATTTAAAATGAGTTTTTTTTTTTATTTAATAAATTTATTT
Organism: Nephrotoma flavescens; assembly: GCA_932526605.1. Lineage (NCBI taxonomy): Eukaryota > Metazoa > Arthropoda > Insecta > Diptera > Tipulidae > Nephrotoma > Nephrotoma flavescens. The sequence continues at coordinate 162,626,449 of OW052220.1, read as the reverse complement.
ATTTATTTATACAATATTACAACTGATTCAGAGATCATCTAGTAATTTATCTTTCTTTCTTAAATTCTCGGATTATTAATTATAATACTTTCTTATTCTAAACCAAACTGCCCAGCTCCAGCGGTTTCTGCCTTTGGAGTCTCCTCACTCCGCTAGTGGTGTCCAACATACGAGGGATATCTACGTGTTTCCTTGCTTGGTTCTTTATTTCATCGGTGACGTATTCCATCTTCAAGTCTCTATGGAGGTTGTCATTCCTAATGTACCATGGGGCATTCACACTCCTCCATTCACCGATTTTCGAGTAGGAGTAACGAACTACTCAGAAATCCAAAGTGTAATGATGAAGATTAACACTTCAAATCCAAACGCATACAGAAACTTGTCAATGAAGCTGAATACGCAAAAATATCAGTGGTCCACGTACGAAAATAAAAACGATCGTCCCATCAAGGTCATGGCAAGAGGGCTACATCCACCCTGTGAAAATAATTCAATAATGGAGGATCTAGAAAATAAAGGATTTAAAATCCTTGATGCCGTAAACATTATTAAAAAAGAGAGACGTAGCGGAGAGAACCGACTAGAAGTCGTTTCAAAAAGAGGGCTTCCCCTGTTCATGCTAACGTTTGATAAATCCGAGAAAATAGAAAACATTTACAATATAACTGGCATACTCAACATGCGAGTAAAGATCGAAGCTGTTAAAAGAGGCAGTACAAGAATAGTACAATGTAAAAAATGCCAAGGCTTTAACCATACGCAACGATATTGCGCGCGCGATCCAAGATGTGTGAAATGTGCTGAAAAGCACCCAACACAAACTTGCAAACTATCAAAAGAAGAACCAGCAAACTGTATAAATTGTAATGGGCAGCATACAGCCAGCTACCGAGGATGTGAGGTTGCCAAGCAGCTACAAAAAATGAGGGATCAGGCACGCAAACCCCCTCTAAGTCATCCAAATAAGAATCGAGCAAGAAACGAATCATCTATGCGTAGGGAGAATATGCACAGGCCGCTTCAAATTCGAAAGAAAATGAGGCAAACGGTACCGAAAATTTCAAAAACACTGTCCAAGCAATTCTGAATCTACTTAACCTGCTGAAATACCAAGTTCCAAAATAGTTAAAAATAAATAATGTCTGCAATACCTAGTTCAACTCATAATTGCGCAACAGAATCCAGACATCAAAACTACTCATTAAGAATAGCCATATGGAATGCAAACGGATTAACACAGCACCTAGAAGAATTAAAACTATTTCTAAATAGTGAAAAAATTGATATATGCTTAATATCAGAAACACATTTTACCAGCAGCTCCTATGTATCAATCCGGAGATATACTTGTTACCATACCAAACATCCTGCAGAACGAGCAAGAGGAGGGTCAGCTATATTTATTAGGGATAATATCAAACATCATGAAGAATTAAAAATAGAAAAAGAATCCGTGCAAGTAACCACCGTGACGGTTAAATTTGGTCATCACAACACCTGTAATATATTGCCCTCCACGGTATAACCTAAAAAAAGAAGACTACATTAACCTGTTCCAGAAATTAGGAAGTAACTTCATTGTCGGAGGTGATTTTAATGCAAAAAATACCTTCTGGGGTTCAAGATTAACCTCTCCAAAAGGCAAGGAGTTACTTGCAGCTGGCCAATACTCAAACTGTGAATTTTACTCAAGAGGGAAACCAACGTACTGGCCAACAGATCCTAACAAATCTACATCACTAAAGGCATACCGGAACGCTACATCTTCTTAGAAAATGATGAAAGTCTAATATCTGATCATTCTCCTGTTATTATGACGGTTAGTGAAAATGTAATAGAAAAAACTAATTCACCACAACTAACAAACAACAAAACAAATTGGGAATTGTTTAAGCAGTTAGTGGAGGAAAAATAGAACTTCAAGTGCCAATCAAAAGTGAATATGAAATAGAAGAGGAACTAGACCGGCTCCTTAATGTCATACAATGGTCGGCTTGGGAATGCACCCCCAAATTATCATCCAGGAAAGAAAACGCCGTTATTTACCCAATAGAATTAAGAGAGTTAGTGCAGGAAAAACGAAAAGCCCGAAAGAAATGGCAGAATACACGTGCGCCGCAAGATAAAACCACCTTAAACAACTTGTGCATCAAACTTATGGTACTCATAAAAGCAGTGAAAAATGAAACAATTGGAAAATATCTTCCAATATCTAAGTTCTCTAGCCCCAACTAAAGATACTGACTATTCCCTCTGGAAAGCAACAAAAGGGTTAAAACGACAAAAACGCAGATCCCCAATCAAAATAAACGATGGGAATTGGGCCAGAAGTGCGAAAGATAAAGCTGACCTGTTTGCTGAACATGTTGAAGAAACATTTCAACCTCTAGGTCGGCAGACCAGTTACGAAAACACTGCTGATACGCTCAGAATATCTGATTTCGAGGATATGAGGCGTGTAACATTGAAAGAACTAAAAGCTGAAATTAAGAACATAAAAGAAAAGAAAATTCCTGGTTACGATCTGATAACAGGGCAAATAATAAAGGAGCTGCCTGAAAAAGGGACCCGTAAATTACTGCACATAATCAATGCGATCAGGAAAAAACATGTGCCAATGCAGTGGAAAGTAGCAGGAGTAATAATGATTCCGAAACCGGGCAAGCCACCCCAATGATAGAAAATCTTATCGGCCAATTTCACTTCTACCAACACTAGCGAAATTGTTTCAGAAGCTGTTGCTCAAAAGATTGAAGAAAACCATAGAACAACGAAACCTTATCCCAGAATATCAGTTTGGTTTCAGAGAGAAACACTCAACTATTGAGCAGGTTCACAGGCTTACAGATGTCATTGAGAATACATTAGAAAGGAAAAAGGTTTGCTCTGGTATCTTCTTAGATGTGGCACAGGCCTTCGATAAGGTATGGCACAGAGGTTTACTCTTCAAACTACATAGAGATTTACCAAAACAATATTATATGATTTTAAAATCATACATAGAGAATCGCCACTTTCGGGTGAAATATGAAGATGAATATTCCGAGCTAAAAAAAATTTCGGCAGGAGTTCCACAGGGTAGTGTTTTGGGACCTATTCTTTACCTACTCTACACCAGAGATTTACCTCAATTAAACGATGTTACCGTTGCAACATTTGCTGATGATACTGCAGTTCTCTCAGTAGGAAACACTATCGAGGAATCGACAACGAAACTTCAAGGCGCATGTGACAAAATCATAAAATGGACAAAAAAGTGGCGTATCGGGCTCAATGAATCGAATTCCACGCATGTGAATTTTACTAATCTAAAAGTCAGTTACAAACCTGTAATCATTAACGGTCAGCAGATTCCGTATGCGAATAAGGCTAAATATCTAGGAATGACCCTAGATACCAGGCTCAGATGGAAAGAGCACGTTAAAAAGAAAAAAGAAGAACTTAATATCAAATATCGAAAAATGTATTGGCTGCTTGGGAAAAACTCGGAATTGTCAACCGAAAATAAATTGCTATTATATCAACAGGTGCTAAAGCCTGTATGGACTTACGGAATACAGCTCTGGGGCTGTACAAAGAAAACCAACATCAAAATAATTCAAACTTTTCAAAACAAAGTGCTTCGTGGTATAGTTAACGCTCCGTGGTACATTAGGAATGATGACCTTCATAGGGATCTAAATATCCTGATGGTCCAAGAAGAAATAAAAAAACTTGCAGTAATACATGAACAACGTATTTATCAACACGTAAATGAAGAGCTTCGTGGTATGTTGGAGCTTTCACATGCAGTAAGACGATTGCAGAGAACGAAACCAATTGATTTAATGGATTAAGGATACCAAAGCAAAGACTATACTTCAGTAAATAGCATATAAATGGAGCTGGAGAATGGGCGTCTTCTCATTCACAAATGACCTAAATTAAGAAAGAAAAATTACTAGATGAATTGTATTCAGTTGTAATAATTTAAATAATAAAAAAAAAAAAAAAAAGTTTTCCCGGACTTCCAACATAGAAATCGACCTGAAATTTTTTCCAGATATGATCATCAATAAGACCTTTCATTTGAATCTATTTCCAGCCATGACACTTTAAACGGTCAATTTTTAGAAATTTTCAAATTTTGTGTGTTTGATATATTCAACCAAGCTTTCCCGGACTTCCAACATAGTAATCAACCTGAAATGTTTTCCAGGTATGATCATCAATAAGATCTTTCATTTGAATCTATTTTCAGCCATGACACTTTAAACGGTTAGTTTTTAGCAATTTTCATATTTTGTGTGTGCGATATATTCAATTAAGTTTTCCCGAACTCTCCACATGGAATATATATATATATATATATATATATATATATATATATATATATATATATATATATATATATATATATATATATATATATATATATATATATATATATATATATATATATATATATATATATATATATATATATATATATATATATATATATATATATATATATATATATATATATATATATATATATATATATATATATATATATATATATATATATATATATATATATATATATATATATATATATATATATATATATATATATATATATATATATATATATATATATATATATATATATATATATATATATATATATATATATATATATATATATATATATATATATATATATATATATATATATATATATATATATATATATATATATATATATATATATATATATATATATATATATATATATATATATATATATATATATATATATATATATATATATATATATATATATATATATATATATATATATATATATATATATATATATATATATATATATATATATATATATATATATATATATATATATATATATATATATATATATATATATATATATATATATATATATATATATATATATATATATATATATATATATATATATATATATATATATATATATATATATATATATATATATATATATATATATATATATATATATATATATATATATATATATATATATATATATATATATATATATATATATATATATATATATATATATATATATATATATATATATATATATATATATATATATATATATATATATATATATATATATATATATATATATATATATATATATATATATATATATATATATATATATATATATATATATATATATATATATATATATATATATATATATATATATATATATATATATATATATATATATATATATATATATATATATATATTATATATTATATATATATATATAATATATATATATATATATATATATATATATATATATATATATATATATATATATATATATATATATATATATATATATATATATATATATATATATATATATATATATATATATATATATATATATATATATATATATATATATATATATATATATATATATATATATATATATATATATATATATATATATATATATATATATATATATATATATATATATATATATATATATATATATATATATATATATATATATATATATATTATATATATATATATATATATATATATATATATATATATATATATATATATATATATATATATATATATATATATATATATATATATATATATATATATATATATATATATATATATATATATATATATATATATATATATATATATATATATATATATATATATATATATATATATATATATATATATATATATATATATATATATATATATATATATATATATATATATATATATATATATATATATATATATATATATATATATATATATATATATATATATATATATATATATATATATATATATATATATATATATATATATATATATATATATATATATATATATATATATATATATTGCATCCAATGCCTGAAATAAAATGTGATTAATGTTCAATAAATATAAAACTATAATAAAATACCTGTATTTTTTAAAATATGAATAATGAATTATATATTTGATTTGCCGCAATTTTGTAACTCAATCATCGTAAAATAATTATTATCTATTCAACGATAAATTATCGTGCTTAAACCAACGTGAATGTGTATCGTTTATTTTACGCTTAAGAATACTCGTTATTTTACATTACTAAGTTAACGTTTACTTATATAAGTGCATCCTAGGACATCGGTTTGATAAAATAAATTAAAGTTACATTATATGTAAACGTTGAGGAATCCACGTTGTTTCTACGTATTTTTGACGTAATTTATTCTACTGGGTAGTGTAATATTTAGTCAGAAAGCAAATTTCAGGTTGATCTCGTTATTCGTTTCTTGATAGAAATTTTTTTCGTTTCAGAATGCGCGTATAATATTAAAAATATGTATTCTTGTTAAATTAAAATTATTTTTGAGAAATTAATTTTAAATCCGGGAGCTTTAAGAGTTCGATGTCTCGTGAACTAGTTGTGAACATATATTGACTTTACTGCATGTTAGGGCCATGTGATTTTTTTATGTTTCAACGGCAAACCAATCTGAAAGATACAAACATTTGATATTTTAGAAAAATTGAAGCATTTAGAATCTATCTAAAGCATTAACCAGCGAGTCTTTAAGAAATTTAAGTAACAAAGCGACATCTGAAAAATGTATGCTTATTGACATTTACTACCCAGAATGAAATATCAAAATACACGGGATCGAGCCAACTTCCCGTTAGCTCGAATCGATCAGTGCACCTAGAATACTACAGGCCACACTGCTTTAAAAAGTTTGCTATATGACATCAATTTATGTCGACAGTTCTCTCTTTGATTGTTATAGGCAGCACTAAAATTAAAAAGTAAGTTTTGATTTTTTTTTTTGGTTTAAGCTGTCAATTGTCATATTAATAAATAAATTGTAACACAAGAAAAATAATTTTAAAATATTTTCTTGTTTGTTTAAAATTTTAATAAATAATATATATTAAAATTAACAGTGCACTTAGAATACTACAGGCCACACTGCTTTAAAAATTTTGCTATATGACGTAAATTTATGTCGTCAGTTTTCTCTTTGGCTATTATAGGCAGAACTAAAATTAAAAAGATTTTTTGATTTTTTTTGGATTTGCTGTCATACTGATAAGAAAAAAATTGTAAACAAACAAGAAAAATATTTTAATAATAGGGACTTTCGATTGACCTGAATTAACAGAATTGCAATTGAGTTATTCCCAAGTATTTTTACTTTCAATTTTCCTGGCGATATTCGTACTTAAGTACTAAACTTAGTCTAGTATTTTTCTAAGTTTGAGTTGCAATTTATTAAAATAAAACGTATGAAACGTGTCGCGATTATTCGAAACTGAACGAAACTCAATAAAGGAGAATTGTATACATGTATGTGTGAACAGAAAAGACAAAAAACAAAATGGCGGGAGCGTGGTTGTGCATGAATGTAAAATGCTATATTTGAAAATGTTAGAAGAAAAAGATGGCGGCATCCAAATGTGAGAGCAAAATAAAAATTTAGGTTTAAAATGAATATTTTTATTTTATTAAATTTGCGGTATAAAAATATACATACATATATACATATTATATACGAATCTAAATTATATTTTAGTTAATTTTTTAATTATTTTTTATTATTACACAATTTGAAATTATTCTTTGATTGTAATATTAAAAGTTTAAATAATTTTCCAAATAGGTACTATGATTATTGCACATCAAGTTTATTATTTTCGCATTTGTTTTCTACCTAAAAACTTAAAACTGAACTAGAAATTAATTAATTTATGAAAACAATATTTGAATAGATATAAAATATATTTTGATGTAATTTTATTTAAATTAACGCACATCTTTAAATTTTTTTAACAAAATTTTATAAAATTACCAAACTCATGTCGTGAACATGAAAAATAAAAACAAACCATTACACGCTATACACATTCCTACGAAAGAAAAATTGCGGTAACACAGTATACAGTAGTAACAACACAGTATACATATACGCTACAAACACTATCATTATAATGTGAAGTTTAAAGCCTTTATTCCACAATGAAACATATTTTTTTAGTAAAAAAAAGCGAGATAAAAATATAACTTCGCCACGTACCAAAACGAAACAAAAACAAAAATCAGTAAAATTTACTGGGGAAAATGTTGCCATAAAAAGTATGAAACTCAATACTTTTTATGGCAACATTTGTTGTTTTTGTCACTCTAACGTAATTTTAATATGTATACTCTCCTCTTTTCGGTTTCTCAGTATTTTTCACTGAAAAAATATGTTTCATTGTGGAATAAAGGCTTAACTTTCGTTAATTTTGGATGAAAACTAAGGAAAATACTATGCTCAATTTTTACTTTCGTTTTGTTATACTTGGGTTATTCAGATAATTGAGTTACTATTCACTTAATTGAGCTACTGAAGTGAATTGGGTGTTTGAATCGCACCTCTTCATTTTTGATAAATGTCAAAAAAAATTTAAATTTAATTCTTTTTTATTTAAATTTGTTTAATTTTAATTAGAAAAAACATACTTTTAAAACAAAACGCAGAATGAACGCAAAACCAATAAATGTCAAAAATACAACAAAAAACCAACGTATCTGATTTAACTACACGAGCAAAATATCTCTTCAGTTAATTCAGTAGCCCAATTTTTTAACTGAAATGAAGGTTATTCAGTTAATTCAGATAATTTTGTTAATTCATGTCAATCGAAAGTCCCTAATATATTTTAAAATTTAATAGAAATCTATTCGTAAAAGTATTAATTCGTAATATTATTATAAAATCATGCATTTTAAATTGTGTTAAATATGTAAACACGTATAAAATGTACACATTTCCTATAATTTACGAGAAGACATAACCTTACTTTTAGTACACGTATAAAAATATTTTTTTTCTGTTTGTTTTCGTTTTTTCATTTTATGAACTTGACTGCCGTCTACATTTCAAAGAAAAAACTGTAGACATGAATTTAATGACATAGCAAGCAGTGTGGCCTTCGGTAGGGTTCATTTATAGTTTGGATGTTTACCTAAAAAGACTTCGGTTATAGAATTCTGGGTTTTTGTATGTTTGTAGATATTGCAATATAGTTTCTAAGGATCAACTGTAATTATGGATTATTCTTACAGTTTTCTGAATTTATGAAAAATTACAAGTTATGACCTTTTAAATATTTAGTATTAAAAGTAAAGTCGGAATAAGTCAATTATTAAAATAAATAAAATAAATTTAAAAAAATAATAATTCAATTAATAACTAATATTGCTTCCAAATACTAGTTCCAGCTTTGCGTATAAATATAACCCTTAGACGTCATCTTCATCATTTTCCATTAAATCGGGATGAATATCGGGTGCCTCTTCTGTAGTTATGTTTTTATAAAATTCGTGGAATTCGGAAGATATTAGTGGCAATAAATCCAAATAATCCTTTTTTTTACGCGGGTTAATAGCTAGTGGTCCATTGTAGCATGGTATTATGTGACTTACACTTACCTTCGAAATTCCTCGAGGTACAACATTTAACGTTTTAAAAGGCTCAGTCGAACTTAGCGAATTTTTGTATTGAATTGATCCAAAATCTTTTGTATATCTCAGCCATTTTACTTTGTTCCACACAAAGCGATTTCCATCCGTATCAATGTTTCGAAAAAGGAAATGTGTTTTAGTTAAATTTGAAGAATTCAAAAATAGCGCAGAATTCATTTCAGTTACGTGGAATGGTTTATGTGAACGTACTGACCGTACAAACTAAAACCAGTCGTGTGGATGATGAATATTAATTGAGGTTTTCTTCATTTGCTTTTCTATGATACCGTGGTCTGAATCACACTCCATGTGCGTGTGTCCAACTTCCAAAAATTTGTGATTAATAGTTTGAACTTGTTCATTATATTGCATTAGGACTAAAAACATAACTAAGATATACAAAACAACAGATAAGATATACAAAAAACAAAATAAAAAGAGAATAACGAGAATCGTGTTGTTGAGTTATTTGAGAAAATGGGTATCCGTGTTCTTCGAAACCGCGTTCTTCAAATACCGTTTTCTTGAAGCACCTGTATTAACAGTAATGTGAGTGACGTGAGTACCCGGGTTTTACTCCCAATAAAAACTTAAAATTTTATGAGAACTTCTAGTTCAATTGGTATAGATTACGATCATACTTAATCCCTTGAGGACTGAATTATTTTTTTGTTTGCAAATGGTGGTTTGGAGGGATAAATAATATACTAATAGAATATAAATAAACAAATTTAATTCAACTTATTTTATTTTTTACCGTTATTTCAAAAATGGAACCACTAAGCGAGAAATATAAAAAAAAATTAAATAATATTTATAAACTTTATAATATTCATTATTTCTGGTGAAACTTTAGGAAACAGTTACTCTCATCCGTACGGCGCAATCGAACAGTGCAAGCCTTTCAGTGCCATCTTGACCGACGAGGTTTCGCTTTCGTGCTACAATTGGCACATCTTACTTTTGTGCCATTCACAGGTAAATGCGCCACCTTGTCGGTTCGTTTTTCCAACGGAACATAAACTTGAATTTATTGATTGACTTGTCATTACTTGTTCTTCTTCCTCTTTGTGGTCCTGTTTGTTCAGCTCCTAACATTCCTTCTACGACCGCTAACTTGAATTCCTTAAACGACAATCCAGTACCGTCGGTTTTAGTTTTATAAATAATAAACGCATTTACAACCGTTAGCTTATATGCTTTATTATAATCTTGTACTAATTTTAGGCATTTCACGTCTACTTTGCTCCCATCTTTTGGTTTTCTTTGAACCGTTTTCTCGTCTTCCGGGCTATGAAACTTGCTCAAAAATAATATAGGTTTTTTATCAACCCATTTTACTGCCAGTACACCATCTTTGCTTACTTTCCAATCATAATCGCCTCTTTGATTTTTATTGTTTACTGTAAAATCATGTGGAATGCCTTTTCGGCCTTGTCGAGCGGTTCCACATGCATAAATGTCATCGTCCAATAGATCTCGTAATAATTGAACCGAATTGAAATAGTTATCAAAATATATTTCGTGATATTTTCCAACCAAATCTCGAGTTAAATCTTTTATGACTCTTGCTCCCAATTATTTTTCTTTTGACTTTTCAATTTTTCCAGTAGATTTGGAACTGTGCATTTTCATCCGCACGAACCCAAACTTTATAACCTCGTTTGAATGGTTTCATGGGCATATATTGTCGCAAACTGCTTCTGTCTTTGAATTGTATCATCGGTTCGTCGATTGACTGGCATTTAGTTGGTTGATAATAGGCTTTATATGTTTGAGATAATTTATCCAGGAGGGGCCGAATTTTATAAAGTTTATGAAATGTAGATTCAACCTTCTTAGGTTGTCGCAGATTATCATTTAAGTGAAGATGACTGAGAAACCATCCGAAGCGATCACGTGACATAATTGTTGATATAAAACTGTCCCGAAGTGATATTCTTGAAGACCAACAATCTCGGTAACTTGGTGTATGTTTGACGCCCATAAGTAAATTTATGGCTAAAAACGATTTTAAATCATCGACTGTAGTATAGCCAATGAAATGATGCCATGCTTTTGCATAGCGTATAAGTTTGTTTCAAAAACAATTTTCTCTAATAAGCTTTGAGGGAATAGTAGAAGAAACATATCCACCGGATATTCTAAGCTGTTGAACGTTGGCAAATTATCGGGAATATTTAGTCCTACGTGCTGTTTAAACGGGCGTATTATCTTACTGTTTTTAACATCTTTCGGTCATTCAACTTTCTTGCGTAAAAATTTTGTTAACGGAAGATCGTTATTATTATCCCAATCACTACTATCTTCAGCATGAGCTAACCTTGAAAATTGTTCAACAGAAACAAAGTCCTGTTTCGTTTCAAATTCAGGATTCATATTTAATTCCATGTCGTCTTCACTCTCCGAGCTGGACATTTCGGATCCTTCGGATGGAATTTCATCTAATAGGCAATAAGCATCCTCACTAGTAAAGCGATCCAAATCAAATATTTTATTCATTTTCGACCTAAGAACAATTTTTTTTTATTAAATATTATGACAGTAACACAAAACGTGAAATCCCCAAACCAGCAACCCAATGCCTGGTGGTAACATTATTGAACCACCAAGTAAAAACCGAAAAAACAGATAATTAAAAAATATAGGTTCATTTACTTCCACTAAAAATCGATAATTATTGATTTTACCAAACAATATAATGTAGTACTTACCCCAAAAAGAGCAATTTACAACACTTTTAATTTTAATGAAATCAGTGATCCTGACATTCTAAGCGCAACAAACTAACTGCACTCTAAAAAAAAATCTGGAGAGAAACACACACAAAAAAAAATACATAAATTCAAACATTTCACGTTCTTTTATGCTCATTTATTTGTTTTATATTCTTTTCGCACGTGTCTGTCACTGTAGAGCGCTTGCGCCGCTTAGAAAAAAAACACATTATAGGTGGTCCCACTGTGGAACCACAGAGCGTGAAAGGGTTAAAAATGAGAAATATTACAACTTGGACGAACGTGGAAAAAATAAGTTAATCACTCAAATTAATATATTTTTCTTCACTCACATGACGGTTAATTTTGTATCAATAAATAAAACTTACAACAAATATAGCGAAGCAAATACTTGTTAGGATGATCTTTTTTGGTATTTCGTCACGGTTCAACTCATCTTCCTTTGGTCCATTTTTGTGGATATTCAAAAATTTAAGACGAAGAGCAAATACTCACAAATCTAAACGGCCACCCAAATTGCAAACTACCTACTTTTTATATGGAGACAAAAAGGCTTGATTGTTTTGTCATTTTTTACATGAATTGTCGAAAAAAGGCTTGAGCGTATTTTTATTATGCTAGCACAGCAAGTTAAACAAAACAGAAAATGCTAAAATATTAATTGTCCAGTGGATTTAATGTACCGGATGAATGGGAGGCATTCACAACATCACCCATTCACACAATTACAGTATACCGACCTGCACATTGCAAGCTCCATGTGAACCTCTACACTGACATGGACGGTGGGTCGGCACTGAATTCTGCACACCAACCAGCCTAGAGGGTCTTAGTTGTGTTTATTAAGATCACCGATCGTAATCGATGACGAAAATTCGCTTTGCATCCCTGCGCTGGGATTCGAACCCAGTACCTCCCGGTCCAAGTGCCGAAGCTATAACCACTGCGCCACTTGTCCGGTTTCCATATAAAGTGGTTTGCGATTGCTAGATGATCGATGCCCCAAGCCTCGATAAGCAAAATTTTGAACATCTTTACGGTCTTACTTAGGTACCGGTTAAATCCATGCTGGAATAGAATAAAAATATTGTGCTCAAAGTAACAACCAAAAATTGTATCTACTTATTTTTATTAGTTGGGAACAATTACATTTTGAAGTTAAACAAAACCTGAAAACAGAACTAAATATATCTAATTAAATAGTAATGTGACCGAATAATATTGAATATTATTACAAATCGTAACTAATTTACAACCGGTAGAATAGAATTATTCTATACCAGCAAAAAAGTTGGTTTAAAACAATTTCAATTTGGGATTACATATATGGGATTGTTGTAAATTTCTCAAAGTAAGACCGCACTTATCTCGTAAGGATGAAACACACCAAACAGCAACAGCGAGCAATTATTTTATATTAGCTTATTCGTTTGTGTAATGATACAATTGTAAGACATAGGTTTTATATAAATATATGCATTTCGAATATAAGAAACCAAATATTTTGTACCCAGGACCCAGCAGCATTAATTTACTGCTATGTACTCATAAAATTGACACAAATCAATTTTCCAACTAAACCAAAACTGCTGTGTTGCTGACACCGCAGCCGATAGAGTGGAATATGTTGTGCTCCTCTTGGTGTGCTTCAATTTTTATGCAGTAGTTAATACTTACAGGGCTTTCTGGTAACCGTTTCTGCATAATTCTGGGCGATGGTGTATGGTCCTGACTCTCATTTCTAGTTCCATTCAAAATTTTTAATTTTTTATTCATTCGCGTATCGTTGGAATATTCAATTCGCTTATGTTTATACCCATTTTCATTCCGCTTTGGATGGGTTGTACTATCAGTACCACCACTATGACTTTTTAGGCGATGGTTTGAAGAGCCATTATGGATTGTACAGCTTATATTTGTTCCGATGTTCTTATTAGCAGACTCTCGTTGATGCAGGGGTAAAACAAAATTATAATATAACTCCAATAATTTCTCGAAAGGTTCATTTTCTAAATTATTTAGGTTCAAATATTTCTAAAAAAAATTTAGATTCGTTATAAATTTTTATAAATTAACTTTTAGTCTGTATGTAACTAACCTCAGATAATATTTTTAAAAGATCTTCTTTTGAAAAAATGTGCGGATTTAATAAATCCATAATTTTTATTTAAATATGAAGTGGTCTACTGAACACTGATCATTGACAATAGCCAGTTCTAGTTGTTTATAAAATATGTTTTGCAAATAGCTATGTATTAATACATTGGATTAAATTGATTTGACAAGACAATTATTATTACCCTCCCGACAAAAAATGCATACGTTCAGCCGTTCCACACTGGTTCTCAAATGTAATTCCTCCACTCCACGCTTCAAAAAATCGTTAAATAAATACTCGCAAGATAAATTTTAACGCGGTCTCCACAAGTCTCCACTAAAGGTCGGTATCCAGCTCGCGCTAAGATAAATTTTATATGCAAATTTGACGTAAAATTTAGCTAGCGAAATAACAAAAAATATTTAGCTCGCGATTTCGCAGATGCGGTACGCAGCTCACGCTAAAAGTTTGTAGTTATCTCACTTACATATAGACTGCGCTAGTGAAAACTCTACAAACGTTTTCGCAGCAATTTATCTGCCTAGAACGATAAAATTGAGATAAATTTGGACAGCACAACGTGAAAACTATTTTTTTAATGGATCAACTTAATAATTCTATAGATTATGAAAGTTTTCTATAGATTATGAAAGTTTTCTATAGATTACGAATGTTTCGAATATCAAGAAGAATACTTGATTGACTACGAAAAAGTGGATACGGAAAATTTAGAACGTGTAAAAAGGAAGCCAAAACTAAAATTTTAACTTTTAAATTTAAATGTTTATAAAAATACTTATTAAATAGTCGATTGAACTATATTTTTGTTTGTTAAGCTAGGTATCCAGCTCGCGCTAAGATAAATTTTAACGCGGTCTCCACAAGTCTCCACTAAATTGCAGATAAATTGTAAGCTAAAAAGTTTGTGTAGAGATAAATTTTAACGTTTGTTTTATTTCTTCTACAACAAACAAAAATATAGTTCGATCGACTATTTAATAAGTATTTTTATAAACATTTAAAATTAACATTAACAAATTCCCGTTTTGGCTTCCTTTTTCCACTTTCTAAAATTTCTGTATCCACTTCTTTGTAATCAATCAAGTATTCTTCTTGATATTCGAAATTTTCATAATCTATAGAATTATTTAGTGCATCCATTTAAAAAAAATAGTTTTCACGTTGTGCTGTCAAAATTTATCTCAATTTTATCGTTCTAGGCAGATAAATTGCTGCGAAAACTTTTGTAGAGTTTTCACTAGCGCAGTCTATATGTGAATGAGATAACTACAAACTTTTCGCTTCAGCTGCGTACCGCATCTGCGAAATCGCGAGCTAAATATTTTTTTGTTATTTCGCTAGCTAAATTTTACGTCAAATTTGCATGTAAAATTTATCTTAGCGCGAGCTGGATACCGACCTTTAAAAGAAGAAAAAAACAAACATCAAAATTTATCTCTACACAAACTTTTTACCTTACAATTTATCTGCACTTTAGTGGAGACTTGTGGAGACCGCATTAAAATTTATCTTAGCGCGAGCTGGATACCTAGCTTAAATTATAGATAAATTGTAAGCTTAAAAGTTTGTATAGAAATAAATTTTGATGTTTGTTTTATTTCTCCTACAACTAACAAAAACATAGTTCAATCGCCTATTTAATAAGCAATTTTATAAACATTTAAAATTAAAAGTTCAATTCCCGTTTTGGCTTAAAGATAGATAAATTTTACATGCAAATTTGATTTAAAATTTAGCTAGCGGAATAACAAAAAAATATTTAGCTCGTGATTTCGCAGATGCGGTACGCAGCTGAAGCTAACAATTTCTAGTTATCTCATTCACATATAGACTGCGCTAGTGAAAACTCTACAAACGTTTTCGCAGCAATCTGCCTAGAACGATAAAATTGAGATAAATTTTGACAGCACAACGTGAAAACTAATTTTTTTTTAATGGATGAATTAAATAATTCTATAGATTATGAAAGTTTCGAATATCAAGAGGAATACTTGATTGACTACGAAGAAGTAGATACAGAAAATTTATAAAGTGGAAAAGAAGCCAAAACGAGAATTTAACTTTTAATTTTAAATGTTTATAAAATTGCTTATTAAATAGTCGATTGAACTATGTTTTTGTTTGTTAAAAGAAGAAAAAAACAAACATCAAAATTTATCTCTACACAAACTTTTTACCTTACAATTTATCTGCACTTTAGTGGAAACTTGTGGAGACCGCGTTAAAATTTATCTTAGCGCGAGCTAGATACCTAGCTTAAGGTCGGTATCCAGCTCGCGCTAAAAGCGGAACCAGTCAAATAAGAACTTAAGCCTAGTACTCAGTTCGATTTCATGTGAAATTTCCATACTATTTTACCAAAGTGTAATTAGAAATGAAAAATTTTATTTCTGTTTTCGTTTTGTAGTACTCAGTTCTCCAACGAAAAAACCAAGTGTGTTCAATACATCAAAGATGGCGCGCATAAACTCTCCAAATTATTTTCATGTGAAAATAATGTCTCGGCACATTATTTTCACGCGAAATTTTGACATTTGTTTGTTTTTGGCAAAAAACAAATTTTTTAATACCACAAATTTATAAATTTTAATTAAAGTTAATTTAATTTAAATTATTTACGTAAAATAAAGAAATTAAATTATGCATGTCTACAAATTTATACGTTAAAATTAAAAATTCTCCAAATAAAATTTCATTTCTATTTCACGCGAAAATAAATAGATTTTTGGAGACCGCGTTAAAATTTCATTTCACTTTGAACTGAGTACTAAGCTTTAACAAAAAAAATACGAATTTTACCGAACCCAATTGTTTTTCTTTTTTTGGTATTCCAACCAGCCAAAAATAATAATTTTAAGTTACAGCTGTTCCTTTACAAACAGCTGTTTTTTATTGTGAAATGTCTCTTAGAGAAATTTCATATTTGTTCATGTTGATATAAATTTTTATATATAAATTTCGTATTTGAAAATGTACACATACACGAGATGCTTTTACATCACAGAGAAAAAAGGAAATAAACTAAACAAAATTAAAATATAGTAGTAAAATAGCGTTTACACTACGACTATAATGTCATTCCATTAACAAATTAATTTTTAACAAAATTCACTAAAACACCATTTTTACTTTATCACACATTATTAAAAGTAATCACATCGTATGAAAAAATATTAAAATAGTTTTATTTAATAAATAAAATAGTAAACAAAAAAATGTACACAAAATCAATATGGCTTCCACCCGTATCAACAATTTATTTTCTTCTGCTGTGTATAAAACACAACAACAAATCGTACATATTTCTTATTTTCGAGCGAGAAATAGCGCGCACTATTTTTTTATTAAGTGACAGCTATAATTTAACGAAGGGGAAATTCGGTTTCTTTCGGTTTCATACATGAAATTAAGTTTGACTGGGTAATAACATTGAAATGCCATTTATCGCATTCTTATTTTTTTATTTAGTTAAGTTTTTATTTCTGACTGGTTCTGTTTTAAGATAAATTTTACATACAAATTTGACGTAAAATTTAGCTAGCGAAATAACAAAAAAATATTTAGCTCGCGATTTCGCAGATGCGGTACGCAGCTGAAGCGAAAAGTTTGTAGTTATCTCATTCACATATAGACTGCGCTAGTGGAAACTCTACAAACGCTTTGTAGATTGTGCTATCGTTTATTCTACCATTTGATCCAACATCAATAAATAGAAACTTTCCATTCGCATCCACAATCGCAAACAAAATAATGCTAAAATACCCCTTGTATAGCAATAAAAATTTGACCCTGAACTAGCGCCAGCTTTAATTCTAATATGTTCCCATCAGCGGCACCCAATGTGTGTTGAAACTGCCATATTTGATTAAATTGCTCTGCTATTTTTAACCAATCTTCTCTTTTTTGTGGAACCTAATATTATAATAGCCGTATTTTCTTGAGAAGTAAAACTTTTTTGCTTTAGCTGAATCAGCGCTATTCAGCTATTTCAACAAATGCAAATCTGCATTATCATTCAGCCAAAGCAAAATTCTAAAATGCTTTAGTTTTTGCTTTAGCCATGGTTGTTGTTGTAATTGTCTCAAGAAAATACACTGAGGCCCTTTTCGAAACGAAGACTTATTTTGGACTTATCGACTTATTTGCCGCCATCTTAAATAAGTCAGTAAAAGTGTTCGAAACGATAACAACGGCTTATTTTAAATTTTTGAAAGCTGTCAAAAGTGAATTATTTTTTATTATAAAAATAAATTAAAGTCAAATAATAAAAAGTTTAATAATTAAATAAATGTAATTACATTTCAAATGGAAAGAAGAAGCATTTCATACTTTTTAAATAGTTTAATTATGAAAAATTTGAAACTGTGGCTTCGTTTAATTGAAAACGATAAAGAATTGTTTCAATTAGTGGAACGGCAGGAATTGCGAAAGGTATAATATATTTTCATAACCTCACTTGAAAACGATATGTAAATAAATTTGGTTTTATTTGCTATACGTATATGCTTACATTGACTGTTATATATTTTCCTTTTGCTCGTTTTATTTCCCTTTGCGTGTTGCACGGATTAAATTGAAATATTGACGCGATAGAAATTTTTTTGACAGATCCACAATTAGCTTTTTCTGCAAGAGAGAGACAGAAAATAAGTCACCTCACGAGGTGACTTATTTGAATACTTAATAAACACATTTTTATTAATCACTTGTTTTGTTTCGCAGAATATTTTTCAAAAAGTTTAAAAAATCACTCGATCGATTTCGACTTGTTAGGTCATCATCAGGAGTATCTACTGAATTGTATTAGTAAAAATTTTTTGTTATATAGTAGAAAAAAGCAAAATATAAATAAAAATAAAAGAAGGAGAGAAAAAATAAGCAATAAAAATTAATCTACGGATCGCGCAGGTAGGCGATGTGATTAATAAAAATGTGTTTATTAAGTATAAGTGTGTTTCGCCAAGTGCCTACGGCAAATAGCGTAAAAAGTATTATTTGAATACAACGGGTTCCACAGATAAGTCTTCGTTTCGAAAAGGGCGAATGTTACTTGGGCTGTTTTCCAAACGAATACTTATTTGTGGAACCTAACTTATTCAAATAAAGGATGAAACACACCAAGAGCAGCGCAACATATTCCAAGCAATCCACACTAGCGGCTGTAACGGCTGCTTATGGGCGTGCATACCAAGCAGCGCAGCAGATTGTTTTGTTTTAAGCTTAGTACTCAGTTCAAAGTGAAATGAAATTTTAACGCGGTCTCCAAAAATCTATTTATTTTCGCGTGAAATAGAAATGAAATTTTATTTGGAGAATTTTTAATTTTAACGTATAAATTTGTAAATATGCATAAATTAATTTCTTTATTTTACGTAAATAATTTAAATTAAATTGACTTTAATTAAAATGTATCAATTTGTGGTATTAAAAAATTTGTTTTTTGTCAAAAACAAACAAATGTCAAAATTTCGCGTGAAAATAATGTGCCGAGACAATTATAGCGTTCCATTGGCGTGAGGAAACTACTCACAAGTACTTGTGAGTAGATAACCAATGGAACGAGGAAATTGTTGACAGCAGTAAAACATAACCTAAGTATTTATCGTATATAGTTTTTTGATGTGTTTGTTGTGACTAGTTTTAAAACGAAAAAATAAAGTATTTTTTGTTTTGCCATGAAGGCTGTAATTAAAAGACTAATTTATTTTAAATGAATTAATCAATTATTTTAATAAATTTCTGTTTAAATATAATATTAGTTTAATTGTTTTTATTAATTTAACAAGCCTTGATTGTCCATGTATTCAAATAATTCTTGTCGGGTTTCACTGTGCTCACTCGGTTCGGATTGTGTGTTATCAAACACTGGGATGTCATATTCTTCTAAATATTCAGTCTTGAAAAATTTATTTGGTAGGTTTTCATTTCTATTGGTGTTGGCCATACTATATATCTGTGGCTTTCTTTGACCATCCATTTTATAACCCAATAAAGGATTCGGTGAACAGAACTTCTAGTTACATTGAACCTGTCGGAAAGTTGTCTGTGCTTGCTAAAAACCATAGAGTAATATAAATTTCAGTTTCCGGACCAACGTTTGAGCGCCCACAGTGTTTTAAATTTTGCAGAAATGTTATGCTGTACTGTTCTGAAATAGTTAAATACATATTATGATACACATGAATGAAGATATTTAATTACATTTATAGTTACATAACTATAACTTTCTCTGCAACAGTTCTGGACAATCGGAAATGTTGTTTGAATTGAAGATCGATATATTTTGGGACTACTTCTAAATAATCTTTTATCCGTGCTCTTTTTACAATTAATACTCTTCCGAGTCTGAAGATGAAGCTGACGATGTATACCGCCGAGCTTGACGATGTATAAAGTAAACTGGTGCCGCTACTACTTTCATCAATTATTTGAACAACAATGTTAATACAAAAATACATATTAATAAATAAAAGTTAAAGTTTTGTTAGTGTAAAAACTCACTGCATCGATTTTCGAATTATTTTCAGCCATTTTTTGAATATGAAATGAATTATTTATTTAATTTAAGATTTTAAACTGTAATACCATACACAAGTAAACAAAAAATATTTTTGAATCTGACATTTCAACATAACCTAAAATTATTGAAAGCCATCTATTGGATTTTTAAGAACTAAAACTCATCTGGCGGAAATTTTTTGCGTAACTGCTTGCAACATCTACACCACCATTTGAGTATGAGTAGATGTGAGTAGAAACAAGTACTTGTGAGTAGTTTGCTCACGCCAATGGAACACGACAATTATTTTCACATGAAAATAATTTGGAGAGTTTATGCGCGCCATCTTTGATGTATTGAACACACTTGGTTTTTTCGTTGGAGAACTGAGTACTACAAAACGAAAACAGAAATGAAATTTTTCATTTCTAATTTCACTTTGGTAAAATCGTATGGAAATTTCACGTGAAATCGAACTGAGTACTAGGCTTTAGTAGTAAAATGGAATTGTGCAAATTTTATCGAGGTTATGAGTAGCAGCAAAGAGCAGCAAATTGAAGCTGCTGGGTGTGAAACCTATTGATGCCGCGACAGATGCAACTTCATTCAATACAATTTCTTTAAATTAAATTTTTTCAATTATAATTACAAAATACTTAATGTCCTTTAATGGAAATACAGGGTGGCGCGCGAATCGTGCTACAAAAACAAAACGTAATAACTTTTTTTCTGTGTGACTAATCGGCTTTATTTTTTTTTATTGTATAGATAATTCAATTTTATTTTTATTTAACTAATTAGTTTTGAAAATGATAGACCGTAAATGACCTCCATGCTCATTCACGCATGTGCGACACCTGATCAGAAAATTATTCATTGCGCACTGAAGGGTTGAAGTCGGGATCGCCTCAATTATTGTTGTAATGGACTGCTTCAATTCAGTCAAATTCCTTGGTTTCGTTTTAAACACCTCTTGTTTGACATAACCCCATAAAAAAAAATCTGGTGCAGTGACATAAACAAGCAATTTATGAAGTTGTTGTCTTCTTCGGCCATTTCAATAATTTTCCGGCAAAATTCCAGGCGAATAGGCAAATCCAGAGGTTTTAATTTGCTTGTAATTTGGATTTTGTACGGAAACAAGTTTAAGTCATCATGAATTATCCGTTGTAATGACCGTCTGCTAACTCCAATTTGCGCCGATAACTCTCGAGTCGAAACACTTGGATTTGCCTGAATTGATGATGCTACAGCTGCGATTGTGGCTTCGACCCGAACATAGGGATCTCGATTGTACGGTCTACGTGCGATGCTTCCAGATTCAGCAAACATGCGTACCAACCTCATAATGGTCCATCTACTCGGGGGAGTGCCGCCAAACTCCCGCCTAAATTCCCTCTGGACGGAAATGATGGACTGCAAAGCATGGTAGCGCTGCACTATCCAAATCCTCGTTTCGGTATTCCAAGCACCCATTTTAGTAAATTTAAATAATAATCTGCAAAATAAAAAAAATAAAAAACAGATTAGTCACACAGAAAAATAGTTATTACGTTTTGTTTTTGTAGCACGATTCGTGCGCCACCCTTACCTATATTTATACGAAAACTATGATTTTGTATCATTAAATAAGCGAATAAGCCAAAATTTAAATTTGCTGCTCGCTGCTGCTGTGTGTGTTGCATCCTTACCCAAGTATTTTTACTTTCAATTTTTCTGGCGATATTCGTACTTAAGTACTAAACTTAGTCTAGTATTTTTCTAAGTTTGAGTTGCAATTTATTAAAATAAAACGTATGAAACGTGTCGCGATTATACGAAACTGAACGAAACTCAATAAAGGAGAATTGTATACATGTATGTGTGAACAGACAAAAAACAAAATGGCGGGAGCGAGGTTGTGCATGAATGTAAAATGCTATATTTGAAAATGTTAGAAGAAAAAGATGGCGGCATCCAAATGTGAGAGCAAAATAAAAATTTAGGTTTAAAATGAATATTTTTATTTTATTAAATTTGCGGTATAAAAATATACATACATATATACATATTATATATGAATCTAAATTATATTTTAGTTAATTTTTTAATTATTTTTTATTATTACACAATTTGAAATTATTCTTTGATTGTAATATTAAAAGTTTAAATAATTTTCCAAATAGGTACTATGATTATTACACATCAAGTTTATTATTTTCGCATTTGTTTTCTACCTAAAAACTTAAAACTGAACTAGAAATTAATTAATTTATGAAAACAATATTTGAATAGATATAAAATATATTTTGATGTAATTTTATTTAAATTAACGCACATCTTTAAATTTTTTTAACAAAATTTTATAAAATTACCAAACTCATGTCGTGAACATGAAAAATAAAAACAAACCATGTACATTACACGCTATACACATTCCTACGAAAGAAAAATTGCGGTAACACAGTATACAGTAGTAACAACACAGTATACATATACGCTACAAGCACTATCATTATAATGTGAAGTTTAACTTTCGTTAATTTTGGATGAAAACGAAGGAAAATACTATGCTCAATTTTTACTTTCGTTTTGTTATACTTGGGTAAGCTACCGAGGTGACTTATTTTCTGTTCTTTTCTAGCTGAAAAATCTAAATTGGTTGTCAATTTTTTGTTATTTTTATCAATTTATGACTTAGAATTTGGTTAATAACTATTTCTAGATAACGATTTGTGGGTTAAAATCAAAATTAAGATAAAAAAATTGATTATCATAAAGATATAGTATCCAAATTACGTAATGTATGCATGTCTATACCACACGGCGTATTAATATATTCTATCTTTACGAAATAATTAATACTGATTAGACAGACATAAAATATATATTTACATAAAATATATCTTTTCCTATTAACTGGGGCCCATTCGTACTTCTTTGATTGTCTAAACGAATTGAAATATATAAATACCCACCAGCCGAATCGTACCTAAAAATCATATAAACATTTTTGTAGATTTAAACATTATTTCTAAGTTTTTCTTTTTTAAATTGTCGCCAATCCTTTTAATTGCACAAATATAATTGTTAATTTATTAAAATAAATAGTTAAATTAATTGTAAGCGAAAATATTATGCCTCGAAGAATTTTGCGATAAAATAATCAATGTTTTCATGTCGATGTCAAAATAAGTATGCAAACTCAATTGGAATGGGTTTACTTACTTATTCAAGATGGCGTCAAATAAGTCAATAAGTCTGAAATAAGTATCCGTTTCGAAAACAGCCTTGGTTCAGTATTTTTGTCCGACATAAATATATTTTAATTTTGTTTACTTTTGGTTCGAGAGCATGCCATATGGCTTGAAGAACTTCGGGAATGAATTTTGATATGGTTTTAAAAGAAACCTGAGACAGATACTCCAAAAATCTGTAAGGGTCGCCTGACGCTATATACCTCAAGGTAATTGCAAGCCTTACTCTTGAGGAGATGGCTTCCCGCATAACGGTGTCCTGTTTTTTAATTCCCGGTTCCACCTATAAAAAATTGTCAAAATAAAATATTAGTTATAAAAAAATATTATATATATAGTTTAATGCTCACCAAAGCCAAAATTTCTTCGAATTGACTTACATGGATTCGAGTAAAATTCTGAAAATCGTTACCAGAAAGAACCCCAGTTTAAATCGTTGCATAAATGCATTTCCATGTCGTGCCCTCCTCGTTTAATTAAAAAAGGATTAACCCACAATACTGGCTGCTTTCGTTTCTTTTTCGCTTCTTCATTTTTTAATTTAATTTCTTGAAGTTTCTTTAACTCACACAAAACTTTCAAGCCGAGCGCAATTTTAATTTTTTTTTTAGAAAGCATTTTCACAATAGATTTTTAATGTAACAAAATAATCGACGCTTTTGAATACTAAAACACAAATGATTTTTAAACGTCAAATTTATGATACGTTTACCGCACACGACGCCATTTTTATTATTTTGTATACCAGTTATGTAAATGTTATGGCAGACAATTATATCAGGTGGAGAGGCCATGTTAAGCGCTGGCGGTCATTTATTTTTGGTCGTACAGTTTTATTTTATTCCGATAGGTAGTGTTTTCTCTCCATTTCCAATCGTCAATAGTCAATACTATTCCGCCATTCCACACCTCTTTAACAACGAGCCAAGCTACACACGATTTTAGTTTCTGGTTTCAAACTGACTAGCAATAAATTTTTATTGTCAATTTAATTAAACCCTTATTGTATATTAAAACACCAAATTTTTTCGTATGGTTTTAATCTGTACTCTCGAAAATAAAAGTTAAACAAAAATCTACATCTCAAAAATGGCCTTTAATTTTTTTATTTTCAGTTCCATTTTTTTATTTCGGATGCAAGGACAAAAATTTTAAGCCGCAGAAAGATTGATAGTAAAGCCGAAATTAAAAAATAGAAATGAAAATAAAAGAAATTAAGGCCTTTTTTGAGATGTAGATTTTTCTTTAAATTTTATTTTCGAGAGAACAGAATAAAACCATACGAAAAAATAAAAATTTATTGCGATTTAGTTTGAAACCAGAAGCTAAAATCGTGTGTAGCTTCTTGGCTCAACAAACTAAAAACAGTTTGTTGGTAAAGGGGAAGGAAACGAGGAAGAATCCCGATGAAAGTATCAAAGTGTGGAAACGCGGATTGTCATTACTTGTAATGACAATACTACCTTTAGCATCATTAGTTCATCATTATTATCCCAAGTATTTTTACTTTCGACTGTTTCCCTTTTTATCGAACAATAGAAACTATGATTCGAATATTCCTAAGATTTAGTTTCGAGTTATTTAAGATCCTCTATGAAAAGTGTAAACGATGGGTGTAAACAGTGAAGAACAATTGCGGGAACAATTTGGTATAAGTATGTGTGTGAAACGTCACAACCAAAACTATTAGGGAATTAACTATTAGGGAATTAAAGAATTAAAAAACTACTATTTTGATTTCAGAATTTTATTAAAATTCACATGAAAAATGACCAGTTAACATAAATCTGTTGGTTTATTAAAAATATTATCTATTTGAAGTTTTGACATATTTTTTGTTTTGATATATTATAACACGGTGTATACACTTTATGTGTTGTATTATACACAATTCACTTTCATTCATGATAACAATTTCATTATTTCTGAAATTTTTATGAACATAATTTAAACCATTAATATCCAGAAAATTATTTACTTAATAAGTATTTAATTTTGTAATACTTACATTTTAAATTAAAAAGTTAAACCCTCACTTCACCCTTCACATCACTTATAATTATGATGACGTCTCCATTCTTAGTTTACAATAAAGTTTCTTTCGATTTTTACCTCATAACTCGAAGAAAAATACGATAACAAATTTTTGAGTTTCGTTCTGTTAAACTTGGGACAGTATACATATACACACCAATACTAAAGTATTGATTCTTCGACTTTTTTCTAATATTTTGAAGGAAAATACGATAGCTTAATTTTGAGTTTCGATACTTGGGTACCGCATAACAGAAAGTGGAAGACATTATTTGATATTTTGTAGTACGGATATTAGTATGGAATTAAAACTTTGACTATACAATTAGTATGGACTGTTAGTGGCCTGAATCCAACATGAACAGCGGCCGCACGGTACATGCTGTCGCTGCAGATTTTGGATACACTTTTTATTTGAAAAATATACGTAACTGTCATTACGCCAGCAATTCATTTTCCACACACTGGAAACAAAATTGAGAACAAACGTGGCCGATGTACTCTCAGTATGGCAAACCTACTTTCAAAATCTACTAAATCGGAATGACGACGTGACCCCTATTAGAGCAATAGCTCCCCCAGGTGATGAGGTCTTCGTCGAGTATCCCACAGTGGAGGAAGTAGACGCAGCTATTAGTCGATTGAAAAACGGCAAGGCACCCGGTCTCGGTGGAATCCCCGCAGAATTAATAAAACTCGGAGGCGCTACTCTTGCAACAAGTCTACACGATCTCAACGTATGTATTTGGGACCAAGAAGAGCTGCCGGAGAATTGGAAAACCGCGCTCATATGTCCGTTGCATAAAAAGGTGACCGTCTTAAATGTGAAAACTATCGTGGCATAGCTCTATTGAACACTGCTTACAAAGTGTTGGCTAATGTTGTACTTGCCAGAC
This sequence comes from Nephrotoma flavescens, assembly GCA_932526605.1. Taxonomy (NCBI): domain Eukaryota; kingdom Metazoa; phylum Arthropoda; class Insecta; order Diptera; family Tipulidae; genus Nephrotoma; species Nephrotoma flavescens. The sequence goes on along the minus strand of OW052220.1, from coordinate 162,599,347 downwards.
TCATCCCTTTCGCCGAAAACATCATTGGCGATTATCAGTGTGGTTTCCGTCCCAACCGATCGACCACTGACCAGTGTTTCACCATGAGGATGATCCTGGAAAAATGTTGGGAGTACAATATAACCATACATCAATTATATATAGACTTCCGTCAGGCATATGCCAGTATAAACCGCGATAACCTTTGCTCATATGCCAAGGAATTCCAGAGAAACTCGTTTCTCTGTGCAAATTAACAACGTCTGGGTCTGTATGTAGAATTGTAATCGAAGGAACTGTGTAAGACTCCTTTCAAATAACATCTGGTGTTCGACAGGGAGATGCACTCGCGCCTGTGCTGTTCAATTTGGCGCTTGAGTACGTAGTGAGGAAAAGCAACATCGAAACTTCGTGCTGTATATTTAATAAATGAGGCCAAATTCTTGGATATGCAGATGATATCGTGCTTCTTGGTCGAAGACCTAGCGATATCAAAGACAGTTTCGTGCCGCTCGATCGCTGCGCAAGAAGACTTGGTTTGAAGGTGAACAATAGCAAAACCAAATTTGTATGAACACCCAGGAACATCCCCATGGCAAATCTCGGAATTGGCGACCACAACTTTGATCGCGTTGAATATTTTAAATACTTCGGGTCAGTTATAACATCATCAAATGACATGCAGGCAGAAATAAAATCCCGAATCGCTGCCGCACATCGAGTTTTCTACGCCCAATCAAAAATATTGCGATCTAGACATCTATCGCAGTCGTGCAAGCTCGCACTTTATAAAGCACTCATAAGACCTGTGCTGGCTTTCGGAAGCGAGAGCTGGACCATGACCACTAATGATTGTAGATTGTTATCAACTTTCGAAAGGAAGGTCATTCGCCCCATCTTTGGTCCAATTAAAGTCGCGAACAATGAATATCGGATTCGCATGAACCACGAGATAAAGCAAATTCTTGGAGGTTGCGATATTATCGGATTCATCAAATCCAATCGAGTGAGATGGCTTGGCCACGTTGCAAGGTCCCCACAACAACGGATGACCAATAAAGTGTTCCATCAACAACCAGCCGGTGTGCGTCGTAGAGGAAGACCCCGACTGCGCTGGCGTCGAGGTCGAGAGCGATGGACCGAGGCGGCTGGAGGACCATAGTGCGGGCGGCAAAATCCCTTCATGAGATGTGAAGCTAGAGAGAGAGAGAGAGAGGAAACAATATATTTTCCACACACTCGTCACATGAAATTGAGAAGAGGAAATAAAAGATTCAATATAAATACATTGCATTACAAACAAAACTTATAAAAAAATAAATAATGATGTAGATTCCTTGTACATCTTCTATTTATCTTTTCTTAAGAAATTTTTAAGTTCGTCTGTATTAATTACTTTAACGATTTTCGGCTTTTTTATAGACAAATATTATTTTCTATAACATTCACAATGTTTGAGACCTTTCGGGCCACCAAAAAAAGAGGTCATTTACTTACAATATTTCTACTAAAAAGAAGTAGAAAATTCACTCAACCCCGAATCGAAAAAGTGAAAATTGTATCATTTTTGCTTGTCGAAAATGATACAACATACCGCCATTCGACTTTTTTCTAATTTCGATTCGAAGTTATGGTACAACATACCGCCCCTGGTCTGAAGGGTAAAGACGATTCGTGCGTAAATTTGTTTTGCCTGGGGTGGGATGTTGTAACATCACTTTTTTCGATATTTATCGAATATTTATCGAATATTATATCTCTTTTTCCTAGAATAAATTGTTTATTTATCTCTTTTTTGTTTTTCGATAAAGTATCACTCTTAAAATATGTAGGTGATCCAATAAGAGTAGAACGACATAATGTTTTGTTCGAATAGGTAAAGATCGCAATAGAAGCAATGTAATTGAAAAATGGAAGAACGATAAATTTAATTTGTGATGAAAGAGATGTAAATTTCGATAGTATCGAAAAAAGTGATGTTAGAACATCCCACGCTGGCCACATACAAGACAAAAATATAGACGATTTTTACAACAACAATTCTTTATATTTATATTTATATTATATTGTTTTGAAGTATCAAAAATCAACGAAGTGAGCTTAAAGGCGATGCCACATACACATTTCTACGGACGACATCTAAAAACAGATTTCGCATTTACGAATTAAAGAACATATTTTTGACTCAAATCAATGAGATAATATGTAAAATATCTCAAGTTAGTAGCTAAAATAATAAATTTGGAATTATTGAATAATTTTAATTGAAAAATTATCAATTTTCTATTTAGCCGTTCCTAGAAACGATTTTTTCTCTGAATGGTATAATTTTACACGTGAACGAACGCACAAAAATCTAAAACGATTTCCGAACTCATCAAAAAAATTTAAACGATTTTTTTCTAGGCAAAATAAATTTACGCACGAATCGTCTGTTATTAGATGTGTATGTGGCAACGCTTTTATTAGATGTGTATGTGGCAACGCTTTAAGGCTAAATAGAAAAATGATTACTTTTCAATAAAAAATTATGAAATAATTGCATATTTATTATATTTATTATTTTGATATATTTTGCTGCTAATTTGATATATTTTACATATTTTATCATTAATTTAAGCCAAAAATGTGCTGTAACTAATTCATAAATGCCAAATCTATTTTTAGAAGTCGTCCGTAGATATGTGTATGTGGCATCGCTTTAATGATTAAATTTTGATATTTAAACCATCCCAGGGTGTGGAAAATATTGTTTTATGAAGATATGATGAAGATGAGCTTGAAAGGGAAAAGAATTGAATACTACAGAAATCCAAGAGAGCAAACAAGAAACCAAGAAAAGAAACCATCCTAAGCAAGAGGAAAGCTGAATCATCGCCAGAAGTTGAACCAATTCAAACTAACACTAAAACTGTCAATGCAACTAATGCATTAAAACTGTACGAGTCAGAAAAGAGGAATTACAAATCACGGTAGTATTCAGAAACTGATGAAATAAGTAGTACGAAATGACTACAAGATAATATCGCTCAGTAGTAATATACGGAAAATAAACACAACAGAGCCTGAAGATTATAAAACTCTAGCTAACAAAATTAATTCTGATGGTCACCAGTGGTATACCTACGAGGATAAAAATGATCGACTAATTAAAGTAATGGCAAGACGTCTCCATCAAACTTGTTCAAAAGATGAAATTATTGAGGACCTACAAAACAAAGGTCTGCATATAAACGATGCAGTCAACATCATCAGAAAAGAGAGACGAGAAAACAGAGAGGGAAATGTTGAAATCATGAGAAGAGGTCTCCCACTATTCATGCTAACCTTCGACAACAAAGAAAAAATCGAAAATATCTATAATTTTAAGGCTATCCTCAACCTCGGAGTTAAAATAGAAACACCGAGAAAGGTCACTCGGCTAATAACTCAATGTAAAAACTGCCAAGACTATAATCATACACAAAAGTACTGCCATAGTGAAGCAAGATGTGTTAAATGTGCAGGAAAACACGAAGTAAACGACTGCACAGTTTCCCGAATTACAACACCGAAGTGTATCAACTGTAATGGCCAGTATCCAGCCAACTACAGAGGATGTGAAGTAGCAGAAGAAGTACAAAAAATGAGAGATAAATCACGCACACACCAAGAAATGTACAATCTATAAAAAAAAACACGGAGCTTAAATTGTCAACTACTAATTTTAACATTCAAAGAAGGCGAGTAAATGAAAACGTTACTTATGCACAAATAGTTCGGCAATCAGAACAGAAACAGTTAAAAGTGGATCTCGTTTTACAGGACATACTGAGAAATCTAGAGAACCTCAACAAAAACCTTATTTCACAGGAAATGAGTCTGCAGAACACACTAGAAGAAATGAAATCACAAACTAGTTTCAATAAAAGAGTAGAAGAAAACCTTGATCGAGTATATCAAAATATGAATTCCATAAAATCGAATTATAAACCAAAGAAATGAATAAAACATTACAAATTGTAACCTGGAATGCAAATGGGCTATTGCACCACATTCAAGAACTAGATATAGTTTTAAACATGCATAATATAGATATAAATGTCTTATATCAGAAACTAATTTCACCAAAACTTCATTCTGTAAAATAAAAGGATATAGTTGCTACCATACATTACATCCAGAGAACAAAGCTAGAGGTGGATCAGCTATCACCATAAAAGATTATATAAAACATAACGAAGAACTTAAAGTCGAGAAGCTTTCTATGCAAGTCACAACAATCAAAATACAATTAAACAATAGTAAAACTTGTAGTATCTCAGCAATATACTGCCCTCCAAGATACAATCTCAAACAAGTAGATTATACTAATCTTCTAAAAACACTAGGAAGTGTCTTTTTAATTGGAGGGGACTATAATGCAAAAAACATCTATTGGGGATCACGGTTAACGACTGCTAAAGGAAAAGAACTGTTCGCAGCAGGCAAACAACTAAAATGCGAGTTTCACTCAGGCGGTACACCAACCTATTGGCCTACGGATACCAGTAAGACTCCAGATCTTATAGACTTCTTTATTACAAGAGGGATTTCAGATAATTATATCCATATAGAGAACAGTGAAAGTTTATCATCAGATCATTCACCAGTTATTATAATACTTAGCCAAACAATTATTATGAAAGAGAGCAACCCGAAATTAACGAGCTTCAAAACCAATTGGGATCTCTTCCAAACACAGTTAACAGAAAGAACTAGTCTGCAGAATCCAATACAGGGACAAGCCCAAATAGAAGACGAACTAGATAAACTCATCCATAATATCCAAAGTGCTGCGTGGGAAAGTACTCCTAACAATAGTAAGGAAATGAAGCGCAATATTAGCTATCCAGAGGAAGTGAGAGAACTTCTTAAAAATAAAAGAAAAGCACAGAAGAATTGGCAAAAACATCGAAACCCCGAAAATAAGAGGGTATTTAACCATTTGTGTAACCAATTAAAATACATCATAAAAGACATTAAAAATCAGTCAGTTAATAAATACCTCAGCACTCTAACTGGGCAAAAAGATACTGATTATATTCATTATAGAAAGCAACTAAGAATCTTAAAAGACCCAGGTTCCTCCAATTAAAAATAAAGAAAATTGGGCCCGAAATGCTAAATAGAAAGCAGATTGGTTTGCAAATCACCTTGAAGAAACATTCCAACCTTACCCCAAACAAACGAAAGATGAAAATGTCACCCCGATAAATAAACAGGATGAACTAAAAATTACACCTGTAACATTGAAAGAACTAAAACGGGAAATCAAGAATAATCTGAATGCGTATAAGGCTCCAGGATATGATCTTATATCGGGTCAGATAATAAAAGTGTTACCGGAGAAAGCATTGAGGAAACTACTGCATATAATTAATGCAGCATTTAGACTAAGATGTGTACCAAGACAATTGCTATGCAGAAAGTTGCAGAAGTAATTATGATACTTAAGCCGAACAAACCTCCGAATGATAAAGCTTCATATAGGCCAATTTTTCTGCTACCAACATTATCGAAACTATTTGAAAAGGTCCTTCTTAAAAGACTAAAACCAATTATCGAAGAAAGGAATCTTATCCCCTCACATCAGTTTGGATTTAGGGAAAACCATTCTACGATAGAACAAGTACATCGAATTACTGATGTAATCGAGAAATCACTAGAAAACAAACAAATATGCTCAACTATATTCCTTGACGTAGTTCAAGCATTCGACAAAGTACGGCACCAGAGGTTAGAATTCAAACTTCATCGAGATCTTCCGGAGCAATTTTTTCAAATTTTAAAATCATACATATCAGAGAGGTACTTCCGTGTAAAGTATGAGAATGAATAATCCCAAATAAAAAGAATAACAGCAGGAGTACCACAAGGAAGTGTTCTTGGGTCAATCCTTTATCTCCTTTTTACTAGAGATATACCAACTACAGAAGCAACAATGGCGACCTTTGCCGATGACACCGCAATACTTGCAACAGCAATGAACATCCATGACTCCACTAGTAAATTACAGAAAGATACTAACATATGTAATTGGACAAAGAAATGGCGAATCAAATTAAATGAAGCAAAATCAATCCAAGTCAACTTTATAAATCTAAAAGTTAATCATATACCAATAATGATAAAATCGATAGTAGTACCACATGCAAACATTGCTAAATATCTTGGCATAATTTTAGATGCTAAACTTAAATGGAAGGAACACATAAAAAAGAAGAGAGAAGAACAAAACATAAAATTTAGAAAAATGCATTGGCTCTTAGGGAGACAATCTGAACTAGCGATCCATAACAAACTGCTGCTGTACAAACAAATTCTGAAACCTGTATGGACATATGGTAGTCAACTCTCTGGGATTGTGGCAAGAAGACAAATATCAAAATCATATAAACGGTTCAAAATAAAATCCTGCGATGTATTGTTAATGCACCGTGGTGCATTCGAAACGACAACCTCCATCGAGATCTAAAGATCGAGCTTGTCGCGGATGAAATTAAGCATCATGCAACAAAACACCTACAACGTCTGCACCAGTATGAAAATCTGAACATACGCTTTATGCTGACTACTACATCAACAAGAAGACTGCAAAGAACCAAACCACTGGACTTATCGCGACAAGGTCAGTAGACTTACTGTGGTGAAAAATCTGAGGAGTTACACAAAACTGGGGATAATCACTTGATTACGCCGACTAATCAAAATACTTTATTATGCAATGTAAATTACTAAATGGGTGTAAGACCCAGTCATAAATAAATAAAATTTTATTAAAAAAAAAAAAAAAATATGTCATTTCTGTTTATTTGGTGCTGCTTCACCTAAAAAAATTTCTTTGAAAAATGAGTCGCAATTATGGTTTTATAGGTAACAGAGCTGTCACAATAAAAAAAAATTGCCTTTACTTTTTGCCTTAATCTTTTACCTTATGAGTATCTCTCACAATGAGCAAAAAAGAATTAAATTGAAATTCGTTTTATTTATCTTCATGCTAATGATATTTTTAAAATTATATTTTACATTTTTAATTATAATTTTAAGATATATTAACCCGATAAATTAGTTCTTATTTGCTTTTTATTATGTTTTGTCTGGCAAATCACAACAAAAACCCTGATTTTGAAATATAGCTAACTTCATTAGTCTTTTCTTAAGGCAAAAGTTTAGAGTTTGCTATCTTTTTCCTTAAAAACGAAAATTTTTTTGTTGCTCAAGTTTTATTTTCAAACTAACTTGTAAGGCAAAAAGGAAAAGTTTTTCTATTGTGAGAGCTCTGTAAATGTGCATATCCACACTAGGGTAACTTTTATCTGGTAGCTTTTTCGTTTCTTCCCCCTTTACCAATAAAATCGGTTTTATCTGCGCCGCAATTTTTTGATTTTATTGGTGAAGGGGAAAATAACGAAGAAGTTACCGGATACCAGTTACAATAGTGTGGCATCCGCCAATCGGGAAATAGACAAAGCTGAAGCTGGTTTTTGACGCAATGTATGGTATCTCTAAGAAGCATTGTATAGAACGGCGGAAAAGTAGGTTGGCCTTTAAAGCGTTGCCACATACACATCTAATCAGCCTGTTTAGACGAGTATACACTACATGATGTATTTTCCTCGTCTCTTACTCCTTTGCCTATAAACTAATTTTAGAGTGGGGATATTTGTGTTGTACTTTTTCCTCTAAAATTTTTATTGCGGAACGAGTTGTTATTCACTAATCCAATGAAAAAGCAATAAAAAAAACAAATTAAATTGTTTAATGAGCTTATAAGTTTACAAAATTAAAATAATGGTTATTTAGCTCTAATATTTTATTTATTAATACTTAAGCTTTCGGAACCATTTCGGTTCCATTCTCAAAAGTAAGTAAATCAATTTTACAAAAAAAATTATTTTCTATATAAAATAAAATCGAAATCAAGGCTAACTAAAACGTAGCTATTTTCCTGTAGATATCGCTCGCTACTAGAAAAAACATATTGTTACGATTTTGCCTTGTCACTCAAGGTTCGAATCACTGGATTGTGAATAAATACAACTGCTTCAAATTTGAACTCACACAATTTATTTACACAACACAATTTATTATACAACACAAAATTCCCAATTAATTATTATAATTATAACACACTTTTTAATTATCACTTTAATAATCGCTTTAATAATCACTTTAATAATCTTTCTATTTAACCTTCACTGTATCACGTTTAAAATAAGACTCAGCATTCCACGTCAACGCGCGCCTTTATATACCAAAATATTTGTTTCCAGAATAATCCTAAATGCGCATCGAGCAAATATGTTAGTATAGAAATGACGCCTAAATGTTGAGTATAAATCATAAATGCATTGAACAATTAATGAAATTAAGTTATTCTATTCTAATCCAGGTGTCACCGTAACACTACCCCCCACCTAAGCCCCCCACCTCCTCTGTAGAGCGCCAAACGTTCTAAATGCACCACCTTTGGTTTACCTTTCCGTCCTTTCTGTATGCGATAAACCACGTCGTTCAACTTTTTAATGACAGTGTAAGGTCCTTCCCATGTGGGTTGCAACTTCGGTGAAGCCATACCAATTGCCCTTCCTCGAAGCCTTGATTATTTGCTCGTATGTCATATCGAGCTTTCATTCGATCACTCGATATTCGAATTTTCTCCCGTACAAATTGATGTATTTCATTAAGTTCCTCTTTCATCCGGTCGACGTAATCCTGTCCGCATAGAGCTGCTGATGGAACAGCCCCAAACTTTAAATCTCCTGGTAATCGCAGATTGTTCTCAAATATGGTTTTAGCTGGTGTCACTCCTGTTGTGTCATGTACCGCTGATCGGTAGGCCATCAGGAACATCGGTATATGTCGATCCCAGTTGCGTTGGTTCCTTTCAACAACCTTTGCTAGATATTCCTCCAATGTGCCATTGAATCTTTCCACCATACCGTCCGACTGTGGATGTAAAGGCGTCGTTCTTGTTTTATTGATTCCAAGCATCTGACATATCTCCTGAAATACCACCGATTCGAAATTCCTTCCTTGATCCGTGTGAATTTCCATCGGTACACCAAATCTGCTAATCCAGTTGTTGACCACGGCATCAGCTATTGTTGTTGTCTCCAAATTAGGTATCGGGTACACTTCCGGCCATTTGCTGAAATAATCCATTATTACTAGCACATATTTATTTCCGCTCTCGGTAGTCGGAAATGGCCCCGCCACATCCATTACAATTCTCTCAAATGGTGCCCCGACATTATATTGTTTCATGGTTCCACGGCTTTTTCGTGCTGGTCCCTTTACTGCCGCACATTGGTCACATCTTCGACACCACTCTACTACTGACTGTCTACATCCGGACCAGTAGAAACGTTGGCGAATTTTGGCTAATGTTTTATTAATCCCTAGATGATCTCAACTTGCTCCTCCATGATACTCCTTGAGGATTTCCGCTATCCGATCTTTTGGCACCACTACCAACAATTGTTTTACTTTGCCATCCGTGCTTTCCCACTTTCGTTTTAAACATCCATTTTCTATGTGGAGGCTATCCCATTGAGCCCAATATGCTTTTACAATGGGAGTTTTGTCAGCTATCTCACTCCATGTGGGCCGGTGTTCCTTTTCCTTATGTTTCATGATGAATGATTGGTCAGCATCCCGTAATTGCTCCTTCTTGATCATTTTATCAGTCCATTCCTCATCAGGTAGCACTTGCATAAGCCGAATATCGATGATGTTTTCCTTACCCTCCACACGCCCACAATGCTTGCATTCCACGGGACATGGCCTTCTTGATAATGCGTCGGCATTTCCATGTGCGCTTCCCTTCCGATGTTCAATTTGGAAATCGTAGCTTTGCAAACGTTCGATCCAACGTGCTACTTGTCCCTCTGGATTTTTGAATTGTGACAACCAGCGCAAAGCTCCATGATCCGTCCGTAGAAGAAATTTTTGGCCATAGAGGTACTTATGGAAGTGCTTAACACATTCGACTATAGCCAACAACTCTTTCCGTGTTACACAATAATTCCGTTCCGGTTTTGATAACATCTTGGAGTAATATGCAATAACTCGCTCCTCACCATTTGTTGCCTGTGATAATACTCCTCCTATACCATCATTACTTGCATCGGTGTCCAAAATGAATTTAACGTTGGGTATAGGGTATGCGAGGATTGGTGCTTCGCATAATCGTCGTCTTAGTTCCACAAATGCCTCTTATTGGTCATCCTTCCATTCGAATGCCTTGTTCTTCCTGGTTAACTCGTGTAAACTCTTGGCGATACTGGCGAATCCTGGCACGAATCGTCTATAATAGGTGCACAATCCAAGGAAGCTCCGTAATTCATGTAAGTTTTTAGGTCGTGGCCATTCCTTCACTGCTGCGATCTTGTCTTCATCGGTATGGATTCCATTGGTTGTTACCTTATGACCCAAATATTTTACTTCCGTTCTAAATAGTTTGCATTTCTTCGGGCTTAGCTTCAATCCGGCGGCCTGTATCCGATCCAAAACCTCTGCCAAATTCCTTAAATGCTCGTCGAAATCCTTGCCCATAACGATGATGTCGTCTAAATATACGAGGCACGTCCTCCAATGTAATCCCTTTAATACACGCTCCATTAGCCGTTCAAAAGTCGCAGGGGCGTTACATAATCCGAATGGCATAACATTAAATTGCCATAATCCGTTACCCACACTGAATGCCGTTTTCTCGCGATCTTCCTCCTGGACTTCTATAGCGGTGTTATTGGGGTTTTCACTATTAAATAATTTAACACTCACTATATTTTTGTTATATAAACTGTTTTATTATTTATTATAAAATATTATTTTATGGTAGTTCACAAAATGGTGTGAACGATTGTTTGGCACTTTACACTTGTTTTATTATCTATTGTGTGAGATCGTGTCTCTTGGATTTCTAAACGCGACTTTCCTTTTTCGTTTCTGATTTCCGGATCGTCGATAAATATCTCGATATTTATCGATCGTCGATAAATATCGAGATTCGCGGAATTACTTTTGTAGTTGGCGAAATAGCTCTATTCAGCAAAACGAGCAATGCCTCGTAATTAAGCGGCGCGGTGTATAAATAGTTTTGCTACGAAGAGTGCCATGAAGTGAAAAGGATTTTTAATGATTTTTGAGCCGCTACATCACTCCCCTCCTGGATCGAAAACCGTAGTGTTTTAAATTAAATGTTACCGTTTTTGGAACACTACGTTTTTCGACTGGGTTTACCACAAGTATTCCGTACGCTGGCTTAAGCCTGTCGATGCCAATTGTTTTGGATTTTCCATTTACATCCACAACAAAGAATTTGCGCAATTTGCGGGTTACTGGATACGGTTCAGAATAGGGTGTACTCAATGGACCTCTGACTCTATCCACACGTACGAATACGTGTGAACAGGTTTCCAGATTTTTGGGAATGTACGTTGCCTGTTCAGGTGGATGTCTTGTGTCCGTAGGAACTAGGGTTCTCATGGTGGTACGAAGCTGATTCACGAAATCCGAAGTATCTGTGTTTGGGTTCGAATTTTGATCGTTGATGAAGAATTCACCGGGAACCTTGATGTTTTGACCATATACTAGCTCTGCTGGTGTGCAGTTGAGGTCTTCCTTGACGGAGGTTCGAATACCCAATAGAATCGTTGGAAGTTCTGAACTCCAATGGGATGTATTACATCGAGCTGTTAAGGCGGATTTTAGTTGCCTGTGGAACCGTTCGACAAGACCATTCGCTTTCGGGTTGTATGCAGTTGTCCGAATGCGATGGGAACCTAGGAGCTTCGTGAGCTCGGTGAACAACGTTGATTCGAATTGTGTTCCTTGATCTGTCGTGATGAAGAGTGGGACACCATATCTACAGATATACTCATTGTAGAAGATCTTACTTACTGTTTTTGCGGTCATTTCTCGGATTGGATAAGCTTCTGGCCAGCGGGTAAATCGGTCGACTATATCGTTAGAATGTAATGATAGCCATTCGATTGGGGCAGTGGACCAACCAGGTCCATGTGGATGTGTTCAAACCTGCCACTTGGTTGCTCGAATTTACCAAGTTCTGATTTTGTGTGGCGGTGAACTTTGGATTTTTGACATGGGATACAAGATTTCGCCCAATTGCTTGTATCAGTATTCATTCTTGGCCAGAAGTATTTTGAAGCAATAAGTTTTCGCGTAGCACGGATGCCGGGGTGTGATAGGCCATGTAGACTATCGAAGATTGTCCGTCGCATGTTGAGAGGAACGTAGGGTCGATTTTTACCTGTTGAAGTCTCACACCAAATTTGCTGCTTGTCTGGTAAGTCGATCCGTTGCAGGTTTACGCTTGATTTCGGTGTGTGTGCTGAAATCAATTTCTGCAATTCGTCGTCGCGTTGTTGTTGTACAAGTAATTCCTTCGTGTCGAAGGAGAAGACGCTGAGTTCTGTGAGAAGTGTTTCACAAGAACGAGACAAACAGTCGCTCACCACATTGTGTTTACCTTTGATGTGATGAATGTCGGTAGTGAACTGAGCAATGTAATCGAGGTGTCGTAATTGCCGGGGACTACGTTCAGATTTTGACGCAATAGCTGTTGTAAGAGGCTTATGGTCGGTAAATAAAGAAAAATTTCGGCCTTCGACGAAATGGCGAAAGTGTTTGATTGCTAGATACATAGCAAGAAGTTCTCTATCGAAAGTAGAGTATTTGATTTCCGCAGGGGAGAGCTTCTTTGAAAAGAACGCTAATGGTTGCCAACATCCTTTGTTGCGTTGTTGTAAGACAGCTCCAACTGCTACATTGGAAGCGTCGGTAGTTATGTTGAACTGCGCGTCGTTCAACGGGTGTGCCAAAAGAGTGACAGCGGCAAGAGAACGCTTGACCTTATCGAAAGATTCTGTACAATCTTCGGGCCAAGAGAAGTTTCTTCTGTTTTTGCCTTTCTTGAGTAAGGTGGCCAAATGCCGGTGAATAGGCGATAACAGTTCGGCTAACCGTGGTATAAAGCGGGGGTAATAGTTCACCATACCGACGAACTGCTGTATTTGGCGGATTGATGTTGGTTCTGGAAAGTTTGAAATGACATCAACTCTGTCTTGCGACGGGAGGATGCCATCTTTCGAAATTGTGTGGCTCAAGAAGTCGAGTGACTTCACGCCGAAAATACATTTCGAAGCTTTTATATTGATTCCATATGCGGAGAGACGTTTAAATACTGACTCGAGATGTTCACTGTGTTCCATCTCGGACCGGCTCGCAATGAGGATATCGTCGATATAGGAGTAGACGAAGTCCAGCCCTTTTAACACTTCGTTAAGGAATCGCTGGAATGTCTGGGCTGAGTTACGAAGGCCGTATGGCATTCGGGTAAACTCAAAGAGCCCGAAAGGAGTGGTTATCGCTGTTTTATGAATATCCTCAAGAGCCATGGGAATTTGATGATATGCCCTTACCAAGTCTATTTTAGAGAAAATAGTGGCGCCGGCGAGTTTCAACGAGAAACTGTGTATGTGGGGGATAGGATATCTATCTGGGACAGTGACAGTGTTCAACTGTCGATAGTCTCCACAAGGGCGCCAGTCCTTGTCTTTCTTTTGCACCATATGTAATGGTGAGGAGACTGGTGATGATGAGGGGCGGCAGATTCCGATGTCTGTCATAAACTGAAATTCTGTTGCAAGGTAACCTACCTTGCGTGACGACGTAGTGGACTACGTTATGCTTCACTGGGAGGTTGTAGTTCGGAGCCTCAGTGAGCGAAGGGTATTTCTTTAAAAGAGCGCCGTAGTCGTTGTTGACGCTGAAATGTTTTGGAGATGGCGTATCAACTTGGGCGATGATTGCGTTCACAGTGAGGGTAGTAAATGAATCAGAAAGTCTTCTGTTCTTCAAATCGACCACGAGACCATATTTGGACAGAAAGTCAGCACCTATAATAGGCCTGTCTACTGCCGCGATGATGAAGGGATGTGTGAACGAACGCCTGAGACCGAGATTAACCTTCAAAAGTTTTGTGCCGTAAGTGGAAATTGGGGATCCGTTTGCTGCGGTAAGAATGCAAACGGTGTCTTTAGCATGTCGGGGAAACTTGTTAACGGGTATCACAGATACTTCAGCCCCCGAATCGATCAGAAATTGTAAGTTATTTTCATGATCGTGGATGAAAAGACGGCGAGACGAACCAATCCCACTGTTTGCCGTAGAGACAGCAGGATTTAGTGGTTTTCCGAAGGCTTAAAATGTTTGGAAGTAGCTTGTCCATGAGCTACCGGTCGGAAACTGCACGGCTGATTACAGTTGCGTGCGCGTGAGCCGAAACGACGGTGGAAGTAGCAGAGTCCAGATCGAGATGACGATCTCGACCTTGACCTGTGTCGGTAATTAAAATTCCGTCTGTTGTTTGGCGATCTTCCACGTGAACCAATGTTCATATTGGCCAGTGTTCGCTGTAGATCTGCCAATTGTTGTTGCGTCTTGTCAAGTTGTCTTTGCATTGAAGCAAGGGCTGATTCACCGTCAGCAGTTGCCTTGCTTGTGGATGGCTGGTTGACAGCAGCAATTGGTTTGGGTGTTCTGGATTGAGCGTAAATCCAGATATTGTCGGCGACCGGTAGGATTTCCTCGATGTCGTTCTTTATATCCCGCGCCATTATCGCTCGTAAGTCGTCTGGCAAACGTTTTAGCCAGAGGTTTTTGAGTAAATCGTTGTTTACTAATTTGGAATCACCTGCTTTTTGTTCAAGCAGGCGATAAAAGTGGGACGGTTTAAGGTCTCCCATTTGTTGGAAACCGGAGAGCAACTCGTCAAGTCGTTGCTCCTCGCTAATAGTGTAGCGGTTGGTTAACGCGGATTTCAGTCGATGATATTTCGTGCCTGGCTGCGGGTTCCTGAAAATGTCCGTGATGAATTGTACCGTCTCTTGTGGTATCGCGCCGAGAGTATAAGCAAATTGTTCATCATCGTCGACAATTTGGTGGATGCCGAACTGGTGTTCGACGAGGATGAACCAAGCTGCCGGCTGCTCGTTCCAGAATGGGGGTATCTTTGGTGGCATCTTGTATAACTTGGTTGTCCGCGATGTTGGTGTGCCAGCATGAGTGTCGTTCTCATCTTCTGACGATGAAACGGCTTTTTGTTGTTTAGGTGGCATTTTATTTTTCACTTCACTTTAATAATTCCGGCGTAGCAAAAATATTTATTTTGTAAACTTGTCTATTTTAATTATAGACTAAAAGAAATATTCGAACGCGAACAAATTGGTAGAACTATTTTTCCAACCAAGGAGTGTGTGAATGAGGAAAAAAAAATGGGCAGATCGAGTGAGAATTACATCAGCAACAAAAGAAATTGTAACGAGAAAAAAAAAAGAAGCGAAGTTAGAAACGAGAAAGGATTATTCAACGGAAAGATCAACGGAATTATATTGTTAATAGTGCGAAAATGAAGAAACGAACAACCGTACACTTACAGTAAATAAGCTTAATAATTAATATAATGTTTGTAATAATAAAAAAAAATTATTTAAATTCGAATTGTTTGAAAAAAAAAAAGTTTATATATAAGAATGAAATGATTTGGTCGAGCTTCGAACTTGCGACCTTAATATCGCTAGCCGTAAACGCTAACCGTTGGGCTTTTGCGTTTCTTTGGTTTTAATATAATTAATTGTATATATATGTAGTTATATGTATTGTATAATATTTAAGTAATTTATTTATTTATACAAAAAAATTTAATAGTTAACGAGAAAATTTTCGTAAATTTTTTTTTTTAATGTATTATATAGTATAATATATGGTATGTGTATATAGTTAATTTAAATATGTATACTTAAATATATTTTTGATAATAAAATAAAAAAAATTAAAGATATTTAATGTGCAATAAATGTATTTAAAAAAAATCCGTAAAAAAATATTTAATAAATGTAATTTTCTTTTAATAATTACTCGTATTTATGTCTATATCCGTTAGTTATCCGTGTGATGCATCCGTTGTTTCCTTGATCTGCCGACCGTTAGTTAATCCATTTTTTGTTTGTTCCAGGAGTTTTATTTTTATCTTTTCGCCTACTAACTGTTGTTGCCAGCTCCCTGGCTCCCTCGGTGGGCGCAATCGCCTTTGCGGGGGCTACTGGCCCTTATGTTTATTGTTGTGTGTGAAAAAAAAACTTGTGTTTAATGGATTGACCGGGTATCGAACTTCTGATACCGTGAGCACTGAAGCACAACACACTGCGCACTATCTTACTGCACTACACACAATTTAATTTTTGTTTATTAACTTTAACTGGATTAGTGTTTCATTTTTCTATTTTATTTTTCACACTTGGTGTTTCTGTGCGCCTGTTATTTCTTTTTTTTTTTAGTTAGCGTATTAGTTTTTTTTTTTTCGTTGTCGCGTTTATGTGTTGCACTATTTATGATATATGTTGTTATATTTTATTAAGCACATTGCAAGAGAAAAAAAAATGTGCTCTTGCGCGGTATTAACGGTCGAACTGTTTTTTTTGTTTTTTTTTTTTACCGTTATACTTACTCGCGCGTCGGGGTCACCAGTTATAGCGAGTGTTACTGGGCTTTTAACTATTATAATTAATTGAACACTCACTATATTTTTGTTATATAAACTGTTTTATTATTTATTATAAAATATTATTTTATGGTAGTTCACAAAATGGTGTGAACGATTGTTTGGCACTTTACACTTGTTTTATTATCTATTGTGTGAGATCGTGTCTCTTGGATTTCTAAACGCGACTTTCCTTTTTCGTTTCTGATTTCCGGATCGTCGATAAATATCTCGATATTTATCGATCGTCGATAAATATCGAGATTCGCGGAATTACTTTTGTAGTTGGCGAAATAGCTCTATTCAGCAAAACGAGCAATGCCTCGTAATTAAGCGGCGCGGTGTATAAATAGTTTTGCTACGAAGAGTGCCATGAAGTGAAAAGGATTTTTAATGATTTTTGAGCCGCTACACTTCCACTTGCCAATAGCCGCTTTGCAAATCTAACGTAGAAAATATTCGAGCACCCGATAATGTGTCTAACGTGTCATCGATCCTTGGCAAGGGGTAACTATCCTTTTTCGTCACAGCATTTAATTTTCGGTAATCCACGCAGAATCTCATGCTACCATCCTTTTTCTCGACTAAAACCACTGGTGAACTCCATGGACTGCTTGATGTTTCGATTACCCCTGCTGCTTGCATATTTTTTACCATTCGATCCACTTCTCCTTGCTTTGCCAATGGTAATCTCCTGGGTGGTTGGCGAATCGGCGTTTCTGCTCCTGTATCTATTCGATGTTTTACCATTGTGGTTCTCCCATTATTGTCCGATGTACTGCAGAATATTGGCATGTACCGCTCGAGCAATTGTTTTGCCAAATTTTTCTGTTCCATGGTAAGATCTTCGGTCCATTTCTCCATGAGTTGTTCTACAACCTCTTTCTGCCCTTGCAAGTTAGTCGTATTAATCGGATTTTTCTGCTCGCACTTCACTATCGCAGATATTTCTTCGCATTTTCCGATTATTGTCCCTTTGTTGATGGTTTTCGTTTTATCCGAGAGATTTAGAGTCCTAATTGGTACTCTATTGTCGCTGTCTGGTTTCACCAGGACTTTCCCGATCATAATTTCTCTGGGCTCTCCGCTTCATTGGCTTCCACAACCCACAACCTGAGTGACCCAGAATCTCCCTCCAATCTTGCCCATACTATTGTTTCCGAGTTCGGTGGCAGCTTCTCCCGATGATCCATTATAATTTGCCTGCTCGTTTCCCCTATAGCGGCGCTAACGTGAAGTGGCAACTCGATATTATCGTAGGTTAATACACCCCGTCCAACATCCACCACGAAGCCATTCGTTCTCATAAAGTCCATCCCCAAGATGACTTCGTCTACAATATCTGCAACCAGCACCTCGTGTTGAAAGTGATTTCGCCCAATTCTTATTTTTACGACCTTTTTCCCTTTTATTGCTGAATTTTCTCCAGTCGCCGTTCGTAACTTCATTCGATTAGCTGGTTCCATAATTTCATCGATAATATCCTCACGAACAATCGTATGAGTTGCTCCCGTATCCAGCGTGATCATGCATTTCTTCCCATCAATATCGGCTTCAATTGTTAAGCTATCACCGCTCCTTGCTATTCTCGAAACATGGATGGAGGTTATGGGGCAATCGGTTGTGGGAGTCAGCTTCTGCCCCTGCAAACTGACTCTTTTTAGTTTAACGACTCCGCTGTCGTCTGACTCTCCTTTCTGGATTCTATCTGCTCTTCGTTTGGTCTACGCTTCATAGGAGATGGCGACCTTCCTCGTTTCTTCCTAATCTCCCAGCAGTCCCGTGAGATGTGACCCGTCCTATCACACACCCAGCATTTAGTCTTGCCACTTCCATATCTGAACCTTGGCGTAGCCCGCGCGATGTCTATTCTGGAATCAATCTCCACTCTACGAATTTTCATTGCTGGTTTGATGATGGTTTGCGCAGTTTCGATTGTTAACGCACAAGCGATGGTTTCCGTGAAAGTTGTCTTAGGTGACAACATCACCGCTCTGCGCGTCTCAGGATCTCGAATACCGTCAATGAATGCATCTATTTTAATTCGCTCCATGTAATCGGAATTTGAATGTGCGTAATGCGCTAAATTCCTGTTGCGATTCTCCTCCTCTTTGGTATCGACCTTTCAATTCCATGCGATAGATTTCTCGTTTGTGGTCACTTCCGTATTTCCGATCTAACGCCTTCATGATTCCCGTATAAATGTTCCGTTCCTGCTCGGGAATAATTTGTAGTGTTTCTGCCGCTTCGCCTTTAAGAGCCACAATTAACGCTGCAACACATTGTTCTTCAGTCCACTGATTTTGCTTAAGAGATTTTTACAACAACAATTCTAAGATGATTTTTACAACAACAATTCTTTATAAAATTTTCATAATACATAAGCAGCTAATTCATTTTATAATTAAATAAGTTTACCATACCATATTCATGATGAGCCTTATAAAAATATTAAATTAATGAAAAATATATATTTTGTTTTGGAATTTTTTGACATTTGTTGAAGTCATAGACAACAGAGAAAAAAATCGTTTAAAATCTTTTGATGAACTCGGAAATCGTTTTAGATTTTCGTGCGTTCGTTCACGTGTAAAATTATACCATTCAGAGAAAAAATCGTTTCTAGGAACGGCTAAATAGAAAATTGATAATTTTTCAATTAAAATTATTAAATAATTCCAAATTTATTATTTTAACTTGAGATATTTTACATATTATCTCATTGATTTGAGTCAAAAATGTGCTCTAATTAATTCGTAAATGCGAAATCTGTTTTTAGATGTCGTCCGTAGAAATGTGTATGTGGCGCCTTACCCAAATACGTATATGACCCTATGAACATTTCGTTTATGATTCGTAAAAGATCATTATTGTTTGAAGGGGGTTCTTAAAACAAAAACCGTGGTGTATTTTTTGACAGCTAAGAATTATTTGTGGTGTATTCTTTGACAGCTAAGAAGTCAATGAAGTTTGAGAAAGAAATTAAAGAGAAACAACGAAAATGTTTAAAAAGTAAGAGTCTCGGTAAGGTTATGAACAATTTATAATTTTTTGTCGTTTAAGGTTTGACGAGAAAGAGAGTGTTTCTGGTGTCCAACAACTTAAATCTTCTGTTCAAAAGGGTATACGTGCTAGATTGTTAGAATCATATCCGGTAATTGAAAATTTTATTGACTCAATTCTACCCAAGAAAGATGCATTTAAAATCGTCAAATGGTGCGTGTTGCAAAAATATAATTCCTTATTTTCTGATAAATTATTTTGTTTCTATTAGCCATGACCACATTGAAATTTTAGTTAATAGTTCAGGAGAGCAATTATTCTTCAGACACCGTGAAGGGCAATGGATGCCAACTTTAAAACTATTTCACAAATATCCTCTATTTTTGCCAATGGAACAAGTCGATAAAGGTGCGATTCGATTTGTGCTAAGTGGTGCTAATATCATGTGTCCCGGTTTGACATCGCCTGGAGCATGCATGACTTCAGTTGACAAGGGGACTGTTGTGGCCATCATGGCAGAAGGAAAAGAAACAGCGTTGGCTATTGGAGTAACAACGTTGTCAACAGCAGATATGTAAGTTGCATTTATTAATTTGTCGTTAATGTTTATATTGTTACTTTTATATTGCAGAGCAAAAGTAAACAAAGGGGTTGGAGTAGAAAATTGCCATTATTTAAACGATGGTTTATGGCAAATGAAACCAATTAAATAACAGAACTAGACCGGAAAAAAACCTTTATTAACGAATAAAGACAACAGGATGTTTGAATTATATTTTTCTTGTCAACATAATTATTCCAGAAACACATGAAACCGAATAAAATACGCAAACAAGGTTCATTTTAGATTTTTTTCATAGTACTTTAATTTGTTTTCCCATATTTATTTTCTCTTTTGTCGAAGATGTTTATATGGTGGTCTACAACTTTCCACGAAAGGAATTTGAGAAAAATGTTAACCATTTTTGTATAAATTCATAACCTCTCCACATTATACTCAATACTTTTTATGGAAACTGTTTTGTTTGTTTGCCTTCACTCTAACGTAATTTTAACATGCACATATATGCTGTCTGAGAAATTTACAACAAACAACCATCCCATTTATGTAATTCCAAATTGGAATTATTTTAAACCAACTTTTCTTCTGCTGGTATAGAATTATTATATTCTACTACATGTATGCTGTCTTACTTTGACAAATTTACAACAACATTCCCATATATATAATTCCAAATTGGAATTATTTTAGACAAACTTTTCTGCTGGTATAGAATTATTCTATTCTACCTGTAGTTTCAATGTTCACCACCAGGGCAATTGTATTGAATACTTTTATTTTTAAATGTTGGCAATAAAAATATAAAAGTGATTTTTGTTATTTTGACATCGCATTTTTCTAAACAACTCGAGAAATTAGTTACGATTTGTAATAATATTCAATAATGTTCTAGCACATTACTATTTAATTGAATGTATTAGTTGCATTTTTACGTTGTTTTCAAGTTCAAAATGTATTTGTTACCAACTAATAAAATTAAATTAAAAAATATCTTTGGTTGTTACTTTGAGCACAAATTAATTCTATTCCAGAATGGTTTTAACTTTTGCCAAAGTAAGACGACAGTAGTTTAAATGGTCACCAGGGCAATTTTATTGAATACTTTTATTTTTAAATGTTGGCAATAAAAATATAGAAGTGATTTTTATGTTATTTTGACATCGCATTTTTCTAAACAACACGAGAAATTAGTTACGATTTGTAATAATATTCAATAAGGTTCTAGCACATTACTATTTAATTGAATATATTTAGTTGTATTTTTACGTTGTTTTCAAATTAATAATGTAATTGTTACCAACTAATAAAAATAAATTAAAAAATATCTTTGGTTGTTACTTTCTTTGGCATAAGTTAATACCATTCTGGAATAGAATTAATTTGTGCTCAAATGCTGTCTTACTTTGAGAAATTTACAACAACAATCCTATATATGTAATTCCAAATTGGAATTATTTTAAACCAACTTTTCTGCTGGTATAGAATTATTCTATGCTACCTGTAGTTTTAATGTTCACCACCAGGGCAATTTTATTGAATACTTTTATTTTTAAATGTTGGCAATAAAAATATAAAAGAGTTTTTTATTATTTTGACATCGCAATTTTCTAAACAACACAAGAAATTAGTTACAATTTATAATAATATTCAATAATGTTCTAGCACATTACTATTTAATTGAATATATATTTAGTTGCATTGTTACGTTGTTTTCAAATTCAAAATGTAATTGTTACCAACTAATAAAAATAAATTAAAAATATCTTTGGTTGTTACTTTGAGCACAAATTAATTCTATTCCAGAATGGTTTTAACTTATGCCAAAGTAAGACGGCAAAAGTAACAAATAAAGAAATTTTTTAATTTATTTTTATTAGTTGGTAACAATTACATTTTGAATTTGAAAACAACGTAAAAATGCAACTAAATACATTCAATTAAATAGTAATGTGCTAGAACATTATTGAATATTATTACAAATCGTAACTAATTTCTCGTGTTGTTTAGAAAAATGCGATGTCAAAATAACAAAAATCACTTATATATTTTTATTGCCAACATTTAAAAATAAAAATATTCAATAAAATTGCCCTGGTGGTGAACATTTAAACTACAGGTAGAATAGAATAATTCTATACCAGCAGAAAAGTTTGTTGTCTTACTTTGGCAAAAGTTAAAACCATTCTGGAATAGAATTAATTTGTGCTCAAAGTAACAACCAAAGATATTTTTTAATTTAATTTTATTAGTTGGTAACAATTACATTTTGAATTTGAAAACAACGTAAAAATGCAACTAAATGCATTCAATTAAATAGTAATGTGCTAGAACATTATTGAATATTATTACAAATCGTAACTAATTTCTCGTGTTGTTTAGAAAAATGCGATGTCAAAATAACAAAAATCACTTTTATATTTTTATTGCCAACATTTAAAAATAAAAGTATTCAATACAATTGCCCTGGTGGTGAACATTAAAACTACAGGTAGAATAGAATACTTCTATACTAGCAGAAAAGTTGGTTTAAAATAATTCCAATTTGGAATTACATAAATGGGATTGTTGTTGTAAATTTTTCAAAGTAAGACAGCAGTTGGTTTAAAATAATTCCAATCTGGAATTATTTATATGGGATTGTTGTTGTAAATTTCTCAAAGTAAGACAGCATTTGAGCACAATATTAATTCTATTCCAGAATGGATTTAACTTGTACCATAAATCAAAAAGAGAAAGATATGTCATGTAGAAGAAATCTCTTCATTAACACCAGCACTCGTGTCTATTTTTTGAACCCAAATAAAGATCGTGTGTTTGTTGTTGTGTTTTTGTTGTTGTTCACGTAAAATTGAAGATCGGCGCATTTGTTTTTATTTTATTCGTAAACTTAAACACATGTGTCGTCGCGACGGTGTGACGAAACACGAAACGAAATGGAGAAATATTATTTTGTTTAGTAAAAATATAGAAAGGAGAATTGAAGGACGAACAAATATGTATTTATGTATGTATATAAAACAATTATTTTTGCGTTTTAGAGATTTACGGTTTTACTTTGGTACCGGTTAAATCCATGCTGGAATAGAATAAATATTGTGAAAACGTGAAAACGTTTCTAATTAAATAGTAATATGACCGAATAATATTGAATATTATTAGAAATCGTAACTAATTTAAAACCGGTAGAATAGAATTATTCTATACCAACAATAAAGTTGGTTTAAAACAATTCTAATTTGGAATTACATATATGGGATTGTTGTTGTAAATTTCTCAAAGTAAGACCGCAATATTCAAATATTATTACGGTCTTACTTTGGTACCGGTTAAATCCATGCTGGAATAGAATAAATATTGTGCTCAAAGTAACAACCAAAAATTGTATTTACTTATTTTTATTAGTTGGGAACAATTACATTTTGAAGTTAAACAAAACGTGAAAACATAACTACATATATATCTAATTAAATAGTAATATGACCGAATAATATTGAATATTATTAGAAATCGTAACTAATTTACAACTGGTAGAATAGAATTATTCTATACCAACAAAAAAGTTGGTTTAGAACAATTCCAATTTGGAATTACATATATGGGATTGTTGTTGTAAATTTCTCAAAGTAAGACCGCATATTTTACAAAATTATATTGCGCAACAAAAATGTGTTGTTGGCTGATACTACACTATGGTAACTGGTATCCGGTAACTTCTTCGTTTGTTTCCCCTTTACGAATAAAATCAAAAAATTGCGGCGCAGATAAAACCGATTTTATTAATAAAGGGGAAAGAAACGAAAAAGTAACCAGTGGCGGTATGTTGTACCTATATTAAATAACATACTATTTAATATTTGGTTGTACCGTCACTTCGAATCGAAAAAAGTCGAATTCGAAATAAGTCGAATCGAAAAAGTGAAAGTTGTATCATTTTTGCTTTTCGAAAATGATACAACATACCGCCATTCGACTTTTTTCGAATTTCGATTCGAAGTGATGGTACAACATATCGCCCCAGATAAAAGTTACCCTAGTGTGGATATGCACATTAGTCAGAATTTTATATTTTATCAATACCACTACAACAATAGGCCATTTTTCTATATAGAAAAATTACATGAGTTGGCGTAGGTAAATACAAACAAAAACATGGGCGTCATAGGATGAACAAAAAATTACATGGGACAAAAAAAAAATCTTTACTTGTCCCAATTAATGTGGTTTATTATCTACAAACATAATTTATCTGAAGGATCACGATAAATATTGATATTTTGAGAAACATTTCCAATACAAATATTTCCCTGCTGAAAAACTTTTTATTTACTAATTTACTGATAAAGCAACTACACAATTTTTCAATGACACGTGCGTCTATAAGTTTTTTAATTTCTCTTGGCTCTCAGCACTTGTATTATTTGTTGTTATGGTGTAAAACTAAGTTGCTGCTTTAATTGGAATATTACTAAATGAAAAGTTTTCTCAATACATTTTTTTTATATTATTCAATAACAAAATATCCCTATTTATTTTTGACAATGTATTATTCAATTTAACTTGGACAATACAAACTATTTATTAAAAATAATGAAATTGTTTTTTTGTTGCCATGTATTTTTGTTTCGTGGTGTATGGAATTCTCATTTCTTTTTGTATTTACATATACCAACAAAATTATTAAAAGAAATGGACTGTTATTGTAGTGGTATTGATTTTATGTATCAAGAGTATTGATTTTGATGTCGTTTTTTTTGCATCAATGTGCATCCACAGACGAAAATGCCGATGGCACCACTATTGGAGTGGTATTCTTTCTCCCAAGTCCCAAGCAATGTTGTCCCAAATTAAAGTGTATCATTGATTAAGGATGTATCATTGATTAAAGTGTATCATTGATTAAACTTAAAAGTTTGATAAAAATTTTCATAAGGAAATCGCCAACCTAACAAAAACAAAAAAAAATTCTCAATTTTTTTTCATATTTTTCTGTAAGGAAATAGTTTAAGGAATTGAGACATGTACCCCTGTGCTCCCGTGGAAAATTTATTACTACGAAAAAGGGTTTAGTCATGCTTTTCTTTGAACTATCTATGAAAAGTGATCTTGGAAAGTTTAATATTAAATGTATATTGCATTCAAATATAAAAACTCTAAATTTATTCACAATTGATATTAAAATTTTCAATTTAAAAATCGAAAAAGTGTCTCGGGTGTAACTGAAGCAAGCTTCATTTTTTTCACTGGTAACGTTTTCTATACTTTCCCTAGTCTCAATTGGGGATGCGTTGTAATTGTGAACTAATTGCTAATTAAACATTTAACATCCAGCTCTAGTTCCAAAATATTCCGTCAGATGTCAGCCACTTTGCGTTAAGCGACGAATTCTGCCGTACTAAGCATAAATGACTTAACTGCATTTTTGGCCAAATTGAGTTAATGTTGCCATTCGATAGCTATTATTAATCTCTATCTTTAACAGTAACAAAATAAATTAAAAAGAAAACCAGAAACCTGTTATTAAGAAATCAAAGACATTAATAATATTATATAGACTAGTAATAATTAAATGTCAAGTGAGTAAATTTCAAAGAAAAACAGAGATAGTCAAAAAATAATCAGTACTGTATTAAGAATTTTTATTAACGAATATGAATGAAGTTAATTACTTGTAGAATTAGAATTTTGTCTATAATAATTATCAACATTCAAGAATTTTATAATATTTTTTTAAACCACAACTGGTTTATGAGTCTTACAGAAAATACTTCGAATCGAATTTATACAACAAAATTATTTCGAAAAAGCTATTCAACTATTCCATATAATTCATAAAACCGAACTATTCACTGTTTAACAATTATCAATATAACTAGTTAACCCTAGAATCGCATTTAATTATAATTATACATATTTTATAATTAAAATATTTAAAATACTGAAAAAATGCGCCATTTTGTTACCACATATATAATTGAAAACGTTTTCGGTACGGGACTGGCGGAATCTATTGTGCATAATTCATATCATCAAATAATTTTTTTTTCCGATACATTTATTTTAATAACACACAAATTTAGAAACACACAAATTTGATCACAAATTGTATTCAACACACAAATTTCATCATAACTTGCATAAAATTTTCAAATAATTCTATTTTGAAAGACAAACAACCAGAAACAAAAGCTTTATGTTGTGGATGATATAGAAATCAAAGACAGAGATATAAATAGAGTTTTATATACGCATCTCGTCGTAACTGTCCACGCATGAAATAGACGATTTTATATGGAGAAAAAGCACGTTATTGGTCTATTTAAATATTATAATGTCTTTGTAAGAAATATGCATTTCAATTTAACACAGAAAGGATAAAGGATAGTTTCAAAAGTTTAGCATCGATCATCTCAAAATGCATTTTTTGCAGTTAAGTCATTTATGTTTAGTATGGCAGAATAAGGTCGGGCACGGTGTTTCCATGATAGAGTTAACCGGGATTATTTCGGATTATCTCATCATGGAAACGAGCCGGATTTAGAGTTTTCGTTAAATTTCTTAATCCTCCTTAACTCGACGAAAGTAATTGAGTTAAATGAGATTCTATCTGTCAGGGGAAAATTATAGTATTCAGAAAATATATATATGTATATATATATATATATATATATATATATATATATATATATATATATATATATATATATATATATATATATATATATATATATATATATATATATATATATATATATATATATATATATATATATATATATATATATATATATATATATATATATATATATATATATATATATATATATATATATATATATATATATATATATATATATATATATATATATATATATATATATATATATATATATATATATATATATATATATATATATATATATATATATATATATATATATATATATATATATATATATATATATATATATATATATATATATATATATATATATATATATATATATATATATATATATATATATATATATATATATATATATATATATATATATATATATATATATATATATATATATATATATATATATATATATATATATATATATATATATATATATATATATATATATATATATATATATATATATATATATATATATATATATATATATATATATATATATATATATATATATATATATATATATATATATATATATATATATATATATATATATATATATATATATATATATATATATATATATATATATATATATATATATATATATATATATATATATATATATATATATATATATATATATATAATATATATATATATATATATATATATATATATATATATATATATATATATATATATATATATATATATATATATATATATATATATATATATATATATATATATATATATATATATATATATATTATATATATATATATATATATATATATATATATATATATATATATATATATATATATATATATATATATATATATATATATATATATATATATACATATATATATATATATATATATATATATATATATATATGTATATATATATATATATATATATATATATATATATATATATATATATATATATATATATATATATATATATATATATATATATATATATATATATATATATATATATATATATATATATATATATATATATATATATATATATATATATACATATATATATATATATATATATATATATATATATATATATATATATATATATGTATATATATATATATATATATATATATATATATATATATATATATATATATATATATATATATATATATATATATATATATATATATATATATATATATATATATATATATATATATATATATATATATATATATATATATATATATATATATATATATATATATATATATATATATATATATATATATATATATATATATATATATATATATATATATATATATATATATATATATATATATATATATATATATATATATATATATATATATATACTATATATATATATATATATATATATATATATATATATATATATATATATATATATATATATATATATATATATATATATATATATATATATATATATATATATATATATATATATATATATATATATATATATATATATATATATATATATATATATATATATATATATATATATATATATATATATATATATATATATATATATATATATATATATATATATATGACGAAAAATACGTCAAATCACAAATTTGGTATATGGGACCGGAAGTCGTGTTTAAATTTTTTACTTTTTATGTTTTAAATGTGTA
>OW052220.1:162326459-162570637 GCA_932526605.1 Nephrotoma flavescens | reverse complement strand
ATATATATATATAATATATATATATATATATATATATATATATATATATATATATATATATATATATATATATATATATATATATATATATATATATTATATATATATATATATATATATATATATATATATATATATATATATATATATATATATATATATATATATATATATATATATTATATATATATATATATATATATATATATATATATATATTATATATATATATATATATATATATATATATATATATATATATATATATATATATATATATATATATATATATATATATATATATATATATATATATATATATATATATATATATATATATATATATATATATATATATATATATATATATATGTAGTATTATTATAAAATATAGTATTATTATAAAGAAAAAATATAGTTAAAATAAACACGGGTTAAAATATTCACGAAACAGATTAAAATATGAAAAGACTGAGAAAAACATAACACCGCCTGAACTGTGAAACAAATTTAGTACGGAAACGATAGGGATTAGCTCGCCATGTTATTAACTCGACGAAACTCAACGAAACTCTTAACTCGGTTTATCCATGTCCATGGAAACGTAGTAACAGTTTTCGTCCCGTTCCGACCTTTATGCTTAGTTCACGGGACGGGATTATTTTTGATCCAAGTTTTTAGCCAATCAAATCTTTATATTCAACTAAGTCCCGCCCAATTTGATCTTGGTTTAGTTGAAATTTTTCCATCTTTTGAGCAAATAATCTATTTCTTACCAACATAGTAACAAAAATAACCGGAAGTATGAGCAATAATTTTGCTCAAATATTTGTTGTTATTGTTTATTTTTGACATTTTTCGAATGAATTTGTTAGGTTATTGCCTTAAATAATTTAATTTAAAGTTATTATATAAAATAAATGAAATAAATATGCGAGATGAATTTAAGTGAAACAATTAGGATGAGAACCAAAAATTTTATTTTTTTACAACTGTTGGGCTATAAATTATTTGATAATTTATAAATTGTGATGTGTGTATAAAACCGAATATTATGTATTTGTAATCCCCAGACATACGTTTATTCGATTAAATTAAAATAAAGCCCCATCTAATCGTAAACAAAGCAGAAATTGTAAACAAAAAATACATAACAACAGAAAACATATCGCACATCCTAATTTTTTTTGTACGTATATAAATAATTTTTTTTGTACGTATACAGCGGTGACTGTGTGTTCACGGAATGAGATAAAAAAAAGCTGGCTTTTTTTACCAACTTTTGCTCAAAAAATTTGTCTACGGTTGTCTATCGCACATCCTATAAAAAAATGTCATAACACAAAAAATAGTTTTGTGATAAATGCATTTTAAATTGCTATACTTGAATATTTATTTTATAAAGCTAATAATGAATAATCTCAGCATCATCACAGTAGCGTTAGCAATTAAAAAAATTAAAATGCATTTATCTCAAAACTGTTTTTTTTGTGTTGACAGTTTTTGGGTTCAACCTCCAATATAAACAGTATAATTGACCGTTTTTCATTCAAATTAAGTAAAGATGTCGTTATGTTTTTGTTATAATAATATTTTTATTTCTAACCGACGTTTCAAATGCTAATTTGTTCTTCAGGGTTTTAAAATATGTATGTGTTTGCACAAAATTAATTTTAAAACTTACAAATATTAATTATGTTATAAATTAATCAAACGAATAAATGTATGTCTGGGGATTACAAATACACAATATTCGGTTTTATACACACATCACAATTTATAAATTATCAAATAATTTATAGCCCAACAGTTGTAACAAAATAAAATTTTTGGTTCTCATCCTAATTGTTTCACTTAAATATATCTCGCATATTTATTTCATTTATTTTATATAATAACTTTTTTTTTTTTGTGTTTTATTTTATTTGTTTGGCTTGAATATAATGTTCACATCACCAAAAGATTATTTTATTTGACATTTCTCTATTTTCTTATTTTCAATTTATAAAGTCATTAAGTCTTTGACTTTTCTTCTTGCCGTTGAAACTAAATATCTGCTTTGATCTCTCTCAGGAATTCGCTAATTTGTTTATACTCATTAATTGATTTATCTGCTAAAATTTCTTGTAGTTTTTTTTGCTTGATTGCTGCATATTTTCCGCGGGTTTATAGTGACCACGTTCATGACACTATAAACGTCGCTTAAAATAGTAGGATACCAACCATCCCCAGCTGCACCCTAAATTATGGTAATGATGATTAGCAAATGATTTTAATCGAACGATATTCTACGAGTACATATGTAATTATTTGCGTATTGAGAGAAAATATGATTTGTGCAATTTGTAATGCAAGCATCGGTAAAACACTTGTTTCGTTTTATATCGTACCGTTAATGAGTATGTATTGCTCTTCTATTAAATTTGAGGTTATATGTGTACGATTATAATTGTATTAAAAATCGGTTTTTAGAATTTTGGAATAAAAATTTAAGTTAGAATAAAATTGGCTGTACTTCTGGGCACAGCTCAGAAAGAAAAATTGTTAATGCATAAAAATATTTGTTGTACTAAATAATAAATTAATTTAAAATTATAATTTAACTTGTATGTGTCAATTAATATAAAAACTTATTTAATAATTAATAAATATAATAAATATAATAAATATAAGTTCAAATTAGTTTGGTTGTTGTGTGTTACTAATTTCGTTTAATCATTCCATTAAACGAACCAATTGGAGTCAGAGAACATACGGTGAAGTGGGGTATAAACGTACTCCAATAGTGAAGTGCACATTACGCAGATATCTTACGACACACGAGCCCCTACAGTGGTGAACCCAACTGAGACACAATCGCTACACACAACACACCGGAATACAGTTGAATGTAGTTTACCGGTTTTAATCAAACGCCAGGTCTAAAATATAAACATTGTTTGCTAGTATATAATCGAGTGCCAGAAAAACAAACTACGTGCCAGCAGTACCAGCCGAAGCGGAATTTATATAGCAAAATTGATGAACAAAATACGAATGCTGTATTTCATAAGAACATATTCTGTTGTGCCATATTAACGGTATAAGGAAACACCTATAAAGGTCGTTCAGCAACGTGGTCAACCAGCCTTCCAGCTAGTAATATTCAGCTTTAAAAACAAAATAAAAGTTACTGTAGTCGTTCATCTTAAATAATTTAATTTAAATTTAATTACATTTCTTTAATATTATTTTTTTTCTCTTAATTTTATTTTAGTAATTTCATACAAAAAAATTGTAAAGAAGAGGAAACGGGACTTGACTCATGGCGAATTGAACATTATTGAAAATAAATCCGGTATCTTTAAACCACATTATTATATTGGGTGAGTGTTACAATTTGATACAAATATCTAATATTTCTCTCAATCGTTCAGTGTTTAATTAGAATAAAATATATTTTTTTTAAATTGTACATACATCTATTCAATTAACGTCATTTGCTACTTCGTCTTTCTCCTTTCGGTATAATTTCTCTCAAAAGTCGATTCATCTCTATTTCAAATTATAAAATAAACTAATAATTCCTTGCTCGCGAATTTAGTCGAATCAAGTATGGCAAGTTCAGAAGATGAAAATAATGATAATAAGCCAGAGAAGACGGAAGCAAAACATAAAGTGAATATTGCCGAAGTACCTGTACCACAATTCTGGAAATCTTTACAAGAAAATTGGTTCAAACAACTCGAGGCATTATTTAAAGTCCGTCGAATTACGAGTGATGAGAACAAATTTAACTACGCTGTTGCTCATCTGCCGATAGATGTAATATCTACCGTATCAGGAATAATCCGTAAGCCTCCCGTAATCAATAGGTATGAAGCGCTTCGAGATGAGATTATCAGAAAACGTTCATTATCAGAACAAAGTAGAATTGAAAATCTGCTTAAATCTACTGACATGGGTGATTTTTCACCATCTGATTTCTATCATCATCTCGAGGAGAAGGCAGGAACTTCAGCAGCTGTTAACGCTCAACTATTAAAAACTTTATGGTTAGGTCGACTACCAGACTCTATTAGATCGATAATTGCAATAAGAGAGCAAGACGAAATCGACGAGTTGCTTAAATTCGCAGATAGAATTTTCGAAATCAATCGTCCCAATCTCAATTGCAATTCTATCGCTACAGGTGTATCATCTAAATCGAAACCTAATAAACATCACTCAGAAATTACTCTCAATAGCCTCCAAAAATCTATAGATCTACTGACATCGAAATTTAACAGTGAGATGGGTAACTGGAAAAGGTCAAGGCAACGATCGAATAGCAGAGGTTCTAATCGATTTCGATCGCGCACTAGGTCACACGAACGTGGTGGTGACTGGATATGTTGGTACCATAGAAAATTTAAGGAGAGAGCAAGAAAATGTCAAGGTTGCTCATTTGAAAAAAAAAAATTTTCACAGGCACCACCACCGAAGGAAAACTAGATCGTCCCATTATAGATGCGACGAACAATGGGACGTGTGTAAATCGTCGCTTAATTATTAGGTGTTCCAAGACACAATATCATTTTTTAATTGACACTGGGGCAGAAATCTCGGTAGTTCCAAAAATATATTTTAATAATATAGTCAAAGATGATGACAACTGTTTAAATGCAGCTAATGGTACCATAATTAATACCTATGGCTCGCGATTGCTAGAGTTAGACTTGGGGTTGCGCCGAACATTTAGACATCCATTTATTGTTGCTTCGGTAACAAGACCAATAATAGGCGCAGATTTTTTGATAAAGTTCGGTTTGGTTGTCGATCTACGAAATAAACGACTCTTGGACACAAACACGTCACTTTCAGTCAACACGATGGACACCATAATAACAAATGAATCGGTATCGCGATTGTTTGCGGTTGAAGAACCTTACGCCGAAATTCTTCGAAACTATCCAAATCTAACACGAGAACATAGATATGATCTACCAGTTAAACATAATGTAGTGCATCGAATTGTTACCGAAGGTCATTTACCTTTTTCGAGACCGAGAAGATTGGATCCAGCAAAACATAAAATTGCTAGAACTGAGTTTGAACATATGTTGCAACTCGGCTTGTGTAGACAAAGTTCATCCAGCGCTGCTTCACCTTTGCATTTAGTGCCAAAGCGTGACAGCAACGACTGGCGCCCCTGCGGAGATTACCGCCGATTGAACGCTATTACGGTACCGGACAGGTATCCTTTACCACATATACACAATTTTTCCCTTAATCTTAGAGGTTGCACTATTTTCTCGAAAATAGATCTTGTGCGAGCTTACCACCAAATACCCGTGGACTCACAAGATATTTACAAAACAGCCATTACCGTACCGTTTGGGCTCTTTGAGTTCACTAGGATGCCCTACGGACTTCGAAACGCTGCTCAGACCTTTCAACGTCTTATGGACGAGGTTACAAAAGGTTTAGATTTCGTATACGTCTACATAGATGACATTTTGGTAGGTAGCAGAAACATATCGGAACATCAAGAACATCTCCATTCTTTATTCGCTAGATTATCACAATTCGGTTTAACAATCAAGCTTTCCAAATGTGAATTTGGAGCAACATCTCTTAATTTCCTAAGCCATCAAATAACTAAAGATGGCATTAAACCATCTGCAGATCGAATTGCAGCCATACAATCTTTTCCCCAACCTACTTCAATTAGGCAAGTGCAGCGTTTCGTGGGCATGGTCAATTATTACCATCACTTCATACCTCACTTAGCCGAACAAATCGCACCAATACACCATCATATAAGCAAGCTTGGCAAGGTAACTAAAAATAACCCATTCACATGGCCACCTGAATGTGAGGCGTCTTTAAATAATACCAAAGTTGCCCTCGCTCAGGCTACTCTCCTTGCGCATCCCATGGATCATGGAACACTACGCATCAATACTGATGCTTCTGGCATTGCTCTAGGTGCTGTATTAGAACAACGTAATGGCAATAATTGGGAGCCTATTAGTTTTTTCTCTAAAAAGCTTTCTCCAACCGAACAGAAGTACTCCGCTTTTGACCGAGAGTTACTAGCAATTTATTGTGCCATTAAACATTTCAGATGTTTTGTAGAAGGCAGAATATTTTCGATCAATACAGACCACAAACCGCTCACTACAGCGATTGCGTCTAAATCGGAAAGAAGCCCACGTCAAAGTCGTCAGCTCGATTATATTTCACAATTTACAACTGACATAAGGTATGTTAAAGGTGAAAGCAACGTCGTAGCTGATACACTGTCTCGTACCGAAGAACCTCAATTGTCAACTATTTTTCACACAGCTATTGATCTTAACAAATTAGTTTCATTACAAAATACAGACGATGAACTAAAAACCTTAATAAACAAATCATCACAGTCGATGAGCTCGAAATATAAATTGGAACAAATCCCGGAATTTGCTTCAGGTTTATCAATTTGGTGTGAATCATCGACTCCAATCAAGCGCCCTTACATTACTAGCGCAATGCGTGAAAGTGTTTTTGAAAAATTACACGGTTTGTCGCATCCAGGAGTACGAGCAACACGAAAATTGATAGCATCAAAGTATTTTTGGCCAAGTATGAACGTCGATACGGGATATTGGTCCAAAGCTTGCATTCCTTGCCAGAAATCTAAAGTCAATAGACATACTAGATCAGAACACGGACGTTTTGACATCCCGTCTGGAATGTTCAACCATATACACATTGATCTCGTCGGCCCGTTATCTCCATCTAATGGTAATACGTTCATTCTCACAATAATAGACCGGTTTACACGATGGCCGGAAGCGATACCACTAACGGACATGAGAACATCAACAATAGTAAAAGCTTTCGTGAACACATACGTCTCAAGATTCGGTGTCCCATCAGAAATCACAACTGACCAGGGAAGTCAATTTGAAAGCAATCTTTTCAGAGAATCCCTAGGGCTATTAGGTTCGCTGAGGATTAGAACGACAACATACCACCCTCAGGCAAATGGGATGGTGGAACGTCTGCATCGTCATTTAAAATCGTCTTTGTATGCCAGATCAAACACTTTAAACTGGAGCGATGAATTACCATTCATTCTCCTGGGAATAAGAACATCGATCAAAAATGATCTTGGTTGTACTCCAGCAGAACTTGTTTACGGGCAACCGCTAAGAGTACCAGGAGAATTAGTAATCCAATCCGATCCGGCATCTTCAACCGATCCTACATCTTTGGTAGAACAATTAAGAGAATCAATGCGTAACATCGTCCCAATGAACACACGAAATAACATTCAAGACAATATTTACATACCACAAAATTTAAAGGACTGCGATAAGGTTTTTGTCAGAATAGATAAAGTAAAAACCGGATTAATGCCACCCTACGAAGGTCCTTTTACGGTCCAGCGTAGATTTCGCAAACATTTCGTTGTGGATTATAATGGAAAGAACGTATCAATCTCAATCGATAGTCTTAAGCCGGCATACACGACAGACGAAATTAAAATAATGCCTCCATCTGTTTGTTCATCTAGCCAGCGACAGGTAATGTTTAAAAATTAGTTACGAATTGTCAAATTTTTCTTCTCTACGTCAACCATACGAAGATTTTTAAATCGATAAGACTTTATCTGCGGGGTGAGTATTATAGTGACCACGTTCATGGCACTATAAACGTCACTTAAAATAGTAGGATACCAACCATCCCCAGCTGCACCCTAAATTATGGTAATGATGATTAGCAAATGATTTTAATCGAACGATATTCTACGAGTACATATGTAATTATTTGCGTATTGAGAGAAAATATGATTTGTGCAATTTGTAATGCAAGCATCGGTAAAACACTTGTTTCGTTTTATATCGTATCGTTAATGAGCTAGTATGTATTGCTCTTCTATTAAATTTGAGGTTATATGTGTACGATTATAATTGTATTAAAAATCGGTTTTTAGAATTTTGGAATAAAAATTTAAGTTAGAATAAAATTGGCTGTACTTCTGGGCACAGCTCAGAAAGAAAAATTGTTAATGCATAAAAATATTTGTTGTACTAAATAATAAATTAATTTAAAATTATAATTTAACTTGTATGTGTCAATTAATATAAAAACTTATTTAATAATTAATAAATATAATAAATATAAGTTCAAATTAGTTTGGTTGTTGTGTGTTACTAATTTCGTTTAATCATTCCATTAAACGAACCAATTGGAGTCAGAGAACATACGGTGAAGTGGGGTATAAACGTACTCCAATAGTGAAGTGCACATTACGCAGATATCTTACGACACACGAGCCCCTACAGGTTTGATCGTATTTTTTACACTCTTCTATGTCTACGGACGCATATGTCTCGCATCATTTCTTATATCGCATGCTTCGCATATGTCATTTTCCACTTTTTTTATTAATTTTAAATATTTCATGTCGAAGGTATGATTTGTCCTTATCCTAGTTAATCGTTTTACTGTCTCGGTGTCCAGCTGTTTTTTGTGAAACCATGGTTTCATTTCTATTAATTTTTTATGTTTTTTCTATGCTGAATGCGTTTTGTTATTGTTTTTTGTAAAAATTCAGTTTTCCATTTTTGGTATATTTCAGTTTTAAATATTTTAATATTTTCTTCTAGTGGTGTTTTAATATTTATTGTTCTTCTAGCTGTGGTACCCATTTTTGCTGCGACATCTGCTTCATCATTACCTGTGATATTTATGTGACTTGGTATCCAGATTATATTTGTTCTGATTTTGTGATTTCTTGCCGTGCTATATATCTTTTGTTCGAAGTATTTGGTGCCATTGCGTTTATTGCTGGGATTTTTTAGTGATATGCAGGTGCTAAGTGAGTCCGTAATAATCGTTAACCTTCTGATTTTATTTTTATTTGCTATTTTTATCGTTTCTAGAATTGCTATTGTTTCTAAACATTTTATTGAAATTGCTTCTGTGATATTGTAACTGTATGTATCCTGGTTATAGGCGTTGTATATTCCGATGCCTCTTTTGTTATTTATCAATGATCCATCCGTGTAGCTAGTATTGATGTTTCTTT
Source organism: Nephrotoma flavescens (assembly GCA_932526605.1). Classification (NCBI taxonomy): domain Eukaryota; kingdom Metazoa; phylum Arthropoda; class Insecta; order Diptera; family Tipulidae; genus Nephrotoma; species Nephrotoma flavescens. Next base: position 162,561,594 of record OW052220.1, on the reverse strand, counting down.
TCTCTTCTAAATAATCCAATGTTATTTGTCTTAACTGGGCTTTATTAAATTTATCTTTTGTCTTGATTTTTTGATGCAGATTTATATCGACTTCTACATATTGCTCTATTTCCCTTGTGTTATCATCATTTTTTATTGGTATTTTGTCCATCATGGTTTTGTACTTTGTATATATCTCCCTGAGGACTCTGTTTGATGTCTGATCCTTTATTTGTTGTCCCATCTCTGTGTTATTGTATATCTGTTTCGCTGCATAATTATAATTGTAAAAATCTAATTTCATTTTAATAGGTAGATCTCCCGCTTCTGCTATTATTGCTGTAACTGGTGTGCTGTTTGTGAGACCCATACAAATTCTCAGGCCTGCATTTATTATTTTTTGTAGAGTTTCCAGGTTCTTTTCTGACATTGTTACGTTTGCACTATATCTCATTCTGCTTTCTATTAAGGTTTTATGTAAATTTAGCGCCGTCGATGGGTGTGCTCCTCCATTTTTTCTTGCTAATATCTTTAGCAAATTTACAGCTTTTGTGCAGTTCTCCTTTATTAGCTTATGATGTTGTATAAAGTTTAGTTTGTGATCTATTATATATCCTAGAACCTTTATTTGGCTTTCCTTTCTTATGTCAATATTATTTAGTTTAATTTTTAACGGTTGTTCTCTTCTTTTGTTACTGATGTTTATAAACGATGTCTTTTGTGGATTTATATTTAGATGCAATTTTTCTAGTTTTCTATTGAATTTATTGATTGTAACATTTGCTATCGTTTCAGCTTCTTTTATGTCTTTTCCTGATATTACAATGAGGAAATCATCTGCGTATTGAAGTAGTTTTACATTATTGTTGGTAATTTCATGTAAATTGTGTGTGTAAATGTTAAAAAGATCCGGGCTTATTGGATCTCCTTGAGGTATGCTGTTGCTGGTCATTGTCTTAACTTCGTTATCTCCAATTTTAAAAACTATTTGTCTATTTATAAGCGAGTTGTATATCCAGTTTGTATATTGATGAGGTATTTTAATTTGTTGCATTATTTTTATTAATGTTTCGATATTCACCTTGTCGAATGCTTTCTCTATATCTGTGGTTATTATTATTGTGGCTCTTTTGTTTAGTTTGTTCTTCTCTATAATATTCATTAATTCGTTTATGTAATCTGTTGATGACTTTCCTTTTCTAAATCCATATGATTTTTCTGGTAAAATCTTATTTTGCTCTATTACTCTGTTTATTCGTGTTTTAATTAGTTTGCTCATCACTTTCGCTATTGTCGAGAGCAAATTTATCCCCCTGTAGTTTTCTAGTTTTGTTGTGTCTTTATTTAGTTTCGGTACTGGAATTATTTTTATAATTTTCCACGATTCTGGATAAGTTTGTTGTTCCCATACTTTGTTTATATGTTGCGTTATTTTCTCCACATGTTGAAATGGCAGTTTCTTCAATATTTCGTTGGATATTTTGTTGATTCCAGGTGATGTGTTTTTATTGTTTTTTATTATATTTATTACTTCTTCTGTCGCAAATTCTGAATTTGTTGTGAATGCTAGTGGTAATTTTAGTTTGTTTTGAGTAGTTATTGTAGATTCTTTGACGTTTCTTATCATGAAATTTTTCATGTTCTCCAGGTTGTTAAATATGTTATTTTTCTCTGCTCTTTTGTTATTGAATATTTTAATTTTTTTCCAAAGCTCTTTTGTGTTTATGGATGGGTTTATTTCACTTATAAATTCACTCCAAGTTCTTTTCTTTTCTTTTCGAATTTCTAACCTTAGCTTGCTGGTGGCTCTTTTTAGTTCTATTTCTACATACTCATTTCTTCTATTTTGATTATATTGTTTTAATTTTTGTTTTTTAACTTCCCACAATCTTTTAATTTTCTCTGTCCACCATACTTTTGGAATGTATTTATTTTTATTTGGAATTAATATTGTATTATCATCTATGATCTCTTTTAATGCTGCTTCGTAATCTTGTATATCGAATGTATGATTTGGATTGAATTCCGTTATTTGTTTTATTGCAGTTTGTGTGTTGGTTCTTACTGTAGGATTTGAGTTATATACGTTTATATTTTCTATTATTATCTTTATTGGCAAATGATCCGAGCTACCAATTATTGTATTATCTACCATCCAGTTAGTTTTATTTATTAAATCTGGTGAAGATATTCTTACGTCTATTGCCGAGCTTTTTCCTTTACTCCCCATCCGTGTGTGATTACCATTATTTAGTACTACATATTGTGAATTTGTTATAATGTTTGCTATTCGTCTTCCTCGACTATCTTCTTTATTGTTGTCCTCCCATAATGGATGATGTGCGTTTATGTCTCCCATTATTATTGTGTTATTGTTGTTATTATTGTCATTTATTAATGTTTTTAGTTTATTGATTATTATTGTGTCATTTGCATCCGGTGGAATATATATACCAATTATATTGAGTTTCTTATTTTCGGTGTTTATTATTTGTATTTTTATGTTTTCTATTGGGTTATATCTTGTTGACGTTTCTATTAATTTTGAGTGTATATTGCTGTTTCATATGAATGCTACTCCGCCGTAATTATCTTCTCTGTGTTTTATATAAATGTTGTGATTTTTAAATTTTATTTGTTTTTTATCATTTGTCCAAGTTTCGCTGAGAAATGTTATGTCTATTTTATTTTGTGCTATGTAGGTTTCTAATTCATCTCTATTGTGTGACAAGCTTCTTATATTTAGTTGGAGTATTTTTAGACTATCCATCATCTTGCTGTTTGTTGGTTGGTTTGTTGTATTTCGTGAAGATTTTGTCCATATCTGCTAATTTTCCTAATATTTCTGTTAGTACTACATCGTTTCTGGGATCATTTACTGGCGAATTTATATATCCTTGTGTTGTTGCTTGTATTGTTCTGTTTAATTTACTAATTTCCGTCATTTGGCATTTTATTTCTGTCACTTCTTTTTTTAACGTTGTATTTTCAATTTTTAGCTCTTCCTTCAATATTTTTATCTGTTCCTTTAGTTGTTGGATCTCGTTATATTGATTTTTTGTAGTGAGACTTGGAAAGTTTTCTTTGTTGATGTTGAATTCTGGTGGATTAACGATTCTTCTAGCTTCGCCGTAAGATATTTTCTTTGTTATCATAAAAAACTTAATTTTTTTGTGTTTTTTAAATTCTTCACATATACTGCTGCTTGTGACGTGATTTTCTCCACAATAGTAACATTTTGTGGCGTTTTTACATGTGTTTTTTATATGATCAACATCTGTGCAGTTAGAGCATTTCTGTTTACCGCGGCAATGCTTTTGAGTATGCCCATATATTAGGCATTTCTTGCATAGCATAGGTTTAGGTACATAGAATGTGACTCTTCTTTTAACGTCAAAAATTGCTATGTCGTCTGGTAACGTAGTTGATCTGAAGGTTATTTTAACAGCTGAGGTAGGTTCTATTTTTTATTCTGCATTGTTCCATCGTGTATCCTTTCAACTTTTGTAATTTTTGCGTTTGCTTTTATATTTGATTTTAAGTTTTCAGGATCTAGACTGATTGGAATTTTGTTTACATATCCTATTGTCTCGAGCAGAAAATTTGGTATATATGTATTATATTTATGTAGTTTTTTGAGATCTACGCTTTTCAGAATCTTATTTGCTGTTTCAAGTTCTCTTGTTTGTACTTTAACTCTATTTTTCCCATATTGCTTTACACTGATTAATGTTCCAAAATTTAATGAGTTGAGTATTTCTGCAATCACTATATCCTCAATTTCCTTTTTCTCAATTATGATGAAGTAAGGACCTTTATCTCTGGGTATGTATTTGTTATTTTTATATATATCATCATCCGCTTTCCTCTCGTTATTTTTTACTTCTTGGTTAGGTATAGTTTTATTTTGACTATTGTCGTTGTTATTATCTATTTTTATTTTTTTGGTATCAGATGGACCAGGTTCGAATCCCCTGTCCACTATCATTTCGTTATCAGCCATTTTGTTTTTATTTTCACTTAAAAAAGAATTTCTGCTTCTATACGTATTATTTTGGGTTTTTATGTTGTTTATAATTTCATATTTTCTTTTTTTATGAATGTTTCCACTAGTTCTTTTATTTTTTCTGATGTCTTTTTTTATGGACGCTGTAGCGTCACTCATTTATGCGGTTTCCCGCCTTATTCACTTTTTTGTTTCCACTAATTAAATCGTTTTTCGTTTACCAATTTAAATTGATAAAATTAATTCCCTTCACTTTCAACTAATTTTATTTTATATATATATATTTTTTTTTTTTTTGAGAAATCCCAAGAAAATTATTATTATTATTTTTTTCACTTGTTTTGTCAAACACTTCCACACGGTTGATATAATAACTTTAAATTAAATTATTTAAGGCGATAACCTAACAAATTCATTCGAAAAATGTCAAAAATAAACAACAACAACAAATATTTGAGCAAAATTATTATTGCAAAATTATATTATTGCTCAAAAGATGGAAATATTTTAACTAAAGCTGGATTAAATTGGGCGGGGTTTAGTTGAATATGAAAGATTTGATTGGCTGAAGAGTTGGATAAAAAATAATCCCGTTCCGCGAACTCAACATGAACACACAGTCCTAGTGTTCACTCGTGTATAAGAGGATAAAAGCGTTGCCACATACACATCTAATAACAGACGATTCGTGCGTAAATTTATTTTGCTTCGCCACATACCAAAAAAAATACAGACGATTTTTACAACAACAATTCTTTATAAAATTTTCATAATACATAAGCAGCTAATTCATTTTATAATTAAATAAGTTTACCATACCATATTCATGATGAGCCTTATAAAAATATTAAATTAATGAAAAATATATATTTTGTTTTGGAATTTTTTGACATTTGTTGAAGTTCACAGACAACAGAGAAAAAAATCGTTTAAAATTTTTTGATGAGTTCGGAAATCGTTTTAGATTTTTGTGCGTTCGTTCACGTGTAAAATTATACCATTCAGAGAAAAAATCGTTTCTAGAAACGGCTAAATAGAAAATTGAAAATTTTTCAATTAAAATTATTAAATAATTCCAAATTTATTATTTTACCCAAGTATAACAAAACGAAAGTAAAAATTGAGCACAGTATTTTCCTTTGTTTTCATCCAAAATAACGAAAGTTAAACTTCACATTATAATGATAGTGTTTGTAGCGTATACGTATTATATACATATGCTTATACAAATGGCGTTATTTAGTTTATTGTGAGAACGCTAAGTTTATAGTAACTTTTAACGATGCGGATACATTTGTCAACTTTGATATTAATTTAATTGAATATAGGAAGGCTGTAAAACAATTGGTAATGTAAAGATTCTTTCGAGATAATTTGGTACAATCTATTATATTTTGTTTTCCTATTTTATATTTAGAAATCATTAAATATGAGCAAGATGGCCACGAACTAAAAACGTGCATTAGGGCAAACTTTACAGAGCTGTTCACCAAAGAGCTTAGCTGCAAGTTTACGTTTAACGGTCAATAAAGATAATGTGAGGTATGGTTTACGTTACTCCGTGTTAAATTTAATAATTATAATATTATTTTCAACATTTTAGATTGTACTATGGAAAAATTTACGAACTCTATCGAAACCGATTTAATATCCACAAATTACTTTTATTATATAAAAGACAAACATGGAAAGTTATTTAAAAAAAAAATCTAGTGTAAATATGTATTAGAAATTAAAAAACTGAATAATTTAATCGAAATGTATATATATATATATATATATATATATATATATATATATATATATATATATATATATATATATATATATATATATATATATATATATATATATATATATATATATATATATATATATATATATATATATATATATATATATATATATGTATATATATATATGTATGTCCAAAGTAATCAATAATGAATTTAATAAATCATTTTATATTACAAAAACAAAAACATTTCTTTAAAAACATTTAATTTTACAACCAAAATTTGAAATTGCCGTTTAAACAAACACAAGCACCAATTGTTCCCGCCAAATATTTCTCAATACGCATACACATGCAATAAAATCTTTATAATGAGTTTAGTCCAGTTTCGGATTTTCGCGACACGCTTCATACGTTTTATTTTAATAAATTGCAACTCAAACTTAGAAAAATACTAGACTAAGTTTAGTACTAAAGTACGAATATCGCCAGAAAAATTGAAAGTAAAAATACTTGGGTAGCTACTAACTTGACATATTTTACATATTATCTCATTGATTTGAGTCAAAAATATGCTCTAATTAATTCGTAAATGCGAAATCTGTTTTTAGATGTCGTCCGTAGAAATGTGTATGTGGCATCGCCTTAAGAAATATCCGGATTTTTTTGAGCTACAAACCAAGCGCACCCTATAAATCGGAATATTTTCAACTCCACTTTGTTTTGAATTTTTCGGGTTTTTTTTGACATCTGAGTTTTGTTTTGAAAAAAACTCAATTTTTAATAGCCGACTAAACTTGATTCAATCATAAACATTTTCGTTAATATTTTATTAAAATTTAAACATCACTTTAGGAAATATATGATTTTTGAACAATATCTTACTTGTTCTATCTTTGCACATGGTTCGTTAACATATTGGTGTACATATTTACTGAGTAACAGGAATTGGGATTTCACTCTCTTCAGGTAAAGGTATTGTTGATTGAAAGTTGTTTTAAATGATAAAATGAAAAGGTATCAGGGTAAAATATAGGTATTTGGATAACAAAAATTATGTTAGAGTGATTGAAGTAGGCGTTCAATTCTAAAAACTCATATATATTCTCGTCTACTTTAATTGCGACGTTTTGCTCTTTGAATTTATCGTAAATGTAACTTATTTTTTGCGGATGTAATATGTGTTTTGAGATTACCTTCAATTTTGCTAAGAGTATTGATTCCAAAATGTCCTCCAGCGGCCAAATTCCGGTTCGGTGGTAAATTTACCATTATGGTTTATATTAGTCGAAAATATGCAATTGGTATAAAAACCCAGAAAAGCGATTCCTGTTAAATGACTGAGAAAATAAAACCCATAACTAATGTCAAAAAACACCATAAGAATTTTTTTCATGAGAATTGGTTGGTTTTGTATTTTCCAATTAAAAAAATATTATTTTGATAGCGGTAAATCAAGATTTATTTTATATTAAGTATATATTGAAACATAAGTGGATATAAAGATGTCAAATCACTTACAGCAGCCCTAATCCTACAAAATTTCTACAAAACATTAAATATTCCGACCACTTATCAAAAATTCCAGCTGGGCACGGATCATCCGTTTCCTTGTATAATTTGACAACGATAGTAATTCCCTTTACATAGAGATTCAATGGCATCGTAAATTTCGTGTATCGCTGAGATATTGGACCGCGCTTACTACATATCCCTTTTCGATGCACTGGTAGTCGTACGCTTTATAGGTGGTTCTCCAAAATCCATACGGTGAAACGGCGACTTGGTATTCAGTCAACTACTTTCCTTTCGGTTTTAGTTAGGATTTACGATTATAATTCACCCATTGGGTATTTTCGTTAATTCATTCTTCAGAAAGAATAGAAGGAATAGAATATTGATCACGTGATCTAAGAACATTCCGAACGAAATGTAATAAAAGAACATAAATAGAATAAACAGAATACTTTGTCACAGCAGCGACTTGTTTTTATTTTGGTAGCAACTACTTTTGTTGAACCATAGATAATATACAAATATTATATACATATACATATATAATACATATATTTATATTAAGTTGTTTTATTAAAAACAAGAAAAAATAAATTTTTTACACACGCACTATCACAGCTTGACATTTCAAAACAGAATATTCTTTTTGTTCTACCTATTGATGTAGATCAAAAAGAATGCGTTCTGAAAATTCCGAATGAATTAAAGAATAGACAAAAAAAAGAATAGAAAACATAGAATGAATAAAAGTACGATTACTGTCAATTTTAAAACGTTCGGAATGTTCGGAATGAATAAACGAAAATACCCATAATTTGTGGTAGCAGAATATTTCCGATTGTATTTGATACGGAACTTTTTACATTTTTTACTGAAAATAGAATTAAGTTAAAATTCAATTAATTTTGTAATTTATTTTGAATATTTCTTACAATCATTTTGCAGTATATTATATATACATATTTATATTTTATGTATTTTGATATGTTTGCTCATCACAAGAAAAACAATTTCTGCCAAAATATAGCCCAATAAACCAAAAAACGTAATTTATTAAATGTTTCCCAGGTTAAAACCCATTTGTTGAACCGGAATCGAAAATTTTATGGTAATTGTAAATGACTGGTTCAAAAAAAACCATTACCATTTCCCATTACCATTTATCATTAAACCGGAATTTGGGTGCTGGTCGAAATACTGATTTACTTTTAACATATATTCTACATTATTCAATTTATCTACAACGTCATTTTGGAAATTGTTAATGTGCTTTTCTAAAATAGATTGTTGATCGTTAATATGCTCTGAAATACTATTGAATCGCGATATCATTTTTTCGTTGATTAATATTTGGTTATTAACTTGATTTTTGAGATTGTTTTGGTTTGACACGAGCATATCTATGTTTTGATTTATTTCAACGTAGTCGCCATGGTCTAAGTTTCCCGTTATTGATTTGATAACCGATCCTAGTCCGTTTATGAGTCCTCGTTTTAGTCTATATTTCGGTGTAATTAAATCCAAATTGTTTAATAATGTGCTAAATTTTTGTTTCAATATGATAAGTTTAGGTTTGTAATGTGGTGTATTTCCTGTCTGGTTAGTTAGGGTTTTAATGTTTTGTCGTATCAGTTCTGTATTTATTTCGTACTCCGTTATGTTAACTATATGTATCAATTTCGAGTGGGTTTCGATAATTCTTGCGTCTCCTAGTCTAAGTGGTAACAATCCTCTGTTGTTCGTCAAATCGTGTATTTCCAGTTTTTGCGCGGCTGCTGCTTTAAGCAGGATAAACCTGTAAGTACGTTTATTAATTACTCGTTGGTTGCTAACAAAAAATTAAAAATAAGATTTATCGCACTTCTCAACTTAAGTGTTGGGAAAAATTTCACCTACTCATTGGAGTTAGGCTCGGTTGTATCTTCGTTCCTACTTAGTTCGTTTTGAAATTTCCGTCTACATTTCACCTTTTGTTTGTGAACTTTACGTCTATTAGTTGCTAATGTTATTTTATTGTTCCTAACTACCTTATGCTGCATAAACCTAGGGGCCAATTTATTCCTTCTGTTTTCATACTCGTATATTTGCTCATTAGGTTCGAAATCTATAGGGTCGACTCTTTTCTCGTTTAATTTGTTTATCAACTTCTGTTTTGATTCTAAATTTCTATCATGAATTACTTTAGCGAGGTTTTCGTTATTTTTAATATGGTTTTGGAGATAATCTTGCCCACTAATCATGTTAGGTTGTATAGTTGCTGGATTAGGTTTATTAATGTGACCTGATATTAATTCAAAGGGTGTAGTTGCCGAATGGATCGAATTGTTGTATGTTATAATGGCTTCATCCATTATTTCTGCTATTGATTTAGTTTTATTCTGGTTATATATTATCCTAATGATTTCGGTTAGAGTGGAGTGAAATCTCTCCACGGGAGAATTTCCGGTGGAATTTTTCGCTGAAGTGAAATGTAATTGAATCTTATATAATTTAGTAAAATCTTGGAAAATTGTCGAGACGAACTCGGCCCCGTTGTCTACAACTACTTTGTTTGGAATTCCATGGTGCGAGAAAAAGTGTTTGATTGCCTTTATAATGTTTATAATATTTCTACCGTTTAGCAAATAAGCACTAGAAAATTTGCTGAATTTGTCAATTATAGTTAGAAAGGTTTCGTTATGTACCGAATAGATGTCCATATGTAGGATTTCCAGAGGTTTATTTGGGGTTTCTGTCAATTCGAATTTTAAAGGTTTTGCGTTCCTTTCGTATTTAAATCGACTGCAAATGTCACAATTATTAATGATCTTGGTTATCAACATTTTCATTTTCGGAAAATAATATTGTCGTTTTAGGTGTAACCATGTTTCATTTATTCCTCGATGATTTGATCTATTATGGTAGTCGCGAATAATAGTTTCTTGTTTGTCCCTATTGCTTTCATCGTACAATAATACTTTACATCTAACTAGTTTAAAAATACCATTATGAAAAAATTTATTATATACTAATTCTATTACTTTAAATGTTTCATCGTCAGTAAGAATGCCTGTAACCTTTTTTGGCAAGGTATAATTTTTAATGATATCCGTTATAACGTCCTCATTATCCAAATTGTTTTGTTTTATTGTATACCTTTTTTTATTTGTAAATAATATTTTTAGTTTTATATCTGGGTTCAAATTGTCGTTCCTTTCTAAAACTAGTTGATGTGTAAACTCGTTCAGAGGTCTACTTGATATCGGTACTCCTCTGATTATGCTTCCTTCGTCTGAACTCGTTGATGATATTGTTTCGTCACTATTGTTCTCCTGTATAGAATTATTCGTTTCGTTTAAATGTATTTCTATTCAGGATAACGCGTCCGATTGAACGCCTTTTTTATAGACTATTTCATAGTCGAACTCTTCAAGTTTACGTCTCCAGCGTATTAGCTTAGCTTATAATTTGGCTCTTTGAGTGACATTAGCCATGTCAAAGGTTTGTGGTCCGTTATGATTTTGAATTTCCTTCCATATAAATACGGTTGGAAGTACTTTGAAGCCCATACAATGGCCAAAAGTTCTTTTTCTATTGTTACGACCGGTAGCCGTCCCAAGCTTAGTTTTCATTCGAACTTTTATTTTTCAGAATTATAACGTCAAGTTATTTAAAACAACCTAATACTCACCCGAATGTATAGTATCCTGATACTATCATGACGAATATGATTGTAAATGTATAATATATCCTACAACAAACTGGTTCATTTTTTTTTGGTTGTAATTGTAAACGAATGTTTTATCATACTTGTATCGAAGAGAAAAATTTAAAGAACGGCAGTCAATCAAATTCCTTAAAGCGTTTAACATTCATTATTTGCATTGAATTGTGGCATAGTCTCGTAAAGTATATAACGCGTACAAAGTACAAATTCTATTTTTTTTAAATACAATAAAATCTCTCGGGTATAAATTTCGTGAGAAAGTTAAAGTGTTTTGAATTCTTAAAAAACTAGTAAATAAATAAATAAATATTAAATAAGTACAATTAACATATAATAAATAAGTTATAAAATAAGAATTCCTATTAAAAATTGTGTAACATAAAACGTGGTGTATGGTACTGTGTAACGGGTTGTGAAAAAAACAACAGGACTTTAAGAACATTCAAAGTGATTCAAATAATAAAAAGTGGAAAATAAAATTGTTTAAAATTGGTTTACGAGCCAATATCGTATCCAATTAATAAAAATATCACAGTGAAATTAATAAAAATCATAATAATAATTAATAAAATAAAAGCTAAATTAAAACTAGAGTGACTAGAATAAATAGAAGTATCACAGATAATATAACTAAACGCTATACGATAAGTCTAAATAAACCTACTATAAAGTGCGTCATAAAACTAAACGCTAATAAACCGTTAATCAAAAAACTATATAAATAATTAATAGTGATCTGTGAGATTTGGTGGCATTTACGACGACATTACCGTGAGCTCATGAAAAAACTCGAAAGCTTACAGGGCAAGATACATAACGAAGGTCGATGGTAAAATTACCCAAAATTGAAACGACCACATGGATTATTTTCCTGCAATCAACATGAAACGCATCAATCAACAATAAGCCGTTACTTTAAGTATCAACTTTTATTTTATTATATTTCAAAATTTTCTTTAATTTTCTTTTTCTATTAAATTTCTATTATTTAAATTAACAGAATATTTTCATTTATATTTGATTTTACATTTACGATATTCCATTACATATATTATATTATATATTATATAACTATATTTAAAATTATGTTGTAGTTATAGGCGTAGCATAGGTTTAGGTGTAGGGTCAAATTTGGTTACTAGATTTAATAATTCAATTTGATTATATTTTCTAAATTTTAATGCAATTTAAATACAAAGGTTGTACCGTTTTTGAGTATGAAAATGAATTTGTACTGTTTGTTCGTTTTTTGCAATAGTTTGTTTCGGATAGGTTGGTAAATTTACTATGGAGTGAATAACGCGAAGTGAGGTGAGAATGAGATCCAGGTGTAGAACAATGTGATTTGAATGGAGTTGGCTGGTTATTTTCTTAAAATACTTTAGTTATACGGTCATTCGAGGTATCTTCATGTTTCGGAAAGCCCACCCCAAGCCCCTGAGTCTTAGCCGACGCAATCGACCGTTCACCGAAACCTCTGAAGGTACAAATTTCTGCTAACGGGTCAGCTTTAAAAGTGGTCCCGTTACACTATTGTACTGTAGTTTGTTTCAGTTTGGGTTAATGTTCTACTGGCGTAGCAAACAGGTTTGTCTGATCCTATCGGACCTTGGGATAATACAGCTCCTAGAGCGAAGTTGCTTGCGTCCGTCGTTAAATTGAAAGGTTTAGAAAAGTCTGGGTATTGTAGTATGGGATCGTTGCACAATAGGTTCTTACATATTTCGAAACATTCGCTGTATTTGGAGTCTAAAGTTATTTTTTTTGTTTTCCTCAAACATTCGGTCAGAGGTTTTGTAAGTTTGGCAAAGTCCTTAATAAATTTCCTATAATATCCCAGCAATCCTAAAAATGATTTAATTTGTTTTTCTGTACGGGGTAGAGGGAAATTTTTCACTGCTTCTATTTTGTCTAAGTTAGGTTTAACTCCCTCACTGGTTACTACATGTCCTAGAAATGAGATCTCCTTATGGAGAAATTCGGATTTGTCGATTTGGATTTTCAAATTAGCTTCTCTGAGCTTTGTAAATACCTTTGTAAGACTTTCTCGGTGTTCTTGAAGTGAAGTTGAGAAAATGATGATATCATCCATGTAGCACAGGCAAATTCTGCCTTGTAGATCCTGCAATACGTTGTCCATGACCCGTTGAAAGGTGGACGGGGCATTCTTTAGACCAAACGGCATTCGCGCAAATTCATAATGCCCATTTTCTACATTGAATGCTGTTTTTGGGATATCCTCAGATTTAATCTCGATTTGGTGAAATCCTGATGCCAAATCCAGTGTAGTAAAATACATACACTTTCCTAATTTATCAAGGATTTCGTTTATATTTGGAAGAGGGTACCGATCGTCTATTGTTTTTTCATTAAGTCGACGATAGTCTATTACGAGTCTCCATTTTTGTGTTCCACTAGCGTCTAATTTTTTTGGAACGATCCAAATTGGAGATGACCATGGCGAGAAGCTTGTTCTTATAACCCCCTGTTCTAGCATCTTCGTAATTTGTTTTTGTACTTCCTCTTTATGTACATATGGGTATCTATATGATTTGCTATAGACAGGAATATTATCGGTAGTTTGTATAGAGTGTTTAATTTGGTTGGTAAAAGACAAATCCTGTCCTTCCTTATAAAATATGTCTTCAAAATTTTTACATAATTTAGTTATTGTCTTCTTTATTGTCTTCTTGTCGTCATTTAAGTGGTTTATTCTAATTAGGTCTAAAATATCCGGTGGTGTTTCGTTACTACCATTATTATTGAAATTATTTATTGTGAAATTATGAATTTCCGCATGACTATTATTTTTTAGGCGTTCAACCTTTATAGGTTGGTCAATAATAAAGGTTTGGGGAACTTTGGAAAAATTAATTACCTCGACGTAGGAATACCAATTTTTACAACGGTATACTCCTTCTGGGATTATTAACTGATCTTTAATTCACACTGGTTTGATGTAAATATCACAATTCTGTATGTCGACAGGTAAATGTGCTATTAACTTGCTTTCGGACTCAACTGTGTATGGTTTGGACATAGAATTTGGTTTGAAAATTAATGGGATTCTTATGCCGTCTTTGGTCTCCAGGATTGAATTTTGAAAATCAAGTTTGATTTGTAATTGTTGCATGAGCTCTAACCCGATTAGCCCATCGAAGTAATCGTGAAATCTAAATAATAGGAATTGAAGTTTTTCTTTTGTTTTAAATTCGTCTAGTCCGTCTACAGTTATCTGTTTATTTAAAGAATGAGTGTTAAATACAGTTTTGATTTCGACTGGTTCGATAATTTTGACAAGCCCAGGTCTTACAAGATTAGGCCTAATGAATGATTTATTACTTCCTGTGTCTATTAAAAATTTAAAAATTTGATTGTTTGGTCCTTTAATATGTATATAAGGCAACAGAGATGACTGGTGTTTGTTAAGGTCTAAATACCCGTATTGTCTTCCGAGGCTGGTGCAGGAAAATCCTGGTCGTCTATTTCATTTTCGAACGGACAATAGTGTTCAATCTGCAAATCGGTTTGCTGATCATTCTCAATTGGGTAGTTATTATAGTATGAATATTCTGGGTTAGGTTCTTGAATTTGGTTATCATTGATTTCTAAATTATTTGGAAAATTGTTTTCTACTGTATATAACTCTTCCGCATGGAATCTTGGTTGTTCAATCTTGAACAGGTTTTTTTTCACACGATAACAAGAACCTGTAAAGAATGGAAGCGGATGTATCATTTTCACATAGACGTTTTTGCGCTGTCTATGCATATCAAATGATCATCCGCTCACATGCTGTACATGTTCTGTTATCATTCCTTCTTGACGTGGGAAACATAATTTAGTTTTTCTTTTGTGTTTTCGTTTCCCACGACTTTTGTATAAAAACATAAAATTTAAAAAATAAAGCGTTAGTTAATTTCAACAACACATAAAAAATAGTACAGTGATTTTACTCTATTTTTTTCTAACATAATTCTAAACAGTTTGTTCAGAATTTACAGTGGTCCTTCGAGCCGGATCTCAGCACAACGAGATTCGAAGTCAATTATAGTCCACATAGGCTGGTTTAACAACAACGATATACGACAACCGCCGTATAAACCGCAGTCTATTATAAACAAATTGTAAGCTTGGTATTTCGAGTAAATCGGCCTGCCCACAACATTGAGCGGGTGTGAACAGCATACAACAACGGCAATCCGGTAATACCACGCCATCAAATTTAACTCACATTAAATCGTTGACACGAGTTTTTTGCGCCAACCATCAACAAACGGCAACATCTCGAATCACACTCAGCCAGTCAACAACAGGCCATTCGAGATGGAACAAATATTGCTCGCACAACACGAAATTGCTACCAACATAAGGCAGTTGCTATCCAATTATAAAAAGGACGGCAACTCCCGGAAAACAAAAAGCTATTTGGAGAAGAAAATAGCATATGTGAAGGCGGCACATCAGGAGTTCATCACCAACGATGAAAAGATTCTAGCGATATCCCCTCCAATGGAGAATTCGCACCCATATCGTTCAACTAGACAAACTACACCGGATGAATGCACCTGGCTTCTAGGAGACATGCGCCAACGCTTGAATGCAGCACCTCCGAGCACTCCAACGGATACAGCGGTCGAAAAATTAGGCTGGACCACACTTTCCCAGCCTGATTCCATCGATAACGACGTTCAGTCGGAGAGCCATCAAGAAGATCCGGAACCAAACTTAAACGGGGGCAATCAAGAAACCAGTAAACCTCCGCCTGTCAAGAAAACCGATTCTTCGTCACACTCTAGCAGTAATGAGCATCATGAGACGACAACTGCATCCTTAAACCTCGAGTGCAAGCGACAAGATTTCTATATGCGTCAATTACATCAAGACATATACGCAATAGAATACAGATTGGATAAAGAAAGTTGTCCGAAGGAATACCTTCATCTAAAAGTAAATCAACTGCAGAGACAAATGCGTGATATATATCAACTGCATGCAACCATCATGATAGAAACGGATGAAAAGGACAAAACAACAAACTACTTCGTCCAAGATTTCTATGGCACCATCAAAAATAGAGTGGAAAATACGATAATAAGATTACAACAATGCCAGGAACTGGCAGAACGTATTACGAGTAAACCACATGTAGAACAAAAGGTCAAGTTCCCTCAAGTAGAAATACCAACCTTCTATGGTGACTACGATAAATGGACCTCGTTCAAAGATTTGTTCATTGAAATAATTCATAACAATGATACATTGTCCAACACAATGAAAATGACCTATTTAAAATCTAAGCTGCAAAAGGGAGCGGCTCAGCTCATCGCTCATCTAGCCGCAACAGGTGATAATTATGATATGGCGTGGGAAGCCATAAAAGCCAGATATGACAACAAGAGGTTGTTGTCCAGCAATTACTTCAATTCAATATTGTCGATGTCTACGCTACAACAAGCAACAGGGCCAGCAATCCGCTCGATGCATGATACGCTTAAGGAAGTGTTGCATAACATCCGGCAACTGGAACTGAAGTCCACATTCGAAGCATTTGTGGTATTTTTAGTCACTAGAAGGCTCGATCCAGAGTCAATAGGATTGTTTGAGACAAGTTTGCAACAGCCCAAGGAAGTTCCCACTTTGAACGTGTTGTTTGACTTTTTAGAACGACGATTCCAGTCTTTAGAAGCCATGGGTAAAAACAAGCATGTAGCAACACCGCGTCAAACCGTCACACAGCCGATCAAACGTGTAAATGTCGCGACAGCTTCAGTACGCTGCGTGGTACCCAATTGTAGCGGAAATCACAAGTTAGAGATCTGCCCACGTTTCAAGAATATGCCAACCTTGGAGAGGGCTAAATTGGTCAACCATCTACAATTCTGTGTGCGATGCCTGGAAGGTCATGATAAGTTCAAATGCTCCGCCACGGAATTCTGCGTAGTCTGCAATGGTAAACACAACACCCTCTTGCATTGCAACAACTCTGCATCGAAAACCGAGCAGGGTCCGAAAACATTCGTGGTGCAGCAAACATCGGCAGTGCTACTGCCAACTGCCGTGGTCCTTTCAACAACCGCCAACGGTCAGCTCGTAACACTGCGAGCCCTGATAGATCCTGGATCTCAGGCAACGTTAATATCATCCAGAGCCGTAAATCGTTTCAATTTCAAAAGGAAGAAAATTAATGTTAAAATTTCTGGCATTGGTGGTCAAGCGGCAGGAGTATGCAGACATGCTGTGAACACTACGCTATCACCCAATTTCCCTGGGAGTTTCACTTTGGCTATTGAGGCACTAGTGTTCGATAACCTGGATCATCAACTACCACAAGTCAAGGTTGACGACAGCAAATGGACCCACCTGGGTAGACTAAAGCTGGCCGATCCTAGGTTCAATCATCCACAACCCATCGACCTAATAATCGGTGCCGACTATTATGCGTCCATAGCTATCAACAACATAATCAAGATGGGTCCCAACGACCCGATGGCTCAAGAAACTGAGCTGGGCTGGATTTTGATGGGTAACATGGGTCAACGTTCTGGAGAAAAGCTTACAATGGTGACCACTAAAGCCATCGAGAATCAACTAAAACTCTTAGTGGAAAACGACGATATTCCAGACGAAAGGGTCCGTACCGAAGAAGAGCAGAGAGCGGAGGAACACTTTTCATCAACAGTTCAACGAAACGGTGACGGCAGGTACTCGGTGAGCATTCCGTTCAAGGAGGATCCCCCAAAGTTAGGAGAATCCAAGAAAACGGCTGCCGCTCGTTTATTACAACTAGAGAGAAGATTTAAAAGGGACGCCCCGTTTAAACAACTATACCAAAACTTTATGCAAGAATATCTAGACTTAGGCCATATGGAGTTGGTTCCCAAGGTAGAAGAGCAGCCAAACTATAATAGTTACTACATTCCACACCATGGTGTAATGAAGCAGGACAGCACTACTACCAAATTACGTGTAGTATTCGATGCATCATCCAAAACAACAAATGGATCATCCCTTAATGAGAAAATGATGATCGGCCCAAAGTTACAGCAAGATTTGGCGGACATAATCCTTCGTTGGCGTAAACATCAGTACGTGCTGACGGCCGATATAGAAAAAATGTATCGGCAGGTATGGATTCACGAGCAAGATAGAAATTATCAACTAATTCTATGGAGGACGGAACCAACAAACCCCATAGACATTTATAGGTTAAAAACGGTCACATATGGCACCACAGCCGCCAGCTTTCTGGCCGTGCGTGCCTTAAGGCAACTAGCTGAAGACGAACGGCGATCGTTTCCTATCGCCTCCGAAACCATATTGTCTGATTTCTATGTAGACGATTTGCTGACAGGAAACGACAGCTTAGACCAAGCCTCGGCCATGATACAACAACTAATAGGGCTCTCCGAGAAAGGTGGACTAAAACTAAGGAAGTGGTCTTCCAATAGTGAGGAGCTATTAGCGCAAATACCAACAGAATTGCAAGCTACCGGTAACGTGTTGTTAAAATTAAGCGATTGCATCAAAACCTTGGGGATTCATTACAACCCCACGAAAGACACCTTTGAATTTCACGTAGACAATTTGGAATTGTCTGAGGGGACGGCCACTAAACGTTCACTCTTGGCTGATTCATCAAAATTATTTGACCCAATCGGTTGGTTAGCACCCGTCACCATTGCTGCTAAGATTCTGATGCAAGGTACGTGGGTCTCTGGGATCGAATGGGACGAACCACTACCAGAAGAAATAGGTAAAAAATGGTTGATCTACAAGAACGAAATGCCCGCTGTGAAGAACATAAAAATATCTAGGTGGGTCAACACAACAAGAAGCACCAGAAAGGAACTACACGGCTTTGCCGACGCCTCCGAACTTGCATACGCCGCTGTAGTATATTGCAGGACTACCAACGAGGCAGGACAAGTAACCACTAATCTTGTAATGGCCAAAACACGGGTGGCTCCCATCAAAACAAAGCTGTCAGTTCCTCGATTAGAGTTAAACGCAGCTAGACTACTAGCTAAACTATTAAGGCATGTGCAACTTGCAATGCAGCTAAATGAGTGTGAAACGCACGCTTGGACCGATTCGTCCATCACGCTAAGCTGGATCAAGGGAGAACCAAGGCGCTTCAAAACATTTGTTGCAAACCGCATCTCGTGCATAAAACAAAAGTTACCAACAGCCACTTGGCATCACGTAAGGTCCCACGAGAATCCCGCAGACCTCGCTTCTCGAGGAACATCTCCTAGAGAATTAGTCCCCTGCAAGTTATGGTGGCATGGACCAGAATTTCTACAACATGATTCAACTCTATGGGGACTCCCTGAAAATATCGAGCAAAACAGTGAGACGGACCCACAAGCCTATCTCCCTGAGGAATACGAGGAGAAGGTAACCTTCATAGCAACAACGAATGTAACCAACGTCTGGTGGGAATTGTTTCAAAGGATTTCCAGTTATGACAAATTAAAACGAGTAGTAGCAACCTGCGCAACGTTCATTAATCGGGCTGCACGGAAAATTCCAACATTTAAGGCGATCGCGCCTGAAACCATTATATTCCGCATGAGCCAAGAGGAAGACTTCTACCAGGAGCTGAGATGTCTGAGAAACACACAACGATTGCCGAATAACAGCAAGCTTTTATCTTTGAACCCCCTTCTAGATGACAATGGTGTATTACGAATGCGAGGGCGACTGCAGAACGCGAACATCCCAACAGCCACCAAAAATCCCATTATTTTGGGTAAAAATAATTCAATTACTCGGAAACTCATCGAAAGAGCCCACAAGTTAATGTTGCATGGAGGAGTACAGCCAACGCTATCACACCTAAGAGATAGATATTGGATCCTGGATGGAAGGCGAGTCGTACGACTCGTGATAAATAAATGTGTTATATGCTTCCGGCACCAACAACAAAACACGAGACAACTTATGGGTGATCTTCCAGGTTCCAGAGTATGGCCAGGCAGACCATTCGCTAAAACTGGGATCGATTATGCTGGACCTATTCAGCTGAGAACAACAAAAGGCAGAGGTCA
This sequence comes from Nephrotoma flavescens, assembly GCA_932526605.1. Classification (NCBI taxonomy): domain Eukaryota; kingdom Metazoa; phylum Arthropoda; class Insecta; order Diptera; family Tipulidae; genus Nephrotoma; species Nephrotoma flavescens. The sequence goes on along the minus strand of OW052220.1, from coordinate 162,541,600 downwards.
TAAATCTTATAAGGGATACATAGCCCTATTTGTTTGCATGGTGACCAAGGCCGTACATATAGAAATAGTTAGTAGCTTAACAACGGCCGCCTTTATTGCCGCTTACCAACGATTCACATCACGACGAGGCTTATGCACTGATCTGTATTCGGATAATGGCACCTACTTCGTTGGTGCCGATGCCGAAATGAAGAAGAACCTTCACGTCGCCTTGACCACATTGCCAATCGATATAACAAATGCAATAGCCGAAGGCGAGACAACTTGGCATTTCATACCACCATTCGCCCCTCATTTTGGAGGCATTTGGGAAGCCGGAATTAAATCCGTAAAGGGTCACTTAAAACGAGTCATAGGTGCCACTACTCTTACCTATGAAGAATTAAGTACCATCACCGCTCAAATAGAGGCTTGCCTAAATTCGAGACTATTGACGCCGTTAACCAATGATCCATCCGATCTTAAGGCATTAACTCCTGGCCATTTTTTGATCGGGGAAGCTCTCAAGAGCCAGCCTTCTGGCATGGTCGAGAACATACCTCTGTCCACAAGATGGCACCTAGTACAACGGATGATACAAGACTTTTGGAAGAGATGGTCAGCTGAATATCTACACCAATTACAGCAACGCAGCAAATGGAAAACGCCGCAACCAAACTTATTGATAAACGACTTAGTCCTCTTGCGAGACAATCAACTACCGACAACATATTGGAAATTAGGTCGAATTATTGAAACTCAAGCTGGTGCTGATGGTCTAGTTCGCGTGGCCACGGTTAAATGCAAGGACAATGTGTACAAACGACCAATCACCAAACTATGCAAGCTCCCCATAGAAGCGGAGATGACAAATACTCCAGAACTCGAAGCTGCCAACAACGAAGCCCCACCTATCAGGAAGCAACCGCCGAGAAGAGCAAAGTGTGGTTTAAGGGGTAGCAATTTAGCCTTGGCGCTATTATCAGTATGCACCATTCTAGGTTTGGCGCGAGGTATCACTAACATCCGCCCCTTCGACCATCCATCAGGCATATACTTTGAGGAAATGGGAACCCTAGAAGCCGTCGCCATGAAATGGAAATTAGTAATTTTTTACAACTTGACCGACTATTGGAAAGAAGTAGAAAACTGTAAGCAAGCCATAGCCCAACTACAAGGAGCTTGTAAAGATCTGCCAGGATTCAACTGTAATACTACCCTACAACATTTGCAATGGCGACTCAACAACCTAATAGCTGAAAACAAGTTACTAGAAGATAGCAATAAGGAACGCAAGCGATCCAAGCGAGGATTAGGAGATACGTTGGGGATTGCTTTGGGCGATATATTTGGCATCTTGTCGCAACGCGATGCAGCCCAATACGAATCCCAGTTTGACACGATCAACACCAACGAAAATCATCTACTGACATTAATACAGAATCAAACATCAATAATAGATAACACGGTAAAATTGATAAAGCATAATTCCAACCTCACCATGATGTCCATGAACAACCTATTACAAGAGCAGAGGCGATTAAGGGAGGAGTTAAAGGTACTACAAGAGTATCGAAGCTATGAGGACAGGGTTCGCTCGGTGGTAATAAACATAATCGAGTTAACCTTGATCTTACAGAACTTGGAAGACACCCAACACAATTTGCTTAACATAGTGTACTCCGCTCATCATGAGATTTTGCATCCCACCATACTCACGCCGGACCAATTAGAAGAACAACTTTCGCTGATTCGGCAACATGTACCGACAGCCGTCAGCGTCCCTGGTCACCAATTGTCTGATCTGATACATGTATATCAGAGTCTAACAGTCAGAAGTAGAATGACCAAGAAGAACGTGATCATCGAAGTCATCATTCCACTGGCGTTCGCAACAGAGTATACGCTTCTCTCCGTGATTGCCGTGCCGGACATTCTGCATGACCACACACAGTCAAGCATAGTAACTTCAACTGAGTATCTGGCCATGGACAGCCATCGCGAACATTTCGCGTTCTTCTCTACGGAACAACTATCTCGTTGTCAGATTGTTTCCTCAGCACATTTCCTATGCGAGACATCACCCGTCTTCAACGCATTCTCTAACAACGGTCGATGCGAGGTAGCCATCCTTCAGCGGAAAGCCGCTCTTGAGCAATTCTGCAGCTTTCAAACTAGGAATTCCACTAATAGATGGATTCCCCTCAAGGCACCCAATCAATGGATTTATGCAGTTCCCAACGAAACTACGGTCGATGTCTTATGTGGATCCCAATCTAGTCCGCTCACTCTTCAAGGCTCGGGAATAATTAGCATTGATGCAGGCTGTATATTACGCGACAGGGATTTATATATTGTAGCTGTGGGCACAGCAACCAACAGTATAAGCAAGGCGTTTCAAAGATCAACCTCGGGCATTACCACTTCCAAGCAGTTGAAAAATCTTGGAAATCACATCAAAACCAAGGTGCGTGATGACGCCGCGGCTGACCTCATCTCCGGTCTGGACACTAAAAAGTTGGAAGATGAAATAGCAGCTCTTCGGGAAAATGAGCACCTGATCCAGAGAAATGAGTTCTTCACCAACCAAAATCAACATCATGTTCATCACTACACCATGATTCATATTTTATTCTGGAGCGCTCTTATCGTCGGAATAGTCTGGATCATAGCTTACATACGGCGCCGGCGCCCATTAGATCCACTTCGACCACAATCAACGGACGCTACTGCATAGTACAACCTTGCCATAGTCGCCCGGGAGTATGTTCAATCTTGAACAGGTTTTTTTTCACACGATAACAAGAACCTGTAAAGAATGGAAGCGGATGTATCATTTTCACATAGACGTTTTTGCGCTGTCTATGCATATCAAATGATCATCCGCTCACATGCTGTACATGTTCTGTTATCATTCCTTCTTGACGTGGGAAACATAATTTAGTTTTTCTTTTGTGTTTTCGTTTCCCACGACTTTTGTATAAAAACATAAAATTTAAAAAATAAAGCGTTAGTCAATTTCAACAACACATAAAAAATAGTACAGTGATTTTACTCTATTTTTGTCTAACATAATTCTAAACAGTTTGTTCAGAATTTACATTGGTTGACCCGCTGAACGAAAGAAATTGTTATTATTACCTCCCTTATTATTATTATTACCGTTGTTATTATTGTTATTATATCTAATTGGATTTTTAAATTTGGAATGACCACTCGATGTGTCCATGGGTTCGTGATAATTATGTTGAGGTGGTTTCTGAATTAAAGGTTGTTTGAACTGATTGAAATTTGGTTTGAACTGTAAAGATGGTCTATAGAACTGATGGTATTGGGGAATTTGTTGTTTATTATGTGGGTATTGGTGCGCAAATTTAGAATATGATTGGAAAGGTAAATTGATTGGATAATTTGTTCTATAATTTTGAGGTTGAGGTGAAGGTTTCCTTATCGGCGTTATACCTTTCTGAAAATTATTATTTTTGATGTAAGCTATGTTATGTTCTCCCAGACAAAAACTAAATGCTTCACATAGGGTTGACGGTCTCATTGCCCTAATAGTTGAACCTAGTGGTTCCCTTAACCCGGAAAGAAAGATGTTTTTACACATTTCTTCATATAGTGTTTGTTTGGAAATCACAACATTCTCGTTCTGCTCATTAATTTTGATGTTATTCATTATAATCGAATATATGTCTATAATTTTTGCATAATACTGTTCTATCGTGTCACTTGCTTGGTTGAGTCTATGTAGATCTCTAATTAAGCTCGTCTCGTTTCTTTTATCGCTGTAATGTGTTATCAGATTTTTTTTTATGCTTTCCCATTGTAGAGGAGTGCCGTACATATTTAGTACCTCGTTGGCTTCTCCTATGATTTTATTCCTAATTGCCCTCAATATAATTTTGCTATTTGGGGTACCATCTATACCTACTAGCACTTGCAAAATTTCTTCTACATTGCCGATAAAGTCGAACAATGTTCTTTTGTTGCCATCAAAATGTGGCAGATCCTTGACTGCATCAGGGATTTTTAATTTTTCTAAACTTTCTTTGACTTGATCCATTGAATAATCTTTAATACTTTTTAAATTTAATTCTTCTAAATTATCGTCTAACACTAATTTAATCGTCTCTAACTGGCTGTTCTCGTAACCGTAATCCGCGGTACAAGTAGAAGTAGGACGAGAGATATATTTGGATTTTTTAAAGGAAGGGAACATTCAAGGGAATCTAGTAAATTGTAAAAATATGTTCACTTACCACATGAAAAACAGCGTTTTCTGCATGTCACCCGATGATCCGTCGAGTGTCTCAATCAGTTATTGATTTCGAAGCACAATGGTAACCGTTTCTTATTTTTTTTCCAGCTTATCAGTCCTTGAGTGTATTTGTGTACTTGATAAAATTTCTAATTTTGATTATTTTTGCTTTTTCTTTTTGTATCACTGTTCTGGTACTAACCCCAGTAGGTAATTTCACTTATTAATTTTCTTACAATTTACGTAAAAAAAAAATTATTATATTTTTATATTTTATTTTTTCCTATTGACATAGGATCCCACTTAACTGCGCCAATTATAACTTTTATTTTATTTATACACAATTTAATAACTTAAGACACTGTATTTATCTTAACAATAAGTTATAATTTTACTTTATTTATTTATTTATACACAATTTAGCAACTTAAAACACTTTATTTAACTTAACAATATAACTCAAGCACAAGTTATCACTTCCTACGAACGATGTTCCGTCGTTCGCTTCCAAATATAATCTATGTAATCTTTTTAAAAATGAAAATGGAATATAAAAATTATAAAAATTTACATTTTAGATTACGTTAACAAAATTACTTGTGAGAATAAAATTGAAATGTGATAAATGAAATAAAATATAGGAAAATCTATAATAAGCATTTAAACAAGAATTTGAAATATGAAATGTTAATATAAAAAATAAATTTGATAAAATTAATTTGTGGGAAAGAAAATGAAATATAATTCCTAATGTGGTTGTTGTTGTTAAGAACATCCGGGATGTCTGGATGTCGTAACTCACGCCCATAAGCAGCCGTTAGCGTGGATTGCTTAGAATATGTTGCGCTGCTCTTGGTGTGTTTCATCCTTTAAGTTGAATATGTCAAAATGTATGGAAAACCGAAAACATGCTCACAATGTTAAGTTTAAGGCAGAACCGAACCGAAACAGTTGATCAAATTTCAATAAAAACTTAAACAATAACCTCAAATTATTTATTTTGGCGTTTATGGTTATCGTTTTTTTGTCAATGTGTAAATCTTCAAGTCGTATTCATACGACGGATAAAAATCCTGTTTTTTTCTATCCCATTATTTTAACCAACTACATTACGAAAATTATACAACAGACACGCCTCTTTTCATACAAGAGTTGAAAAAAATCGAAAAAAACCTCAGATGGAAAATCAGAAATTTTTATCCGTCGTATGAATACGACTTCACTCATTATTAAATCAATTGTTATGAAATTATAATTTCATAATAATTGATTTAATAATGAGTGAAGTCATATTCACAATATTATTTCACAATATTATTTCAATTCAATCAATTATTTATATATAAATAATTGATTGAATTGAAATAATATTGTGAGAAATTAAAAAGTTCGATTTATCAAATAACACAAAAACAACTCAAAACGAAACGAAAGCTATGTGTGTGAGAATTTAAAAAAAATTATTGAAAACGAAACGAATCGGAACGAAACGAAATCTATGTGCCTCGATCTATAAACGATCGATATTATGCGTTTTCGGAAATAGCCCATGGTAACTTTTGAGTAACTTGCTGACAAAAAATTACCAAACCTATTTCCGAACATGAAGAGTAACTTTAAGTAATTTACTTTTTGTTGTTTTTTAAATTCTGTCATTCTGTCAATTTGTATTAAATTAGTAGTGTCAGAAAAATTAAAGCACAAGCTTTCAAATCACAAACTATTAAAAAAATACAACAAAAATATACATATCTGTTAAAATACGTAATTGAATGTTGCTGAATATAAATATGTATTACCACGCGAAATGTAATCTTGCTTTTTGTATAGCCAGGGTAACTTGAGTAACTTTTGTCACCAACATTAAAAAAAATAAAATTACTCACCTTGGGATATTTCCAAAAACGGCTATTATTGCGAAATATTATGCGCAAAAATTTGTTTAGTCTAAAGATTGCTCAATATTATTGCACAATTTTTGCTTATAACGCATTTAAATATGTAATAATTACTGTCATTCCGTGGTTCCACTCTTTGATTCTTTGGTCGTGATTCTTTCCTCGTTCCCTTCCCCTTCACCCACAAACTAATTTTTTGGCGGGGAAATTCTTGATTCTTTTTTCAGAAAAAAATTTTTTTGATTCAACTGATTCTCGCACAATAACAAAAATAAATTTTTCAAGGACACCTTGTTTATTTGTCGTTTTTGGATTAATTTTAGTTTAATTTTCACTCGAGTGCAAGAAATATATAGTTTTTCAACCAAGGAAGCAGTTTTCGCTGCAAATAATAAACATTTTTTGCAATACGAATAAATCAAAAAACATAATTTTTTACGCACATACCTAAAAAAGAAACGCGCAAAGAAATCAAATGTGAACGGCGATTGATTTTTTGAAATCATTGAATCACAATGAAAGAATTAAAGTGTGGCGAGGCTCATTACATGTTGAACCGAAATGTTGACTGACTGAAAACTTAACGAAAAGTATAACATGTAAACTGCAACCCAGCCCAAATTGCAACTGAAATGATGACCGAGTCAGTCAGTTAAACTTAGGTTAGTTGAGTCGGTTTTGTTTTTAAGTGTAACATGTAAACCAAAACTGGACTGAAATCACATAATTAAATTTGTGTTTTGTATTATATTTTAAAGAAAGCCACTTTTGCATTTGCTAAGCTATAATTTTATTTAAATTGTGTTGATAAAAATATAATATCGATGCAACCTTTTGACTCATTTTTATTAAATCTTTATAAATTTTAGCTTGACAAAAAAAGTCCTGGTTTGGTGGGTTCTTATTTTGAGATATGAGTAAGCCATATGCATTTTTTATACAACCATCTTGCTCTGACGTGTCTCAAATGAAATAGCAAATTTTACATGGGAAAAAACTTCTCATTCTCTCTACAGTTTTACCTCTATTAATAAAACACGGCTACTGTATCCATAAACACAATTTTTTATTGCTTTTGCTACCTACTTCATTAAAAATGACATTTGTAGAGGCAGTCTCGAGTAGGGTTGAGAATGACGTTTGTAACAATTTAGAGTGCGCGAAAGAAAAACGCACGTGTTCATTGTTACAAATTAGTTTCATGAACGATTTTGAGCTGTCATTTACCGTGTTTTTTATTAGCGCTCAATAAATGTATCCGGAGCGGGAGCAGCCAATTTTCTATGTCAAGACTTTTTGTCTTGGCAATTTAGCGCGATATTTAGTATTTTTACATATAATTAATTTATTTAACTCTAAACTAAGATTTTTCAATCAACTTTAAAGTTAAAAATCGATAAAATGTTTGCTCTACCTATTTATCGGCAGCCGCTAACGGGAACGCTACTCATTTTAATGAGAAATTTGAAAAGGTTTTTATTTTGTAAACCCTTGAAACCATTAGAAACTTAATCTTACAAAGTTTAAAACGCAGTAAGATGAATTCTTGTTGTTGGAGTTCACATTTGACGTGACGTCTCTTCGTTTGTTAGTGCCACCTGTAACGGAATTAAACCTAATTCCGTTATCAACCCATCCTAACAAAATCTACTTCCTCATCGGCATGACCTCGAAGATAATATCTTCAACTACATCCCGTTCATGCAAACGTATGCCGGCTTTCTCCATTTCTGCTTTGCATTTATTTATAGGGTATCATATGATTCATTGACATTATAATTTTTCATATGTGCCACAGTTAAGTAAACACAAATATATACATGAACGTAATTTGATTACGTTGCCTATGTACATAATAAATGTATTTGTTTTATTAACTAGGTAAATGACAATGACCGATGCAAATATTGAAAAACATTGTGGTTGTGTTGTTCGAACTTCCTCAACGGATGTATTAAAGAAAAATTAATTAGTAATTTGAAAGTCAGTTTTGGTGTGGATAGAACCTGGGTGTAATTAAGTATTTCTGTTTTTTTATGTAAAATTTTAGTTGTTAAATAAACTTTAGTGCTGATAGACAAATAATTTTGGTTTTTATTGTATGAACTTTAATTTTTGGTATTTTTGTTAACGTTATAAATATTATAAAATGATTGTATCATATTCAAGTTGTTTGCGTTTATTTTTTTTGTCGCGTGAATTCAGTTTGGGATTTTTTGGTGAGTATTGGGTGTAGGAGAATTTATTAACCGATTATATAAAGATAGTGGGTTGAGATCGACAGCCTGTGGAAGGAAGTTGGTGACGCTGAAGGGCTCTTTTCTTTTCACAGGCCTAGATAGCATACCACTATCAACCTCGTACTAACACTATTTCCGCATGACGGCCTACCGGGTACCGAACAGATAGTGGCAAATCTGTGAAATGGGTGGCTTTAGCGGTAGCTAAAGTCTAACCCGTTTCACACCATCTACTGGTGTGCACTCAGTAACCAACCACAATGCATCGGGCAATTCAACTTAATACACACCATCGGACAACTCTTCAAGATGTCAAAATTGACACAACGACGAGGATTTATACACCCTTCTTAACCAAGCCTTAACCAAGCAGCACGCACGCACAAGTATAACATAGAACGAAATAATAAAAGTAACAATAAAATATTTTTTCGCTCGTTTATTTATTTAATTCGCAATCCGCTTCAACATTTTTTGATCCTTCAAGCCGGATTGCTCGTGCCGTGCTAAAACAACAACCAACATTCGCGGGTAAGAAATTTAATTCTTGGTGAAGTGCGAGTTACGTCATCACGTACCAACTACATCCACCACAACATTGTAACAACCAACAATGTTGCATCTGTTTATCACCACCACAACATTGTAACATCAACAATGTTGCATCTGTTTAAATTATATGTCAATTCATATTTTTATTTACTCATATTACAATTCAATATTTCGTAGTCATAACATTTAACATAAAGCAAAGGAAATGTAATTCTTCAATTTCTTTGTCTTAATTGTAATTCGTTATTTTTCTTTAGCATTTTAAAGTAAGAAACAATAAATTAAATTAGATTAACTTTATAAGTCGAATAAGTAACACCTATAAGAGAAAACCAAATAATAAAATAAACTGTTAAAGAACCTACAGAAAAGAGTTTTTTCTAAACCACAACTAATAAACCTTTAACAAGGGGGGGGTCACAGGTTAAAGGTTTATTAGTTGTGGTCATGTATATATTTTCATGTATATATTTTATCGAGGGAGGGGCGGGGGGGGGGGGGGGGTCACAGGTGGTGGATAGTGAACGGCCTATCGATAGGTAGGTTAGCGGTGAATTAAATAAGCCGTCCCCAACCGCAGCTCTGCTGGGAGGAGAGTCTCAGAAAACGGAAGAGTGGTTAACCTCTATTCACCAAATTCTGATTGCCTAGGATACCCAGAAGGGAAAGGCGAACTGATGGCGCCCTAAAACCATCGACCACAACCACGGTGAACTGAGTGTCACGTCTCACTGCGCTCCCGGACCTCCAAGTAGTGAGTGGGGAATCCTATAAACGATAATCCCATGAATAAAATGGGTCTCATTTGTTTGGGATATCCATATGAATGGGTGAATGAGTGAGTGAATATAGGAGGAGGACGGAGACGTGGGGGGCGGGGTGCTCAGTGAGCCAATGGGCTGAATTAAGGTGTTACGCGACCCGTGCTGATGATCGGCTAGACTGGGGGCCCATTTAACAAAGCCCAGTCATGAACAGAGCCCTCTGGATACCTGGCGACCACCAGTTGTATTTAGCCTTGCCTGCGTACACGGATCTCTGCGCAGGTTGACCTATATTTCTCGTGGGAGAAACATGGAAAATAAAAAACAAAACAAAAATAAAGGGGCCGGCACCCTTCAAAAACTGGAGGATGTGAGCAACTCTAACCGTCAAGGTGGGGCTCCATCATCAGGGGCAAAGTTAAGCGACACCTTGGCATCGAAGCCAGGTGGAAGCGGAAGCGCCAAATAGAAGAGCGCGGGATTGAGAGAGATCCCCCCAGCGAAGCGACGGTACAGGGAGAGACGGTCGGCATATAGAATTTTGAAGAAACTAGCTGCTACCCCTGAGGGGCAGCTTACAGTAGAGCAGAAGGAATCTGTAGCATGGGCTAAGAAAATTGTCGGCTGCGATAGCTCGGAGAGGGTCCTTGTGTCTAAAAGACAGAGGTCCCAGGAGAAGCTTGAAGCGGGCGGCAGTAAGCGGGCAAAAGTGCAAACAGACACGACGTCGGGTGCTCCTAGGGATCAGAAACTGAAGCTATTCAGTGAGATTCTAAAGGAGCACGTGTTGGTGCTAGCCGTCATTGGCAGAGGTCAGGAAGATGGGAGCATCACGTCAGAGAAATGGAGGATAGTGTATAATGCACTAAACTTTATTTTTCTGCGGATCCTAAGAGAAAATCCGCGATCCCCCCCATCCTGCAGAGATGCGGGATGGTACCAGGGGCGCGTGAAGTTGACTGCGTGCTCGGACCAGAGATCGGTCAACCTTTATAAAAGGGCAGTGGCCGAAGTAGGCGAGGTGTGGCAGGGCGCGAGGCTTGAGGCAGTCTGCAGGGAGGAAATCCCGAGCAGGCCGAGGGCACGTGTATGGCTGCCAACCGCGCCGGATAAGCCAGAAGAGATCTTCGAGGTCATTCAGGCCAGCAATCCCGATCTTCCAACGGAAGACTGGATGATTGTCAAGCGAGAGGAGGCTAAGAGAGGCTTTAGATTGGCAATCATGCTGATCAACAAAGAATCCCTGGCTTCCCTTGCAAAATTAAAGGGAGTTATCAACTTCGGGTTCGGGTCGATCACCCTTAAAATATATAAAAAGGACGAGGCCGATGCGACTGCAAAATACCAGCCTGAGGGTGACGGCGAACGGACCCATCAGGAGACGGTTAATCTGGCTGAGGACGTCCAGGACAGTGATGCTTCAGATGTGGGGAGCATTGTAAGGGAACACAGCCTCCTCTCTCTGGAGTCTGATGGGGACATCCTGTCGGGCTCTCGACGAGAGGTAGATAGCGGCCGGAACAACGAGCCAGATGGCACTATCCCGATGCAGGGAGTGCAGGAAGAGGTGAGTAAGGTTGACTACAATGGTTAGCATTGTACAAATAAACCTACATCACACGAAGGCTGCCTCGGCAGCTCTCGTGCTCAGATTGACTAATCCAAGAACCTTGGACTAACAATAACAGGATCTGTGGCCTCAGAACGAAAGGGTATAAATTACTATACTCAAGCATCTCTGAAAAGATCAGATCGTGTATTTTAGCGAAAAATAATTTGAATATTTTTCTTCCACAATTTAGTAGCGGGGACGTTACAGCGGTAAGTGCTGAGGTTGGCTGTGAAAAACTATGGCTAGCCTCAGCATATATGGATCGCGAGAAGGAGGTTCCACCGGATAACCTGGGGGAACTGATCCGAGAAGCAGATCAAAGAAAGGTAAGTGTTATACTCGAATGTGATGCAAACGCGCATCACACAATATGGGGAAGCACAGACATCAACGAGAGGGGTGAGTTATTCTTTGATTACTTATTAAATACCAACCTTTTAGTCTGCAATATTGGAAGAGAACCGACATTTATTGTTAAAAATCGACAGGAGGTTTTAGATGTGACCTTTGCGTCAGAAACAATCTTTCATATGATCAGAGGGTGGAGAGTGGCGAAGGAGCACTCATTCTCTGATCATCGATATGTAACATATAGCCTCAACATTAAACCTGTTACCTGGAAAACGTTCAGGAATCCCAGAAGGACAAACTGGAACAAATATGGGGAGATGTTGGAGGAATTATTGCCGCCAGAGGTCCTTGGAGCTCCGGCGACGGTAGAAGAATTAGATTGCATGGTTGATATTTTCACAAAAGCAGCTGCGTGCCCCCTAATAAAGCCGAGGGCAGGCAGAAACGGATATGGTGGACCAAGGAGTTGGGAACCTATCGGAGAGTGTGTAGGACAGCTTTTAATAAAGCTAAGAACACAAGAGAAGGTCGAGATTGGGACTCCTATAAGGAGGACCTAAGAAAGTACAAAAAAGAATTGAGGAAGGCACAAAGGGACTCTTGGAGACTCTTCTGTTGTTGAGGTCTCTGAGACTTCTCGCCTTAGGAAAATTCTAGCTACTAACCCAACCAGTTCTAGTTATTTAATTAGACCGGACGGGTCATGGACAGCTTCAAGTGCGGAATCATTGGAACTCCTCATCGAAATCCATTTCCCGGGAAGCTTTGATGGCTCGATGGAGCTGGGAGCTCATCGAGTAACACCTTCAATAGGGATGGAGGAAATCGTGAATAGTGAGAGAATCCGGTGGACGCTGAATGGTTTTAAGCCTTATAAATCGGCGGGCCCAGATCGGATTATACCAGCAGAAATCCAAAATAACTCGGCAGTCATCCTCCCCTGGCTGGAGGGGATTTTCAAGGGATGTCTGAAACTGGTCTATATTCCTGGGAAATGAACAGAGGTCAGAGTGGTCTTTATCCCGAAATCGGGAGCACGAGCTCACATGCCTATCCAAAGGACCTGAGGCCTATAACTCTATCATCCTTTCTATTGAAAACCTTGGAAAGGTTGGTATATATAGGTATTCGATCAAAAATTGAGCCCAGTAGTTGGGCAATGTCGCAGCATGCGTATTGTAAGGGGAAGTCGGTAGACACAGCTCTACACGATCTGGTACGCATGATTGAGAAGTCAATTTACTCGCAAGGATTGTCATTTTTGAACGTGGACTACCCCATAAGAAGGTTGATAAATCAGATGCTGGTAAGCAGGATTATTACCTCAAAACTGGGGGAGGCCACCATTAGAAGGCGGGTGGTTAGAGGAACCCCGCAAGGAGGTGTAATGTCCCCCCTTTCTTTGGAGTGTTGTGGTGATGAATAGATTGCTCTTAGAAATGAAGAGAGGGGGATAGGGGTTGTAGCGTATGCGGATGGTGTAGCGGTAGCTGTCTCAGGCAAATATCTGGACACGATTAGGGATGTTATACAGAATGCACTATACTGATCGTTAGGAAATGGGCCAGCAAATGTGGGTTAGGGATCAACCCTTCCAAGACAGAGCTGGTACTATTCACTAAGAAATATAAAATTCCGGTAGTTAGCCCTCCTACCGTGAACGGCATTAGACTAGCTTTTGCTGACAGAGCGAGATTTTTGGGCATAATCTTGGACAGTAAGCTCAGCTGGAAGCCTAACATTGTAGAAAGGGTGAATAAGGCTAACGTAGCCATTTACTCGTGTAGGAACGCCATGGGTAAGAGATGGGGTTTGAAACCAGAGCTGGTACAATGGCTCTATACCGCAGTGGTAAGACCTGTGCTGATGTGTACGGGGTGGGCGTGTGGTGGCCAGCTCTGGAGAAGGTAAAATATAGGAAGATGATGGAGAAAGTGTAAAGAACTGCCTGCATGATAATAAGCGGGGCGCTTAGGTCAACACCTACACGCGCTTTAGAGGTTATGTTCCACCTGATTCCAATCGAATTTTTTGGTAAACAGATGGCAGCCAATGTGGATACGAGACTTTCGGCTGTCTCTCAGTGGAAGTGTCTTCAGGTGGGATACTCGACGATAGTTAGATCGCTTAGGGAAGAACTGGCGAATCTAGATTATATTAAACCAACGTTGTGCTTCGATAAAGGTTTCCGGACCATCTGTCCTTCGAGAGAATCCTGGAGGAACGGATCAATACTGGAAAACGAGGCACTGCAATTTTTCACAGATGGTTCTAAGCTAGACGGCAAGGTAGGAGCTGGTGCCTTCTGTGAAAAGCTAAATGTTAATATTTCCGTTCGTCTCCCTGACTACTGCAGCGTGTGGCGATAGGCGAAGTCGGGACATGGTTGAAGCATAACGTGGTATCCGTGAGGGATATCGCTAGAGGCGGTTTGTCTGAAGTCAAGGGTGACGCTGGATTGCCGATCATCTCTTAACGAGATGAGCGAGTATGCCAGCATCCACATAGTCTGGGTCCCTGTCTGGGTCCTCCCCCCTCCCCTGGGTCTGGGTCCCCCCCCCCCCACTTCCTATGCTTGTGTCCGGCACTTTCACGCAGAAGGCATAAGTATTTAGGTGTTTACGGTATGGACAACCTTTCGGAACTCACGGGCTGTGGAGTGCGAGATATTTTACGCTACATAAATAGCTCTGGATGGTTTCAGCGGGAGTAAAGGGGCGATAGGATCCTGTGGCATCACAATGGGCCACTATTCGCTCAAGTGTGCGATAGCAGCCACTCTAACCTAACCTAACCTAACCTACAGAAAAGAATTTTTCTAAGCCACAACTAATAAACCTTTAACTGGCGCAGTTGCAAAAGGATAGTTTCGGTCTATCTTAAAAAGTTTATGTTAAGTAGAACATAAAGCACATAAATACTAGTAGTGTTTTATAAAACTAGTAGCGAAAAATTAAAATTGAAAGCGAACAAAATTTTTTTTTTTGTGAACATTAAATGTGTAAATTTAATTATTTTATAATTTATCGTTCTTAAATCGGGAAAAATAAAATTCCACATCAAGTGTATATTGATGTTAAGTGGTTTTAAACGAACAAATTAACTAAAATAATAAGTGATTAACGTAATCCGGTGAGAGTACATCAACGGCAGAACTACACAACACAAATTTACACAAAACTTACATTCAACAATCATTATGCGGCTTTCTACATTGGTTTTAATTCTATGGTGAGTGACATTTTGATATTTTCTTTCCCATTTCCAAAATTCAATCTTAAAAAAGTAAAATATTAATACAAAATTATGCTTGGAGGTCAAACGCGACATAGAATTAATTAATTGCAAAAGTTAGTCTCCTAATATTTCCACGGTATATGGACAATATTAGTAATAGGTTAAGAGTAAATAATTTAAAATCTAGGGAAATAATTAAAATATGTATTAAGTGTAAGAGAAAATAAAACTAAATCAGAAAATTTAGTAGGAATAAATCTTTTATCAGAACAGATAAAAAATTTAAAAATTTGTGAATCAAATAGTGTTACAGAAAGTGAATTAAATTCTCAAAACAATAATTTAAAAATGGAAAAAGATTTATTCGATCATTTGAGAATCCCGGACGCGGTAAAAAATTTACCACGATTCGATGGGAACAAAAGAACACTCTACGAGTTTATAGTAAACGTAGAGAAAATTTTAAATTTATGTACAGATTTAAGTAAAGCTCCGTATGCAAAAATTATGCTACGAGCAATAAGAAACAAAATTGTCGGTGAAGCCAACAATATTCTAAATATGTACGGTACCCCATTAGATTGGGATGAAATAAAACGAAACTTAACAACTCATTATAGCGACAAGCGTAATGAGACTTCGTTAATAAACGACGTTCACGGTCTTAGCCAAAATAATAATACAATAGAAAAGTTCTACAGTCAAATTATAGATATACATAGTACAATTATAAATAACGTTAAATTAAATGAGCATAGTTTGGCGATAATTCAATCTAAAAAAGAATTATACGCAAATATGTGTCTTAATTGCTTCCTAAGTGGAATGAAAGAACCGTTAGGGTCCAATATTAGGGCAATGCGTCCTGTTACATTAGCTAAAGCATTCAGTTATTGTCTGGAAGAACAAAACATGCATTACCAAAAAATAAAACATAATACGTCTAATCAAAATACTAAACCAATCATTCCGTATAAATCTCCTAGTTTCAACAATAGATTCCAAAATAATAATTTTATAATAAATCCAAATTATCAACCAAGAATGTATTATAAACCAAATTTAAATTATCAGAACAAACAATTTAATCAACATATTAAACCCACACCAATGGACACATCTAGTGGCGTTACTAGATACAAATAACCACACTATTTGGATCGAAATCAAAACAGAAATATAATTATCATCAACAAAGTTATTATCAATTTAATAATAATCAACCATGGCCTTCTTATCGATTTAGACCTGTTAGTCCCCCGAATTTCAAAAGTATAGGGAACTATTTCAATTAGACAGTAACAGTAAATATAAATCAATATATAAAAATCAAAATTATTATCCAGACTTGGATAATTATTCTAATCAGAAGCAACCAATCATAAAAGAAATAGATGACGAGGATTTTCTTCTTGGCGAAAATCCTCGGGACATTAATAGGATATATCAATAATAATAATAATAATGTACAAGCATTCTTGTTACCATATATTCATATAAAATTAAATGATAATACAAATCTTAAATTTCTGATAGATACAGGATCTAACAAATCTTTTATAAATCCTAAATTTGTGCATCCATCACGACAAATAAAAATAAATACAGTTCAAGTAAAAACATTATTTAATCATCATGACATTAATCACAAAGTCATATTAAATGGAATATATGAATTCCAAATTAACGAAAATTTAGAATTCTTACTATTTAAATTTCATGATTATTTCGACGGTCTTGTCGGACTCGAAATAATGCAAAAATTAAACATTATAATAAATTTAGAAAAATCTTTATTAGGAAATAGTCAATTTAAAATTCCGCTTAAATTTAAACCAAATTTAGCGTCAAAGCCTTATACAGTTGACGCGAATCACAAAATAATTGCATTCGTTCCAGTAGATGTAGAAAACGGAGATGTCTACATCACACCTATAAAAATAAAAACTGATCTAATTATACCAGAAGGTATATATCGTTCTAAAAATTGGTTTGCTCAGGTAGAGGTAATCAATTATAAAAATGAAAACCAAAATTTCATAATTAAACATCCTATAAAGGTCGAACGATTAAATTTAAGTTACACCACTAAGGTATACAATAATACAATATATATTAATAATAATGATTCCATAAATTCCTACAATAAAATACCTCAATTAATAAGAGTTAATCATTTAAACTCTGAAGAAAGAAAGTTAATATTAAAACTTTGTACAAAATATGAAGAAATATTTTATAACTAAAACGATGATCTTCCTTTCACTAATCAAATTAAACATAATATTGATTTACAAGGCGAAAATCCTATTTTTACTAAATCTTATCGCTATCCTTATATCCATAAAGAGGAAGTGAAATCACAGATAGCTAAAATGCTATCACAAGGTATTATTCGTCCAAGTTTCAGTCCATGGTCGAGTCCGATATGGATCGTACCAAAGAAACTTGATAAGTCCGGTAAACAAAAATGGCGACTTGTAGTCGATTACCGGAAGTTGAACGAGAAAACGATCGATGATCGTTACCCTCTTCCAAATATAAATGACATTCTTGATAAATTGGGAAGGTGTCAATATTTTTCAACATTAGATCTCGCAAGTGGGTTTCACCAAATAGAAGTGAATCCTAGAGATATATCAAAAACAGCTTTTAATGTAGAAGGTGGTCATTTCGAATATGTTCGGATGCCCTTCGGCCTTAAAAACGCACCGGCAACATTCCAACGGGTTATGGATAATGTGCTCGGAAAATTACAAGGTAAAAATTGTCTGTTATATGGATGATGTGATAGTTTTCTCTACGTCATTACAAGAACATATAGAAAATTTGGAAAAAGTATTTCTAGCATTAAAAAATGCGAACCTTAAAATTCAATTAGATAAAAGTGAATTTCTTCACAAAGAAATAGCTTTTCTTGGTCAAGTTGTAACCACAGAAGGAGTTAAACCAAACACTGATAAAATAAAAGTTATAAAAGAATTTCCAATTCCAAAAAATGAAAAACAGATTAAAAGTTTTTTAGGATTAGTTGGATACTATCGCAAGTTTATAAAGGACTTCGCAAAACTAACTAAACCCATGACAAATTGTCTTCGAAAAAACAATAAAATTGTTCTAAACAAAGAATAATATAGTAGATTGTTTTGAATTATGTAAAAATTTATTAATTAATGATCCTATACTTCAATATCCCAATTATGAAAAACCCTTTAATCTCACCACAGATGGTAGTAACGTAGCACTGGGGGCGATTTCATCACAAGGTAATATTGGTAATGATAAACCAATATGTTATGCTTCACGTACCTTAACGGTAACGGAACAAAATTATAGCACAATTGAAAAAGAATTGCTAGCTATTGTGTGGGCATGCAAGTACTTTAGACCATATTTATTTGGTCGTAAATTTAAAATTGTTACGGATCATAAGCCATTGACTTGGCAATTCAACTTAAAAGAGCCGAATAGTAAATTAATTCGTTGGCGTCTTAAACTCGAGGAATATACATAATTATCAAATAATCTATAAAAAGGGAAGTATGTAAAAATACTAATGCAGATGCATTGTCAAGATCAGAAATTAATCAACTAAACAAAGAGTTAAATAAAAATGTAGAAATAAACATTATCGAAAAAAATAAAAATAATAAACAAAATAAAAATTATCCGGATAGGTCATTAGTTGAAAGTATATCAACAGAAAGTACCAGTTCAGACGATAATATTCCATTAATATTATTAAAACATAAAAATGTTAATTTACAAAAAGTAAAAAATAATAATAATAATTTAAATCACTCATTACCTGAAAAAGACAGGTCATCTACCTCAAATGATGTAGACAATAATTTAGAATTAATAAATTAAAATAATGAAGGTATTAATTTATCACAAACAGTATTAAACGAGTTTAATAACCAAATAATAATTGAAAATGAAGAAAATTCAACATGAATAAAAGTAGAGTTTAAAATATTGTTTCGCAGGAAATGAAGGTATATAATTAAATTAGGTAGTACAAACGAAGAAAATATATTGAAAATTTATAGAGAATATATAAATTTCAATAAATTAACAGGATTCATATGCAATGAAGAAATATTCAAGGCAATGAATATAGTATATAAGAAATTTTACAATAATAATAAAATTAAGTTAGTTAGAAGTTTAAAGTTCGTAAAAGATGTAGTAAATGTAAATTCACAAACAGAAACACCATGATAAATCGAATCACAGAGGAATTCAAGAAACCTATAGTCATTTAAGGAGAACATATTATTTTCCTGAAATGAAAAAAATGATAAGTAATTATATAAATAAATGCGAAATATGCAATGTTAATAAATATCAACGAAATAAAAAACCTATGAAATATGAAATAACAGAAACTCCTACAAAACCATTACAAATAGTACATATGGATGTCAATCTATTCATAAAGAAAATTTTCTCACTCTAATCGATAAATTTTCTAAATTTTCATGTGCTTACATGTTAACTAATAGGACTAGTATTAACGTAATTCAACAATTAAAACATTTTATGAGTCATCATGGGATTCCAAAAAAAATTAGTGACCGATAATGGGTTAGAATTCAATTCAATAATATTTAAAGATTTTATTAAATTATATGATATAGAACTTCATATTACATCAGCTAAATCATCTACAGGGAATTCACTGGTATCAGAGAGATTTCATAGTACATTAACAGAAATAGCTAGAATTATATATTCCAAAGACAAAAAGAAACAAATTCAAGAAATCATTAATGAAGCCATTATCACTTATAATAATTCAATACACAGCAGTACTAAGTGTACACCATTCGAGTTACTTAACGGACATTTTACAGATTCAAACCCCTTTTCAATAAATAAACAATTCAATACAGAACAGGAATATATCAATGAACATAAAAAACAATACAACGAACTGACTAAAATAATATACGAAAATAACAAAAAAGAGAAGGGAAATTTAATAAATAAATTAAATGAAAAAAGAATTGATCCTCCACAAATTGAAGAAGGAAGAACAATTTACGAGCAGGACAATCGTAGAAATAAGTTAGCACCTAGATTCCAAAAACATAAGGTTTTACGAAAAGAAAGGTTCATAAAAAGAAAATTAAAACTCTCAATAAAAACTTAAACGATTTAATTATTTAAGTAGAAGCGTGTTTTTTTATTGGAGCACTAACCGGAGCCGAAGGGAAATTTTCTACTGAAACTGGAGCCATTATTCACTGGTGTCGCTACTAATCAAAAAAATTAAATTGTCATTTTCATGCAGTCGAATGACACTTCTACTTTTATGTTTTTGTTTGAAAACAAATTCGTAAACATGTTAAAACTCAAACAAATTGCTAAATAAATAATAAATTAGATAAATTCAACAAGAATGTTTTATTAATATTTAGTTGTTCACAATAGTAAATATAGTGAATAAGTTTTTAAGTTTAAAATTTGAGTGCTGTGCCTGTGTGATACTTATAAATATAATGGTTACTCCAACGAAACCCACTCGAACGTCATTTGCTGTGTTTTAATATTGGAGCACTATCCGGCGCCGAAGGGAAATGTTCTACTGAAACTGCTGCAGCTATTATTCACTGGTGTCGCTACTAATCAAAAAAATTAAATTGTAAACTTCATGCAGTCGAATGACATTTCTACTCTTGTGTTTTTACTTTTTACGCTATTTGCCGTAGGCACTTGGCGAAACACACTTATACTTAATAAACACATTTTTATTAATCACTTGTTTTTGTTTCGCAGAATATTTTTCAAAAAGTTTAAAAAATCACTCGATCGATTTCGACTTGTTAGGTCATCATCAGGAGTATCTACTGAATTGTATTAGTAAAAATTTTTTGTTATATAGTAGAAAAAAGCAAAATATAAATAAAAATAAAAGGAGGGAAAAAATAAGCAATAAAAATTAATCTACGGATCGCGCAGGTAGGCGATGAGTCATAGGTTGAGTAACAAAATTCAAGGTATGTTATTGCGTACGTGAGAATAGACCCCGCCCTTTTCTACTCTCACGTACGCAATAACATACCTTGAATTTTGTTACTCAACCTATGACTCATCGCCTACCTGCGCGATCCGTGGATTAATTTTTATTGCTTATTTTTTCCCTCCTTCTTTTATTTTTATTTATATTTTGCTTTTTTCTACTATATAACAAAAAAATTTTACTAATACAATTCAGTAGATACTCCTGATGATGACCTAACATGTCGAAATCGATCGAGTGATTTTTTAAACTTTTTGAAAAATATTCTGCGAAACAAAAACAAGTGATTAATAAAAATGTGTTTATTAAGTATCTTGTGTTTTTGTTTGAAAAAACTCGCAAACATTTTAAAACAAACAAATTGCGAAATAAATAATTTAACAATGTTTTATTAATATTTAATTGTTCAAAATAGTAAATATAGTGAATAAGTTTTTAAGTTTAAAATTTGAGTGCTGTGCCTGTGTGATACTTATATAAACGTTAAATATAAATTTTACTCCAACGAAAGCCTCTCGAACGTCATTAATATTCAAAACAACGTTGCCCACAGTTGTAAATGAGTTAGATTTTATCGTGAATTTCATTAAATGTCCGAAACGGATAGTTTAATTGCTGAGAGTAGTAATCATGTGCGGGATCCAAAAGCAAGGGCTAAGGCTAAAGCAAAAAAGTGACGTCTACAAAGTTCAACCGTAACAAAATGTAAAGGAATGATAAATAACGTAGACTAGATACTGTATCTTTCTTGGATCCCGTATTTGCCGATATAAAATCGAATTTAAGCGATATGAATAGTTCAAATGGAGCTTTTCTAAATACGCTGGAATCGAATAACTCTGAAGTTTTATTTGATTACGATAATCCGTGCTGGGATAATACACCAAATGAATTTATACTCAATGAGAACACCCGTTGAAAAAGAAATTTTATTTTATGAATTACAAAAAGCTGGACGGCCCGTTAAAATTAGGACAATATTTACGGAATACAATATTAGTTATAAGCCATGCGGCATGAATAAGTACGTATTTGGCTGGAACCATCTAAGTAAGGAATCGCTCTATAACGACCTTTTTAATTTCAGAATGCTGTAATCAACCGCAGGTGATAGTAACATAAATATAGATGACAGCGATAGTGATAATGGATTTATGGGTGTGAAAATGTTGAGACGGTGTTGTGCTATTCATGCTATAATTCGCAACTTAAAAACCGTATGGTCCATTATAGTATTAGTTCCATTGAATTATTTAGATCCTGTAAGTAGGTAGAGGATTTTAATCCAATGTACTATTCTTTTCTAGAGCTCAGAAATAGGCAGTCATGATTCGCCACTTAATTCGAAACACTGCGGCCCGTTACTGTACGAATCCCAACAATATTTGTTTCAAATATTGAACAATTTATGCCCGGAGGAGATAAGCGATTCCTCGATCCAATTATGATAAATCACAGACGGAGGATGATATCACCTTGAGCAAAATACCTTCAACAAGTCTGCTTAAGAGACAGCACACTGAAGAACCAATGACAACAAATTTATGTGACAGTCCATCTCCTGAATGGAACCTATCTATCTAGAAGAATATGATTTACCACAAACTAAACAGTCGCGAGATGTTGAATCTCCACTTTTAACGTCCGTACCGGATGACGAACTCGTAGAGCGCCTTGAAGAAGATGATGATCCACCAAATGAAAAACTCACATGCTCCGATAAGTATTTTATAAAAGACGAAGGTTCCCAAACTTGAACCCAAGGCGAATATTTTCTGGATGAACAAGACGAAATTGATCAGTTTCTATGTCGTCTATGTGCCAATGAATTTCTCGGAGAGCAATTACTATTTTTCCACGAACATGCTCACATGATGGAACTAATAGATAGTGTGTTACCGCGACAATGAACGATTTCGACGCGGTTCAAGAAAAACTAATGAACGGTTGAAATCGTGTTTTTTAATTTAATAAATTTTCTTATCAATATACAAAATGTTTTTGATTTATAAACATAATTTATTAAAGTTTTCCTTATTTTTCACGATTTTATTATGTATTTTAAATCCATTGATACATGTTATGAAATTGGACGACTGTCCGCTAACACAAGAACTGTACAACAATTAAAACTTTTAAATGATTAAAATTTTACAGTGAAACGGCGCTCGTACATTCGTCCAAAATTGTCGATTGTGATAGCACATCAATAGCGTTTAGATCAGGTCTCGATTTTCTAGATATGATACTTGTACAATTTCCAAAAATCGGTCGTTATCGGTCCGACCCCGTCGCAACATTACATCGTACGTATGCGGCTAAATAATTTGATCACGTAGCTTATTTAAATTTTAATAAAAATTAAATTATTTTATATATTTAATATTATTTTTTTTTATAATTTTTTTTTAAAACAAAATCATTTTCTTAACAATACAAAACAAAAAAAATTGACATATCACATACGCCAAAATTTGAAATTTTCTTTGATTTAAGGGTTGTACAAAACAAGGGAAATTTAAAGTTTCACCCTGAAATGGATAGTGCTCCCGAAAGCGGCTCCCGATAAATAGGTAGAGCAAGATATTTTTTTATCGATTTTTAAGTAAAAAGTTGAATGAAAAAATCTTAGTTTAGAGCTAAATAAATTAATTATATGCAAAAATAGCGCGCTAAATATAAGTTTTGACATAGAAAATTGGCTGCTCCGGATACAGCTATCGGGAGCTAATAAAAACACGCTTATTAACATAATTTCATATTCTTAATTACAGGTATTTCAAAGTTTCTTATCAACAAAATATGGAAATCTTTGATCTTAGTCATAACAAAGGAATTTTACCAATTAAATTAGGAAACGCTAGAGTTACAAATAATCACTCAAGATTATTACATCGGACGGGCCGAACCCAAATCCAGTAAAATTTAAATGGAAATGCGTCAAAAATGTTGTCAAAAACAGTATAAATCCTAAGAAAGCGCCAAGTCATGATCTAATAACTGGAAAAATGATCAAATAATTACCAGATAGATGTATCATGATTCATAAGCCAGGTAAAGACGAAACCCAAGTCTCGTCGTACAGACCAATAAGTCTACTTCCGATAATTTCAAAGCTTTTTGAAAAGATGCTACTACAAGAACTACTACCTATATTATCTGAAGGTCGCATTATACCAGATCACCAATTTGGATTTAGAGAGCAACACGCCCCACAATAGAATAGGTGCACAGAATTGTAAATACAATTAAGGTTTCCTTAGAAGAAAAGAAATATTGCTCGGCAGTTTTCTTGGATATTGCGCAAGCTTTCGACAAAGTATGGCATGAAGGATTAAATTACAAAATTAAAACTCTTTTGCCTAAACAATTTCATGCAATTCTTGAAAACTACTTAGCCCAAAGGGTGTTCTAGGTGAAACAAAATACGGCCACTACTGGTCTAACCGAGATAAAGGCAGGAGTACCGCAAGGTAGTGTATTGGGTCATGTGCTATACTTGTTATTCACAGCTGACTTACCAATAATTGAAAAAATCGTCACTTCAACTTTTGCTGATGACACAGCTATATTATTTTCACACAAAAATCCTCAAACAGCATCGAGAGATTTACAAGAACATCTACACAAAATAGAAGATTGGTTAAAAACTTGGCGGATAAGGACGAATGAATGTAAATCAACACATGTAACATTCACACTAAATAAACGTACATGTCCAGCAGTAAAATTAAACAATATCACAATTCCTCAACAAACAAACGTCAAATATCTCGGTCTTCATCTTGATAGAAGATTGACATGAAAAAAGCACATTGAAACATAACGCAATCATTTAAAAAAAAAAATCTAAAATGTACTGGATGATCGGAAGAAAATCGAAACTCTCTCTAGACTGCAAGGTTCTACTATACAAAGCGATCCTAATCCCCATATGGACATATGGTATCCAACTATGGGGCTCAACTAGTGCATCAAATATAGATATCGTACAAAGAACGCAAGCAAAGATACTTCGTAGCATTACAAATGCCCCTTGGTATATTCGAAACAGCAACATCCATAGAGACCTAGGAATAAAAACTGTTAAAGAGACAATTAAATCATGCAGTCTAAAATACCAACTGAAACTGGAATCGCACCCTAACGAATTAGCTAGAGAACTACTAAGGCAACCGAAATATGGACGGCTTCGCAGAACAGATCCTCTAGATTTAATTAACTGAGAAATATTATCTAATAATTTCGCGCATGTTGAAATGAAATTAAGTAATTAATAATAAAAATAATGCATAATGATATTAAGTATTAACATAGGTTAAGGCTTAAGTTAAATTTTATTTTTATAGTTTTTAAGAATTTCACACTTCTTGTTAGTTTCGTATAAAGAAAGATTCAAGAATAAAGCCTTTGGCAATAGTTACAAAAAAAAAAAAGATTATTATATATTATAGAATTAGAAAACTATGTAAAGAACATAGAAACTATAGAAAATAATATAAAAAGAATATTTCAATTTGCAATTGAAGTGACTATCAGTAGTCGTTGACTATCAGAAGTCGAGATTATTACCTAAAAACAGAAATAAAAGAGGACTAATCGATGGATTAGGATCTATAATAAAAGAAGTGTAGATGGAGGATACGAAAGAATCGAATTCCGTAGACTAGGTAGTAATTCGCTAGTGCTACATATACATGGTATTGTTCTATATATAGACAATATTCCTATGTCTCCGCGGCCTGATGAGATGAATGATTTTTTAAATCAATAATCTCATTAAGTTTGAAACTGATTGTTGCGATTCTTCCAAATCTTCCATTAATAATTCAAATTAATTTCTAATTTATCCACGATCCAGCGTTAAAGGAAAGAAAAAGTATGGGGTGGTTGGGAAGTTGATTGTGTCTAAGTAAGTATGAATCATCATAGTCGTTGTCACACAGATTTGACGCCAAATGCAAGAATTTCCTACGATTGTGTATTTAATTCGAGATATACTGAAATAGACCAATATACGGAACAATCACAACAAAACCATTACAATAAAACAACAACAACGTAAAATATAATAAAAGCAATAACGGGGAATTTAGATCAAAATGATTGTTCAACTGAACAACTAGGGTCGACCTAGATAGAAAGCTGATTGTGCATTAATGTAATATTACTCTAGATATAATTAATAGAACTATATGTACAAGTCACTGTCATGGGAAATGCCGACTCAGCAAATGATTTTTATTATGTTAATTCATTTAGGTTAGACAGAGCATTTTCTACGGTGTTTCCGGTGTACAGTACTGAATTTAAATTTGTTCATTATACTAATGTAGACACTATGTCAGCATTTTTTATAGTATATAATGTTTTATAGTGGAGTTTAATAAAGGCAGTATAATTAAGTACATAACCAAGTCAAGTACGTAATTATTCATTGGTCCTTCGAGCAAAACAACATCCAAGTTCGAAAAAATTAAATACAGTCCACGAAATAATTAAGTGCACATATACCATCAACTACCATCAAAGTGATTCATAAAACATCAACCAGGTGGTGACATAATGGATAACCTATGCAAGGAACAACAGCAGAGGTTCAAGGAGATACAAACCCTTTGGACCAACTACAAGAAGGATTCCATCAACAGGAAGACAAGTACATACATCGACCGCAAAATAGGACGGTTAGAGGATATGTATGAAGAATTCGTTGATACTGATGAACATATAATAAGTCAGTATAAAGACAACTTTCCAACACATGATTATTGGAAATCTCGAGAAGCAGTGGCACCACTAGTGCAAAACTTCAGAAAGGAGTTAGAAACACTTAGGAAATCACTAGCGAGAGAGACGAATACCTCATCAAGCATACCTGGGTTTAGTTCAAGTGGCGGTAACAAAACAACCGGTAACGAGAAACTAGACGAAACGCAGGCGAAGCGCTATAAAGCACAACAATTCAAAATGAGGCAATTCCACGCCATGGTACGGGAAGCAAATAGTGCATTGGAAAACGAGCCTGAAAACGCCGAGTTAATGAACATCAAAATCGAAGCAATATCCTCCAAGAAGGCAGAAATCGAAAAGCTGCATGAAGAAATATACATCGAAGCAGCAGAGGATGAAGAAACTACGTTGCCTTATTTCATAGATGACTACTATGGCCTCGAATCCAAATTCCAACATTCGACGGCAACTTCAAAATTTGGACATCATTCATCAACACGTTCAACAATCTGGTACATGATAACAGCCATGTATCAGATTTTGAAAAATTAAGCTACTTTAAGGAAAGTTAAAAGGTGAACCATCAACCTTAATAGGGTACCTAACATTACAAGCAAAAAACTACAAAACTGCGTACAACATCATTATGGAGCGGTACGACAATAAACGAAAAATCGTAGCCGAATATATTGACACCGTATTGAACATTCCAAAAGTTCAACTTAATGCAGCTAAGGACATTAGGAAAATGCATGATACACTAAAGGAGTGTATAGAAGCGTTGCGAAACCTGGGCTACAACATAGATGAATGGAGCACCATCCTCATTCATATTAACATCAAAAAATTGGATTACAACAGCCTGAAGCACTATGAGGAATCTCTTCATGGTAGTCGTGACTATCCCACGATAGACCAATTCTTACATCTATTAATGGAGAGAATGAATGTGCTTGAAGCCTTGCAAAGTGCAAATCACATCTCCAGCAAACAATTCAAGGTTGAGTCACACAGAAAAATTTTGGTAAATCAAGAAGGTCCGGAAAAACCAGAAGATCCGGAAAAATCAGGTTGCAATAGCGAATGCTGTAAATACTGCGAAAAAAGGGGGCACAAGATTTTAAATTGTGTTCATTTTAAACAAATTACCCCAAACCGGAGAATAGATTTCATCAATAGGCAAAAAATGTGTACCAACTGCCTATCACACAGCTCAACAGAAGCATGTCTCAAAACAGAATCATGTTCAATATGCAACAACAAACATCATCAACTACTGCACACCTACAATAATGATGCCAAAAAGGTATCCATCAATGCAATCGATGGAAATACCACGACTCTGCTCTCAACGGCTAAAGTGATAACCAAAACCTCCACAAATACAACATGGATGCTACGGGCATTAATCGATCTAGGATCCCAGGTATCGTTGATTACTGAAACTGCATGTAAACAGGTGGGATTACATCAGAAAAACATACAAACTAGTTTGGTCGGAATTGGAGGCAATACGAATAACACCTGTAGCTCTATGGTACAACTGGAAATTCAACCACATTTTCCATCGGTGTTTAAGCTACAAATAGAAGCATACGTTTTGCAGAAAATAACATCAGATGTGCCAGAGCAGAAAATAAAACGCAATAACGATTCTCGGTGGGAAAATATAATATTGGCGGATCCTCAATATGATTGTCCGGCTCCGATAGACATTTTGTTAGGAGCAGACGTCTATGCAGACATATCAGAATCTCAGATCATTCGAGGAAATCCAAATGCAATGAAAACAAGTTTGGGTTGGCTGATAGTAGGTCCGGCAACAACCGTTCAACCCAGGACTCTAATGGTTAACTTCAGTAGCAAGGAGGAATTAGCACAAGCTCAAGAGCTACACAAGTTTTGGGAGTTAGAAGAGGTACCGATTGAATCTCCACTGACCAAATCTGACGAACAGTGTGAAACCATTTATCGACAAACGGTTAAGCGGAATCCAAATGGACGCTACGTGGTTACCTTACCGTTCAAGGAAAATGATACCAGCATCCTTGGTGCGTCACAACAAAGAGCCACGCAACGGTTTTTGCAAATTGAGAAAAGATTGCAAAAAAATGAAAGACTACAACAATTATATATCGAATTCATGAGAGAATATCTTCAAATGGGGCACATGACACCATCACCCGATTGCAAGGGACAATTTTACATTCCACATCATGCAATATTTAAGGAGAATTCAAGGGAAAAAAAGTTTCGCGTTGTATTTGACGCTTCAATGAAGTCAACATCGGGTTGGAGCTTGAATGATACGCTGCATGTCGGAGCTGCTCTGCAAAATAATTTATGGTCACTTATTCTACGGTGGAGAATACACAAAATAGTATTCGCAGCCGACATAATCAAAATGTATCGACAAATCAAAGTAGCAAAGGAACATCAAGATTATCAAAGGATACTATGGAGGGAAACTCCAAATCAACCATTACGGGAGTACAGTTTGACTACCGTTACCTATGGCACATCAGCGGCGCCGTTCTTGGCAATAAGAACACTACATCAGTTAGCAATGGATGAAGGTGAACACTGCCCACTGGCCAGGAAGGTCTTAATAGAAGACTGTTATGTCGACGACGTTCTAACCGGAGCTGATAACCTACACGATGCACTACTTCTACAAAAGCAGTTAATCACAATACTTCAAAAAGGTCAATTTTAACTGAGCAAGTGGTCGAGCAGCCACCCAAAACTATTGCAGTCCATACCAGGGTCAAATAAACTAATTGGAAACATGGAGTTGGCCGAAGATGAAACTATTAAAACGTTAGGAATCCATTGGAACCCGATATCAGACTGCTTCAGGTTCAAGGTAAACCAAATATCATCAACAACTGAACTTACCAAGAGAGAGCTAGCCTCAGAAATTGCAAGACAATTTGATCCATTAGGATGGTTGGCACCCATTACAATTACATCCAAACTTATATTACAAGATCTGTGGGCCACGGAAATAAACTGGGATGACAAAGTTCCTAAAGAAATTACAGCAAAATGGGTAAAGCTGCGAAACGAACTCGTACACCTTGAAACCCTATCCATTCCATGCTGGATAGGAACAGTATCATCAGGCACACAAAATCTATATTTACACGGGTTCTGCGATGCGTCTGAAAGGGCATATGCAGCGGTCATATACAGTCGAATCGAATTGTCAGACAATACAATCATCACACGGCTACTGACTGCCAAAACCAAGGTAGCACCTACCCGAGTTAAGCAAACTTTACCACGCCTGGAACTTTGCGGAGCACTTCTTCTGTCACGTTTAATTAGCCAAGTGGTTCAAACTCTAGAACTGCAACCGGCAAATATTTATGCATGGACGGACTCTTCCATTGTGTTGGCTTGGCTACAAAAGCCAGCCACCAAATGGAAAACATTTGTCTCGAATCGGGTATCAGAAATTCAAAACAATACTAAAATCGGGGAATGGAAGCACATCACCTCAACACAAAACCCAGCGGACCATGCATCCCGTGGCATTTCATTATCAAAATTAAGTACTCTGGAACAATGGTGGACCGGACCTGAAATAATAATGGAACCGGTAGTAAATGAAACCACGAATAAGTTTGACACGAGTATCGATCTGAAACGGGCCACAACTGTTTTCCACGTAATCAATAAGGACGCGACATCTGAGAACACCATAATCAAGCTGATCGACCACAAATCAGATTATTTAAAACTCCTACGGGTTATTGCCCATCTTCTCCGATTCATATCCAAGATCAGGAAGAAACCAACGTGTGCCGGAGAAATACGAGCAATAGAGCTACGGACAGCGTTAACCACAATCGTAAGAGCAGTTCAAAGTGTTTTCTTTGCATACGAAATATCAGCATTAAGGGATCAACAGTCAATTAAGAAGAAGAGCACCATCGCCTCCCTGACTCCGTTTATAGACATCGACGGCCTTATAAGAGTAGGAGGCAGACTAAAAAATTCGGACCTACCATTCGGAGAGAAACACCCGCTAATCCTACCAGCTAAATCACACCTGACCAGCCTAGTTATCAAGTGGGCACATGCATCTACGCTTCATGGCACTAATGCATTAACGTTGGCGTTTATCCGGAAAACGTTCTGGATAATCAGGGGAGCTCAAGGAGTAAGGAATCACATTAAAAAATGCATTGTCTGTTTCCGATTTCAAAGTAAACGGACGGAACAACTCATGGGCAATCTACCAAGAGGTCGAGTAACCCCGTCGCGGCCATTCACACACACGGGTGTCGATTATGCCGGTCCATTGAATATACGAATCGCAAAAGGCAGAGGAAATAAGGCTTACAAGGGATACATTGCTGTCTTTGTATGTCTTTCAACAAAGGCAGTTCATCTCGAAGTGGTCTCGGATTTAACTGCAAACACCTTCCTGGCAGCATTCAAAAGATTTACATCGCGCCGAGGGAATATCGCCCACATATACAGTGATAACGGTACGAACTTCGTGAAGGCAAACAAACTTCTAATCCAAAACCAACGGCAGTGGGAGAAGATTATCCAGGATCATTTTTCAACGCAGAGCGTTACGTGGCATTTTATACCTCCAAGCGGTCCACATTTCGGAGAATTATGGGAAGCGGCAGTGAAATCATTGAAACATTATCTATGCCGAGTCGTTGGAAATCAAACGTTCACATATGAGGAATTATCCACCACGCTATGCATGATCGAAGCATGTCTCAATTCACGTCCTCTGTGTCCTATATCCAACGATGCAGATAATGTGGATCTTCTAACTTCCGGCCATTTTTTAACTGGTGACGCTTTATTGGCTCCACCGGAGAACGATGTAGTAGATAAAAACCCCGGCATATTAACCAGATGGGAGTTAGTAAATCAAAGCCACCAACAGTTCTGGAAAAAGTGGCACCAAGAATATTTATCCCAGCTTCAACACCGCACTAAGTGGAAGATCAAACACCCAAACATAAATGTGGGGGACTTAGTACTGATAAAAGAAGATAACTTACCTCCTTTGATGTGGGCAAGGGGCCGAATCAAGGAAATTCACCCTGGTAAAGATGATCTCGTAAGAGCAGCTACGGTTTCTACTCTCAAAGGAGAAGTTAGACGTCCTACTGTAAAATTGTGTCCTCTGCCAGGCGTCGAAGATGAAAGTGAGAGCCCATCAAATGAAGATGAAAGTGAGAGCCCATCAAATGAAGATGAAAGCAAGCCAACTTTACGAAGATCATGCCGCGTACCAAAGGCCGCAGTAACGATACTCACCGTATTATCCCTTTTAACTAATACGTTATTTGTTAACACTCACCCAACCAAGTTGCTGATGCATGAGTTAGAAGATGCAGGAGGCATATATTTCGATAATGTAGGAGAAGTTCAGTTACTTGCTGCACATTGGAATCTCATCATACGCTACAACTTGAAGAGTTACTGGGATGAAGTCGCAAAAGCAGAGAAAAGCCTCCAGTTACTTTCAAGAGCATGTAACAACATACAATCGATACATTGCGATATCATTGTCAAGCAACTCCAACTGCAGTTTGACAACATCAAAGAAGAAAACAAACTACTTGAAACCAAATCGAAAAGGCATCGCAAGCGAGGAGTTGGAGATACAATTGGGATCCTCTTAAGTGTCACATTTGGCATCTTGTCTCAACGAGAAGCGGAACATTACGAACAGCACTTTGGTTTAATCGAGCAGAATGAGCAACATCTCCTACAATTGGCAAAGAACCAAACGTCGATTATAGATAACACCATACGTTTATTTAAGCAAAATAATAATTACACGATCACTCATCTGAACAAGCTAGAAGAACATCAGTATCAAGTGGATTTGGACTTGAAACATCTTCAGGAATACAATACAAAGATGAATCAGAAAGATATTATAGTAACTGGCATTCTTCAGCTGATGTTAATATTGAAATTAATGCAAGACACACAACAGAATATTCTCGAAGTAATGCTCAACACCCAGCACAATACCCTTCATCGATCTCTATTGAGTCCATTACGCCTTCAAGACGAAGTTAATCAGATCAGGGAACATCTGTCCCAAGTGATGTCTTTGCCGGGCAGGAAGCAAGGGGATCTATTGAAGCTGTATCAAATATTAAAAACCGAATCTCGAATTACCAGCAATAACATCATTATACGCGCTCACATCCCGTTGGTAAAGATACATTTCTACCAATTGTTTGCACTCATATCGGTACCCATACCTACAACAAATCTTCACACTTCGATAATACCATCATCCGAATACCTGTTGGTTGATCATCACCGGGAACATTATGCACCAATCAACACAGACGCTTTTAATCAGTGCTTACCTATATCCGAGGGATTGTATGTGTGCCACATCTCACCCATTTACACAAAACATTCAACTGTGTCTCAATGTGAGATCAACCTGCTATTACGAAAACAAAACCTGCATTCCAGTTGCATCGTGCAAAGTCTTACTCCTACCAATCATTGGATACCGTTACATAAATCAAACCAATGGATTTATGTCACCAAATCAAATTCATCAAAGGTTACATTTGACTTGATTTGTGATTCACATCTCACGCCACTCAATCTTCAAGGTACTGGAAGGATCTCTATGAGCCCGGGATGTATCATTAAGGATGAAACATTGCAAATCTCCTCCATCGAAAGAGAAGTAACTAAGATCCACCTATCATTCCTGGCAACAGCCAGTATGAGTCAAATAGAGCCGTTTTTACGCAACATCAGCCATCAACATCAGGGACAGCAAAGGACGATGTCTACTACCACAGCACCTTTAACGACAATAGACACCCACGAGCTCGAAGAACAAATAGAACTTCAAAAAAATCAGGAAACCATCAATAGTCATCACATACACCATTACACGATGACTCATTTAACATTTGGGACCGTTATCATTATCATGGTGATTGCAGTCATTCTCTGGAAACGAAGTCAACCATATCGATCAGCACCAAGCGTCCCACCACAACCGCTTCCGCGATCTTCATTGGCGCGCGCAGCATGTTCAACTGAACAACTAGGGTCGACCTAGATAGAAAGCTGATTGTGCATTAATGTAATATTACTCTAGATATAATTAATAGAACTATATGTACAAGTCACTGTCATGGGAAATGCCGACTCAGCAAATGATTTTTATTAGGTTAGACAGAGCATTTTCTACGGTGTTTCCGGTGTACAGTACTGAATTTAAATTTGTTCATTATACTAATGTAGACACTATGTCAGCATTTTTTATAGTATATAATGTTTTATAGTGGAGTTTAATAAAGGCAGTATAATTAAGTACATAACCAAGTCAAGTACGTAATTATTCAATGATTATCAACAAATAAGTAATACACTTGATCAAATTAAACAAAATGAAAATACAATATATACCACATACAATAACAATAATCATATTAATAAAGAAATGATAGGAAGGTTTAATCACCTTCAAAAATATATAGAACAATATTCAACATGGATAGTTAATGAAACCAATAAAATAGAGGATAAAACACTAACACTTTCAAATATAATACATATTGATCAAAGTATACTTATGATCAAAAATAAATAGAAATGTTAAGAATTCATATTAAAAATATTATGGAGGCTATCACTTTCGCAAATTTAAATATTATACCAAATTATATTTTAGCAAAAAATGAAATGAGTTATATTCATAAATTATTAGAAAAGTATAATGGTATATTAAATTCATATGAAGAAGTAAAGAATTGCTTGAACTACAAGCATTTTATAATAAAACAACACTAATATTTTCTATTAAAATACCAAACTTTTCCCAAGAAATATTTTCATACTATTACATTAAACTTATCCCAAATAACCAAACTAATTTTCTAGAAGAAAATCCTAATTCCGAATTCTTAATCCTTAACAAAGAAAAATATCAATTTATAACAAATCCATGTAAGTATTAAAATTGAAAACACACAATACTGTAAAAGTAATAAACTGCAAAATATAAAAAATGAATGTATACCAAACTGAATAACAATATATTGAATAACAAAGACATAAGCTGTAATATAATAAAAAGAACATTCGAACCGGAGATCAACGAAATCCTGGAAAATCACATATATGTTACCATGTTTCCATGACAGAGTTAACCTAGGTTAACTCGGGTTAACGTGCATGGAAACGCAGATTAGGGTTGAGTTTCGTTAAACCCAAATAAACACAACGAAACTAGTGTGATTGGGTTAGGTTTTATTTGTCAACGTTTTTTATGTGTATTTTAAAATGACGCTCATTGTAAACTATTAAAATACAGATTTAGAATATAAATATTTAAAATAAAACTTTAAAATGATTTAAATTACGAAAAAAATATTAATATAGCTGTCAACTTAACTCGGTTTCATGGAAACGGCACGAGTTAACTTCAACAAATTTTAAATTCAACGAAATCTAAACCCGTTTTAACTCGGTACATGGAAACATGGTATGTATCAACAAACATCAAAGTATTGTTCACATCGACATGTAACCAAAAAACTAAAATATTACCTCAAGTTGCATTAATTAAATTCGATATATTGCAGTATAATAATTAATAATTTTACATATAATCAACCAACAATGTTGCATCTGTTTATCACCACCACAACATTGTAACATCAACAATGTTGCATCCAATGCATGTGTCGAATTTGTGATGTGTTTGCGATTTGTGTATATGTCGAATTACGAATTTTGTAATGTTCTCTCCACTATTGTTGGTGAGGTGATGGCCTGTGTTGGTACAGGACGTAACTCGCGCGAAAGACCTGAAATCTTTATTATACCAATTACATATTTATTTTCTTTTATAATAAACCGTTCCATATTTTTCTGGTTATTTTGGGTGGTACGATTTTAGTCAATCGTAGAGTAGCCAAGTTAGAGACAAACACATATATATATATAATCCTAATAAAACAAAACAAAAAAAAATCATTATAAGTTGTTGTATAAATCATTATAAATTGTGACTGTGCAAGTGCATATAAAATATAAATAAATCGCAAGACTAATTTGAAGCGATAGTGAAATATAAAGGTGTTACAAAACACCAAACGAAAATATTTTCAGTGGTTGAACAAGGTAAAACCGTATATTAAATAACTTATAATAGGACGTTTGTGTTCTTTTTTTCTCTTAGCTCTTTATCGCATTTACCGTAATTAGATTTTTTGTCACGGTGTCGCTTTTGTCGTTTTTTCAAACTTATTTGTTTACTTTTTTGTTTAGACAACTAAGCTAAACAGTTGAAACAGATAAATTTACCCCCCGATTCTAACGTACAGTCACAGACGTATTTTCAGTCTTAGCGAAAACTTTTGTCTTAACGAAGACTAGATACTTTAAATTCGTATTCTGCACTTAGTCTTATCTGTCAGTAGTCTTAAAAAATTGTCTTCGTTAATATCAACGAAATAGGTGGTCTTAGGAATCATAATTTTGACATTTAAACATAAACAATAATTATTTGTATTTGACTATAAAAACCAGAAAAATTATTCAAAATACAATATTATCTACTCTCTCAGCATATATATAACATAAATTTCAGTTTTTTTTAACAATTTCGAATTGAACTGTCGCTTTTTGTTCAGAAATTTGAAACAATATGGTAAAAATTTGGTTTCGACAGCTCTACAAAAGTCTTTGGAGAGTTTCTAATATATTATTTAAGACTACTGTCTTCAGAATTTCAATGAAGACTTTAGTCTTAAAAAATAAAGTCTTAACAAGAAAGTCTTACCCCCCGATTCTGACGATAAGACTACTAAGACTATCTCAGCTAAGACTTTCTTGTTAATACTTTATTTTTTAAGACTAAAGTCTTCAATGAAATTCTGAAGACAGTAGTCTTAAATAACATATTAGAAACTCTCCAAAGACATTTGTAGAGCTGTCGAAACCAAATTTTTACCATATTGTTTCAAATTTATGAACGAAAAGCGACAGTTCAATTCGAAATTGATAAAAAAAACTCAAATTTATGTTTTATATATGCTGAAAGAGTACATAATATTGTATTTTGAATAATTTTTCCGGTTTTATAGTCAAATACACATAATTATTGTTTATGTGTAAATGTCAAAATTATGATTCCTAAGACCACCTATTTCGCTGATATTAACGAAGACTATTTTTTAAGACTACTGACAGATAAGACCAAGTGCAGAATACGAATTTAAAGTATCTAGTCTTCGTTAAGACAAAAGTTTTCGCTAAGACTGAAAATACGTCTGTGATTGTACGTTAGAATCGGGGGGTTAGCTAAGATAGTCTTAGTAGTCTTATCGTCAGAATCGAGGGGTTAGTTTTACTTTTTCACCAGCTGTGTTGATTTTCGAGTTTTTTTTTTCGAACGTACTAAAACAGCTAACTTCACTCTTCTCTTATAGAAAAAAAATTTTGGAACACGATTTTACAAGGCAATGTCCTATATTGATACTATTTAATATTTGGTAAAACACCCAGTGGTAAATTGTGTCCAGTGTAATTATGAAGCACAACTTTGCTTAATCGTACAACTTTCATAACGCATATGACGTATCATAACGCATAGTGTGGCATAACGCATAGTGTTTACTTTACCACAAAAATAATTCTTATTGTGGTTTTATTGGTTGCATTTGGTATTGGTATGTGAGTTCCAGTTTACGCGAAACAAGAAAATTTCGTTTCGAAATAAACTACTGCACGGTGTACGTTCACGATAACGCTCTATTTAATATTCGCCATACGATATAGTACGATCGTCGCTCGTTGAGATTTTAAGTAGCTAACAGCCTCCAATCGTTTATTATATGTAGTTAGCATTCAACAAGGGGGTAATCACGGAATTTAAAAATTACCAGCGATCAAGTGGACGGATTTGGTTCGTCGTTCGTAACATCTCAATTCACATGCATTTTGGATGAATATAAATACATTTAAATACGGATACAAAAATAGTTGGATGTTCCGGTACAACCACATTTACGGTCAAAAGTTTATGGTTAGTACGTGATCAATCAGAAAGTGTGTCGTCATATCAGTTGACGTATTTTGTAATAATGATTGTGAATTTTATGTTAATAATGTAACTTTTCAATGTTATTCTTATTGAGCTGTAAATTTAATTAAAGTCATTGGCCATTTTCTTAGATTTATTGATTTCAATCAATTTTTAATTAAATTTTTCTTTGGTATTTTTTTTGAATTTAACTTTAGATATACTTTTCTTTATAAATATTTTATGTTGAAAGCTTTTCTTTCAATTTAGATTCAACAACCTTTTTTTTCGATTCCTGTGAGCTTAAAGTTAATTCGATTACATTTTTTAGGTATTTAGGGGAATTTCAAATTTCATTCTTAATTTTAGGTAAATATTGTCTTGAGCAATCATGTCTTGGAAGCGCTTTCATTAGCTACGATTATCAAGGTAATGTTTATGTAAATATATATTTTGTGCCGTCAATTTATTTAATTTTTTTTTTGGGTTAGAAATGATATGACGCTTGTTAATCAAATTAAATTAAGCAGTTAAGTTTACAATCTATAGAATTGTAATAATTATGTTATTCTATTCAATAATTTTTTTTGGGTACAATAAATTTTGTCAACTTTTGAAATTTAATTATCGACTCATTCAATTTAATTTTGCTTTGTTGGTTATCTAAATAAATATTAAATGAATTCTTAAATTTACATTTCTGGCTATGAAGTAGGTGAGTTGAGTGGATTAGGTAAGTGCTTCTATCAATGATGCTTTCATTCACCATAACACAGCTGTGATCAATAAAACAAACACCCACGACCAAATATTATAAACCGCAATCGCATGCACCGGGAGTGTTATGGCTTAAAATAATATTTTTAAGCCATAACACTCCCGGTGCATGCGATTGCGGTTTATAATATTTGTTCGTGGGTGTTTGTTTTATTGATCACAGCTGTGTTATGGTGAATGAAAGCATCATTGATCACAGCAATTTTTTTATGTTAACAACGGCCATCTTCGTTCTTTGTCATTTCATTAAGTTATCAATTTTTTTTAGGCCAATGTTACAAGTGACATTCTGGTGGCAAACCAACAACGTTCGGTGAAACAATGTCAGCCCGCATCAAACAGGCATCGCTACAACGGGCGCTTGAGCGAGCAGTACGGAAGAGTAAGGAGCTCTCAATCAACACGCCCGGGATATCCGAAGAACCAGTACAGACGCAGATCGATCACGTGGCTTCCCGGTACACGGAATTTTGCGGAGTACAGGATGAAATCTAGACCGTGTGCGGTGATAAAGAGCTAGAGGGAGAGTACGGGAACCGCGATCAAGCAGACGACTACTACCTTGCGGCAACCTCGAACCTCAAAACACTGCAGAGATAGTTAGCAGAGACAGGACAAGGTAGCTCCCGTACAACAGTCGTTTGACACGAAGCTGCCCCGAATCTCGGTACCAATATTTTATGGCGATTACGTAAGCTGGACCGATTTGGAAAACTAATTCGTCGATCTCAACCAACTCGTACATTCAAGTTTATGCTGGAAATCACAACGTGTTCAGTGTGATCAATTCAAACCTCTTACGTTCGAAGAACGGTCAAATCTCGTCCTATCAAAGATGTTGTGCTTCAACTGCCTGCGCAAGGGCCATACCAGTTCGAACTTCAGATCCAGTTTGTGCCGTGTTTCCAACAAAAGACACCACACGCTATTACACATCTCGAATCCAAACACCGAATCATCATCCGTCGAATCACCAACTTTGGTCACCACGAACCCTGTTGCATCGTCATTCACGGATGTTCTGCTTGCAACAGCAATTGCCATCGTATCGCAATCAAATCAAAACTTTGTCACTTGAGCTCTATTGGATTCGGGATCTCAAGTCAGCTTCATTTCGGAGAGTGCAGCAAATCGCATTGGATTGGAGCGAGAAGACCAGCCGCAGTTACCATCAGTGGAATCTGTGCGAACGAGGCACCAACGTCGCGTTCAATTGCCGACTTCGTCTTACACTCTCGAACTGATTCAATCATTTTCCATCTCAGTCACAGCACTCGTCGTCGAGAAGATCACAGGCACGCTACCATCCCAACCAATTGACATGCATCGATGGCCACACTTGAATCAATTGGAACTTACCGATTCTCATTACTATCGACCGAACAAGATAGACATTTTATTCGGAGCCGACGTCATCGGGATGCTTCACAAGGATGGTTGCATCAGCGCCGTTAACGGCTCACATCACGGATTTAATCGAGGTCCAGCGGCAAATGGTGGAGCTACTCAGATGCACCAGGATCAACTTGAGCTAAACTGGGATAATTCAGTAAAAACACTCAGACTACATTGGTCTCCTGCGGCCGATTGTTTTGGATTCAACATCATCGCGTTATCGGATGTTCGTGCACCAACCAAGCGAACAATACTGTCGCAAGCATCAAATATATTCGTGAGTACTCGGTATATCGTGGGATGAAGCGGTCCCAAAATCAATTACTCAAAGATGGCTCAATTATCGAGATAGCCTGAAATCGTTGGAGACTCTAAAAATCAATCGCTGGATACATCACTCAACAACTCGCAATGGACTTCAATTTCACGGGTTCAGCGACGCCTCTGAAAATGCATACGCAGTGGTGGTCTATGCTCGTACAACGTCAACAGATGGGCCCACAACCATCACCATGCTGGCATCTAAGATCACTGAAAACTATCACCCTGCCACGTCTGGAGCTTTGTGCCAGTGTACTTCTCGCCAAATTCATGCACACCATCGTTCAGTCACTCGACGTGCCGCAAGTTCAAATCTAAGCATAGACCGACTCGTAAGTGGTACTAGGATGGCTTCGCAGCTCGCCTCATCACTGGAAGGCTTTTGTGGCCAATCGTGTCTCGCAAACCTTAGACTACACTCAACCAACCGATTGGAACTATGTTGACACCAAGCAGAACCCTGCAGATTGCGCATCTCGTGGTGTCGATCCTATATTTTTACACGGCCTTCCGCTGTGGTGGACAGGTCCGGCGTGGTTACGCGAAGTTCAAGGTCAATGGCCACGCCAGAGAGCGAGTGAGGCCTACCCGAACATCGACGTACGACGCATAAACTCGCAACGCATCGCAATACATGCAGAAATCGTGACGTCTTGCAACGAATTACCTCATCTACTCGCTCGATACTCATCACTTGGGAAATTAATTCGTGTCACGGCATACTGCAGACGTTTCATCCAACGCCGTCATCTCAACACAACATCACACTCGAGAAACTTCATCGCCGTGCCCGGGCTCTACTGGGCACTCGAGTTTTGGATTAGGCTGATTCAGGAATCACACTTCCCAAAGGAGATATCCAGATTCCGAACCGGGGAGCATTTATTGGACAAGAGCACACTCCGACCTCTGAACCCTTTCATCGGCAGCGATGGCATAATACGGGTCGGAGGGCAGCTCAGTGAATTAAATCTTACATACACGCAGAAACATCCGATCATTCTTCCCAAGCTACCAACCTACTCATCTCCCAAGCTCATCGTACAACGCTACATGGTGGTCCACAGCTGATGCTGGCACCATTGCGAAAGCACTACTGGATCCTAGACATCAAAACTCTGATAAGCTCACACGTACACAGATGTGTTGTGTGCTTTTGCCATCGCGCAACAACGAGCCAGCAACTGATGGCCAACCTGCCATCGCATCGCGTCACACCTTTG
The DNA here is from genome assembly GCA_932526605.1 of Nephrotoma flavescens. Lineage (NCBI taxonomy): Eukaryota > Metazoa > Arthropoda > Insecta > Diptera > Tipulidae > Nephrotoma > Nephrotoma flavescens. The sequence continues at coordinate 162,500,170 of OW052220.1, read as the reverse complement.
AGGCCGTTTCTACACAGCGGCGTAGACTCTACAGGCCCAATACTTATCAAACAACGCAAAGGTCGTGGTGGAGCATCAACAAAGGGCTATATTTGTTATTTCGTGTGGTGTTTGAACTCAACACAAACGCATTCATCGCGTCGTTCAAAAAGGTTCACCGCGCGAAGAGATAAAATCTGCAGTGTATACAAGCGACCAGCGACAAAATTTTGCATCCTGCCCATTTCCGACAACCATACACTAAAGTATTAAAATATTTTAGAGCGGCTCGCAATGTTGGAGTTGATATTTGACGTTGCGCCTCTTCGTCGATTATTGCCACCATTTACTGGTGGGCAGTAACCAACCACAATGCATCGGGCAATTCATATTAATACACACCATAGAAAAACTCTTCAAGATGTCAAAATCAACACGACGACGAGAATTTATATACCCTTCTTAACCAAGCCTTCGAGCAGCACGCACGCACGACTCACGAGTATAACATAGAACGAAATAATAAAAGTAACAATAAAATAGTTTTTCGCTCGTGTTTATTTATTTGTTAAATGTTAAATGTTTTAAGTTTGCCAACTACCTCCTCTTCGCGGACGACATGAAGATTTTCGCCCGGGTCTCTAGCGTGTTCGACTGTAAATTGTTACAAGATGACTTAAACCGCTTTTGCAGTTGGTCAATTAACAACATACTCCCTTTAAACGTGAGTAAATGCAAAACTATTTCTTTCTTCCGTATCCGCTCACCTGTTTTTTATCAATATCAACTGTACAACGAAACCATTGATCGGGTCGAGTTCATTTCGGATCTTGGTGTGATCTTTGAATCTGATGCTACATTTACCAGACATGTTAACGCCATTATTTCAAAGTCGTACTTTATGCGTGGTTTCATTAAACGAAACTGCAAGGACTTTAGTGACCCGTTAACTTTGACATCATTATACGTCTGCTTTGTTCGATCTATTTTGGAATATGCCTCTCCTATTTGGTCACCCTCCTACCACTGTCATTCCGAGAGTTTTCAGAGTATCCAGAAACAGTTTTTTTTGTTCGCGCTACGGCATTTACCATCCATGTGTGCTGTGGATTACGTTCTTCCGCCTTATCAGCATCGATGCAATCTTTTGAAACTGAAACGTCTAGACAATCGCCGTGACGTAGCTTCCGCACTGTTTGTGCGTGATATCATTAATTCCCGTGTCGATTGTATCGAATTATTAGCACGTATCAACTTGTATCCTCCCGAACGTCGGATGCGTCAACGTGATGGAGCTTTATTCATCGACCGAGCGCTAACGAACTACGGTCTTTCTGATATAATTCCGAGGGCATCGCGGGTATTTAACAAGGTCTATGAAGCTTTTGATTATCACTTGTCGAGAGATTCATTTAACAAAGCTTTATATAATCTTTTGTAGTCGAGCTTATATGCCGTCATTTTTTACCAATTGTTTTGTCGTGCCGATTGTAATTACTGTAGGCACCATTTATAAATAAATAAATAATTCGCAATCCGCTTCAACACTTGTTTATAACGTTATGTCAAAATAAATGTTAATCTGTCTGTTTACACGAGAGTTGAATTCAACACAAATTTCTTCGTTCCTTTCCCCCTTGCCTATAATCTAAAATTTTTTTTGCGTACTTTTTCAACTCGAATTTTAGGTGTTGAACGCAGAATCTACTATAGTATAAGTCCTCGTTTCTGCACCAACACCGTTATACTTAGTTATTTAAAAAAAATTACTATGGAAAAAAAAATTCCAATACATCTTTACTTAGTTATTGTTTATTTCATATGTGTGGAGTTAGCACGACTTATATTTAAGTAGATTCTGGTTGAACGAATTGTAAAATTACTAACACAAACAGAAAAGCTATAAAAAAAAAATTCGGTCCAATTTTTTTTTATTCTGAAAACAGGTTTTATTGTCAATTTGTCTTTCGTTCGCAAAACACAAAAGCATCTACCGAGCATAAAAATAAATATTTAGTTGAGTTGGGTTTTCAACAAAACAATTATTTTTATTTATTTTTTTGTATAACATAATTAATTCCTAAATATCAATTTATTTTTTATAAAAAATATAATAAAAAATTTTATAAACTATAATTATAAATTATTGTAAAGCATTGCTGTGCATTGTGAAAAAAATATTAATCAAAACAGCTAATAAGTAGCTGTCAATTTGTTTTAAAAATTAAAATAATTTTTATTATTATTTATTTTTTTAACAACCGTTTGTTTTAAAAATTATCGTTAATGTAAATTTCACAAAAAAAAAAATTATTGTATAACACAACTAAAAAATATACGAATAAATTGACAACCGCTTTTACGATGCTTCTCCGAAGAAATTCAATATGAAATGAAAAAAATTTTACACATACATAAGTAAATAACATCAACTACGTTTTACCGTGTGAACGCAAATGTTGAATTATGATTGTTGAAATACTCATCGTCTAAACAGGCAGTAGTGTATTTCAAGTGATAAAAGTTTGTTTATGGATGCATTTATTTTTGATTTTTATGGTATAGCGACACCAGTGAATAATAGCTGCAGTTTCATTCGGCTCCGGATAGTGCTCGAATAATAAAACACAGGTAATAGCCGTGTTTTTTATTAGAGCCCGATAGATTTATCCGGAGCACCAAATTTTATATGTCAAAACTTATATTTAGCGCGCTATTTTTGCATGTAATTTTATTTAAATCTAAACTAAGATTTTTCATTCAACTTTTTAGTTAAAAGTGGATATATAAATATTTTGCTCTACCTATTTATCGGGAGCGCTATCCATTTCAATTGGAAATTTGAAAAATCCTTTATTTTGTAAGCCCCTGAAACCATTAGAAAATTAATCTTACAAAATAAATTTAAAAAGCAGCAAGACAAATTCTTGTTTATAACGTCATGTCAAAATAAATGTCAATTAGTATATTTCAGGTCGTTAAATGTGTGTTTTATGGATGTATTTATTTTTCATTTTTATGGTATAGCGACACCAGTGAATAATAGCAGCAGTTTCAGTAGACATTTTCCATTCACCCCCGGATAGTGCTCGAATATAGCCGTGTTTTTATTCGAGTACTATCCGGTGCCGAATGTGAAATTTCTACTTAAAATGCTGCTATTATCCACCGAAAATAGGTAGAGCAAAATATTTGTATACGCTAGTCGTGTCGTGTGTCGTTTCAAGTGACTCTTTTAATATGAAACCATAGTCGCTTGCCTTACCAACATACATATCTAATATGTTTATAATCGTAGTCACCTCAAACGACAATCGGCGTATTTTATGTTTTTTCTAGTCACTTCAAAATTTCACATGACTCAAAATGATAGTTTTTAATTGTGTTTTTCGTTTCAAGTCACTTATTGGTATAGCAACTGGCTAATTATCCATACAAATAGCAAATTTTTATTGTCACTTGAAATGACAATCGACTCGACTAGCGTAATCGGGGTGTTAGTTTAGAGTTAAATAAATTAATTTCATGCAAAAATAGCGCGCTAAATATAAGTTTTGACATAGAAAATTGGGTGCTCCGGATAAATCTATCGAGCGTTAATAAAAAGCACGGCTAATGATAGCACACAATAGCCGTGTTTTATTATTCCAGCACTATCCAGCGCTGAATGGTAAATTTCTACTGAAACTGCAGCTATTATTCACTGGTGTCGCTGTACTATAAAAACTAATATTCATCCATAAAACACACATTTAACGACTTGAAATATACCAATTGACATTTATTTTGATATGACGTTATAAACAGAAATTCATCTTGCAACGTTTTTAATTTTTATTGTAAGATTAAGTTTCTAATGGTTTCAGGAGTTTACAAAAAAGGCCTTTTAAAATTTCCTATTGTAATGCATAGCGCTCCCGTTAGCGGCTACCGATAAATAGGTAGAGCAAAATATTTTTATGTTGATTTTTAACTAAAAAGTTGAATGAAAAATCTTAGTTTAGAGTTAAATAGATTAATTATATGTAAAAATAGCACGCTAAATATTAGTTTTGACATAGAAAATTGGCTGCTCCGGATACAGCTATCGGGCACTATAATAAAACACGGCTAAAAAAACATCGGCTTATAGCCGTATACCCCTTTCCCTGCCTGCCATTACAATTGTGTGGGTTGGGTAACGTAAAAGAATTATGTCAAAAATTTATTTTTGTTTGTATTTTGGACCAACAAACACATTTGTGCATTCCACTTAAATCGTTTTCGTCCGAAAAATAATACTATAACTATAATAATAATAAAATAATCAATATGTTATCAAAAACAAATAATTAATATGTTATATAATTTATATTTTATCAAATTATAATGTTTTTTTTTAAATAATTCCGATTTAACTAAGATTCGTTAAAATCCGGGACATTACAACCTGTCATTTTTTAGATACACATTTGTGTGGGTTGGACTTAAATAGAAACAAAACAATTTTTTGTCTACCATTGGCCCTATTCTGGCTTTCCCAGGGAATTGGGAAAATATTTTGCTGTAATTTGAAATTGCAGCAATAATTCCCAAATATTTATTTGCCGTTCCCAAATTTATATTCTGTGGCCCTATTCTGGTTTTCCCAGGGAATAGGGAATTGGGAATTAGTGACGTTTTTCTAGCAGTTGGGAATTTTTTATTCCCCAAAGTGTATTCTGGCGTTTGGGAATTTTTTTTATTGGGAAAAAATAATTCCATTTTATAGCAGTTTTGACGTTAATTTTTCCCAATTATTTTTTTGGGGAATTGTAATTCGTACCTTTTGAATTTTGAAACATTTTTTTTGCTAATAAATATATATTTAAAAATAAATTAAACTTGTAATAAGGTCGCAATACGTGTTTTAGTTTATAAATATTTACATAAAAAAAATTCCCAAAAAAATTATTCCCTGTCTTCCACATTTGGGAACGGGAAATATATATTTGGGAATTAGAGCAATTTGTAATTACAGCAAAAAAAATTCCCAATTCCCAATTCCCCGGGAAAACCAGAATAGGGCCACTGGTAGACTGGGAATAATTTTTCTGGGAAAATTTTTTTATTTTGGGTTTTATGAACTAAAACACATATTGCGACCTTATTACAAGTTTAATTTATTATTAAATATATATTTATTAGAAAAAATTATGTTTAAAAATCCAAAAATGTACGAATTACAATTCCCCAAAAAAATAATGGGGAAAAATTAATGTCAAAACTGCTATAAAATGGAATTATTTTTTCCAAATAAAAAAAATTCCCAAATGCCCGAATACATTTTGGGGAATAAAAAGTTCCCAACTGCTAGAAATACGTCACTAATTCTCAATTCCCTGGGAAAACCAGAATAGGGCCACAGGAAAGGGGATATAATGCAATTGTTGTTGTAATGCAAATGTTGTTGTACCGCCGTTTTGAGATCACACATTTTTAACTTTGTTATGTTGCACCTAGCTCGTAGACAATTTTCATGCGGCAGCCTTGAAAGGCGGACAGAATCCAAGTCACACGGGAATGACGCATCCGTTTCTATGGGTCATGACTTGGAATTTCCGCGCATACAATTACATACAGGTTTACGATTGTGACACACATCGGTGGCTTAAACTTTAAAATACTTATTCATTTTTCATTTCTATTTTATTGTCTTAATTTAATATATTTTTTAGTTAGAAAATAAAATTGTACATAATATATCATTTTCTCGCACATTTTTTACATATGAAAATAATTTTGAATATCGTAGATTTAACAAATGTTTAATGTCATATTAATTCTGTAACAAAATCTTGCTGAACTTGGAAAGTCGATCCAGTGAATTCATACATCTGTAAAGAGAAGACGAAAAATATTATAACAATAAATATTAATGGTTGATGACAATATTTGAGCTGTTTATTTTGAAAGTGGCATAATTGACTTTCCACAAATCAAGTTAATGGTAAAATTAGTTACAATTTAACGGTATCTCTTCATTTTAAAAAAATTTCCAATCAATATGACAGCCATATTGAATGGAAATTATTTTAAAATGAAGAGATACCGCTAAATTGTAACTCATTTTAGCCTTAACTTGATTTTTGGAAAAAGTCAATTATGCCACTTTCAAAATAAACGGCTCATTTATTATTGTTTTTAAAATATGCACCGAGATAGATGTTCTTATTAATTATATTTCAGTTTCGAGATCAAAGTTTTTTTATTGACACGCATTTATGTGAGGGCTCCACATATTATGGGTTTGTAGTAAGTGGTGGTATTTTATCGTTTTTTCATATTCTTCTTTGACGTTTCGATTGTCGTCTTTCTTTGGTAAATTTACAACAACAATCCCATATATGTTATTCTAAATTGGAATAGTTTTATACAGGCGACCAACATTTTTCTTCTGCAAAATGAAAGAGAGATATACCATTGACTTGTTGCACATGAGAGACAAGAAAAGAAATATATCCCAACAAGATTTTAAGTCAGGTCGTTAATTTTTTGAATCTCATCACGTTCGGTCAGCATGCAATGCTTTCTATGGAAGACTGAATCAAATAATCAGAGCCAAAGGAGGTCATATCGAGCAGTAACATGTTTTTCATAAAATGTAATATGTTTTCAACATATTCCACGAAATTTCAATAAAAAATAATCAAAATTAAAAAAATTACAGCGTTTTCATTTGGTAACACTTGGTCTCGCCACCCTGTATATATTTCTTTTTTTCTCGGACATTAAACATTTTTATAAAGCGGATGCTTCTTATTTACTTACAAAAATTTGCAGAAGTAATATGTTGGGCGCATGTAAATAGGGCATTAAACCAACTTTTCTGCTGGTATAGAATAGTTCTATTTTTCGGACGGACGATTAAGAAATAATTCTAAATTATATGTGTTGGCTGTAATACCATATATTAAATAACTTATATATAGGACGTTCGTGTTCGTTTTTTTCTCTTAGCTTATCGCATTTACCGTAATTAGATTTTTTGTCACGGTGTCGCTTTTGTCGTTTTTTCGAACATTTTTCGAAAAATTGCCGTTGTTTGTTTACTTTTTTGTTTAGACAACTAAGCTAAACAGTTGAAACAGTTAAATTTAGTTTTACCTTTTCACTAGCTGTGTTGATTTTCGAGTTTTTTTCGAACTTGTACTAAAACAGCTAACAGCTAACACTCTTGTCTTATAGAAAAAAAATTTTGGAACACGATTTTACAAGGCAATGTCCTATATTGATACTATTTAACATTTGGTAATACACAGTACACACGTACATAGTGAGAATTTCCTGAAGTTTCTGATTTGGTGATATAATTCGCTAAATCGATAGGGTCTTATTTTGTACTATTAGTACAAAACAAAAGTTGGATTTTTGCAGTTTGGTCGTTGCAACCTGATGAGTAGACCAACACCAACTTCTTATCAGTACGAAAATAAGCTGCCTATAAGGGAGTTCTCATTTTTGTAAGGGTTTGTGTATCTTTGTGTACGCAAGTCAACTGTTAAACCCCAACTGTTAAATGGGGGGTAAATGGCCTCTTAATTTTCTACGACTAAAAAAGTCGTAAGCATTGTATGGGTGAGGGTGGGTGGTAGCAATGCCTTCTAAACTACTGGCCGCTTACACCAAATGATGACGACACGCTAAGTCGACGTTGTTGTTGCTTTCTCTAGTTGCTTTGTTAGTGTAAATATCCTAAAATTATTATTGCGCAGTCTCGGTATAGACTTAAATTGACGTCATGTGCGAAAAATGAGAGTAGTAAAAGGCCAGTAGTATAGAAGGCATTGGTGGTAGCCATTAAAAACAATATTTTGGCCGATAAAGCCGAAATAATAATCTTAAACAAGCTAATTATAATCAAATTATATGATGATTGTGTGTGTGTATTCGATTTTAACGTTACAATGACATGTTTGAATATACTTTAAAAATACAGTAAAAATCCACTTATTGTGCATGTTCAGGACTGGGTGGGATGTTGTAACATTACTTTTTCGATATTTATTGAATATTATATCTCTTTCTCCTAAAACAAAATTGCTTGTCGTTTCACGTTTCAATTTTGCTTTCTATATTGCGATCTCACACTACTAGAATAAATTGTTTATGTATCTCTTTTTTGTTTATCGATAAAGTATCAAGCCGTATACATACGTCGGATGAAAATCCGGGGTTTTCACATCTCGCCGTTTTATCCAATCAAATGAAAGAAATAGTACAAAATACACGCCCCCTTTCATCCAAAAAGTTGACAAAAACTCAACTCGAAGGAAAAAATCCTGCAGACAACCAACCTAACAAAACAAAACTGTAATTTTTGAGCAATATTTTGTAGACTACTTTACTTTTTTGCTCGTTTTTGTTGTGTAATGTAATGCGTTCTTTCGCGTTTTGTTGTGTTGTAAAGCCTATATTAAACAATGAAACATATTTTTTCAGTAAAAAATACTGGGAAACCGAAAAGAAGAGAGTATACATATTAAAATCACGTTAGAGTGATAAAGACAAGCAAATGTTGCCATAAACAGTATTGAGTTTCATACTTTTTATGGCAACATTTTCCCCGCTTACTGCCAGTAAATTTTACTGAATTTTTTTTTTGTTTCGTTTTGGTACGTGACGAAATTATATTTTTATCCCGTCCCTTTTTTACTGTAAAAATATGTTTCATTGTGGAATAGAGGCTTAAAGCGTTCTAGTATTATTTTGAGTTTATGTACTTTTAGTTTATTACTAAAATTAATAATATTTAAATAAATAATATTGTTTATATAGGTGTAATTTAGGTTTAAATATAGATTTATTTAGTTTTATTAATTAAAATTAATAGAATTTATATGCGAAAGGTAAGAAGAGCGCATATAAATAAAAATAAAGTTTTTTAATTTATTGTATAATTTTTTAGAATGACCATCAACTGATTATATTTTGAAAAAGATATTTTTAGAACTTAATTCACTAATTTAAAAAGAACGCGAAACAAAATTTAGAGAAGAAAATTAAAAAGAGCGCGAAACAAAATTTATGGAAAAAATTAATTTATAAAAACTAAAATACTATGAATTTATTAAAAAAATGAAAAAGTAAAACCAAAACTAATATGATTTTGTATTTAAAACGCAAACAAAATTTTTAAATTACTACAAAAGTACGAAAATCACTGAATGAATTAAGTCAAGCAAAACAAAAAACCAAATAAAAAATGTTGGCAGTTATGTCACAATTGAAATAGACCAAATACAGAGCAAAAATCCAATATGTTACTAACTTCTCGTTTGAGATGTGAAAAATCCCAGGTTTCCATCCGACGTATGTATACGACTTCACTCTTAAAATAATAGGTGATACCATATATTAAATAACTATTTAATATTTGGTGATACAATGTAGAACGACATAATGTTTTATTCGAATAGGTAGAGATCGCAATAGAAGTAATGTAATTGAAAAACGAAAAAACGATAAATTTAATTTGTGATGAAAGAGATGTAAATTTCGATAGTATCGAAAAAGGCGATATTACAACAACCCACCCCAGATAACGCAATATTCGCATAATGCAACTACACACATAACGCATTTTTTTTGGCTACCTAATGCTTTAATTCCATGGATAAAATTTGATGACAGCAATTTTTTTGCTGATAATACGCAAAAAAAAATTTTCATAAGAGTGACAAAGAAAAGAAATCTTTTTTATTTCATTTTATAGAAAAATTTTATGGTTTTACATTTTGGTATAACCTAAAAATTGCATAAAATATTTAATTTGTACATTTTCGTACAATTCGATTTCTTTTTATATGTTTTAATTTTTATTTATGTACCACAAAAAACCACTAACGTTAACAAATTTCAACTCAAAAAAAAAAAATAAATCGTCATTTGACTATAAAAATGGCGAACATCTATTTTGTATGAGTGTGAGAAAAATTTCTTATCTCTACACACATTTTTTGTAGATGTGTAAAAAGCGCTGCCATAAAAAATACTCCAATTTACATTTTTTATGGCAGCATTATGGCAGTAAACTTCCCCTATCACACTTCCCCTCTCAGTAAAATTTTACTGACAACATGTTTTGTTTCGTACACAACCAGTAATATTTATATTTTTTTCTCGCTTTTGTTTTTGCTGACAGCAGATTATTTCCATGGAATAGGGCCATAATTCACATAACGCAATATTTTTGTTTTGTCCTTTGTTTCTCTTCTCTACGAATTAAGTGCCTATTCCATGGAAAAATTTTACTGACTGTATTTTTTTACTGCAAAAACGAAAACAAAAAAATACTTAAAATTCCATAAGAGTGACAAAGAAAACAAATATCTTTTATTTCATTTTTATAGCAAAATTTATGGTTTAATTTTGACAATTACATTTTGACATAAAATAAAATTTTCATAAAAGTTGTAATTTCGTTTCGTTCGTTTCAAACAAAAAAAAATTGTAATCGCCATTAATTTTATAATTAATTTATAATTTTTATTATTATCACCATGGATTTGGAAGATTTGGATTATTTAGATCTTGATTCCGAGTAACCGTCGCACTCATCCACATACCCGGTAATGTTTGTAATTTCTGCGGACGCTGAATATTCATCGTACTCTTCACCATAGCTTGCAAAAAAATTTTGTATCGGGGAATTGCCGCTGTCGTCCAGTTGCGATACTTGCTCAACCCGGATATTTTCCAATACGATAATTTTTTTACTCGGTGCTGTAATTATATAAATAGATTAATACAAAATTCTCACGTATCTAATAATTTCGTCGACACACAATAAAATATTTTGATGCTACATCCACCAAATAAAATAATGCTCAATCAAACTTACCGTTATTTTCCATACTAATTTATTATTATGTAGTTTAGTATAAAATTATTTGTATTTTATAACAAGTATTTAGATTTTTTTTTGTATATTTGAACACCTAAAAAAACGTTAAAAACACTAATATTCACTAATGTAAACAAAACTCGAATTTTAGGTATCGAAATAAAAAAACAAACTGACATTTGACTATAAAAATGGCGATCGATTTATTTTGTGTGAGTGTGAAAAAAATTTCTTATCTTTACATACATTTTTTGTAGATGTGTTGACAATGCTGCCATAAAAAGTGCTAAAGTTTACATTTTTTTATAGCACGTTATGGCAGCACACTACCACAATGATAATTATTTTCTCAGTAAAATTTTACTGACAAAAATTTTTGTTTCGTACACAACCAGTAAATCTATATTTTTTTCTCGCTTTTATTTTTGCAGTCAGTAAAATTTTTCCATGGAATAGGCACTTTAGTTATAATAACCAAAAATATAAAAATGAGTATATGCACTTGTGAAGTGAGAATTATTTTACTATGTATACATGCATACTATTTGTTCAAAATTTAAGTTAAAACAAAATATTTAAAATGGTATACCGAATTCACAAAACGAATAATTATTCAATTACCGCATAACTTTTGAGAAAATGGATTCAGAAAAAATGCAATAAGTGAATATTTACTGTATAATGCCTCAACCAGTCAGACTTAAGAGCTTAAGTTAAACGCTGATTGCACCACTTCGGTTAGTACTACAATCACCAAAATTGTATAGGCTTCTCGTCACAAATAAACAACTGACCTCTAAAATTTTGGTGGTTGTACCGCTCTCCTAAGTGGCCAAAATGGAGCACAACTTAAGAACTTAAGGCTGACTGGTTGAGGCATAACCCTATATCAACCAAAAAAAAATGGCTCAATTTAAGTCCAAACCACACAAATGTGTGAATAAAAAATCATAGTATGTAATGGCGTTTTTGATAAAAAACTTCGCTTGATTTGAAGTAGAACCAACACAATTGTGAGTATAGTTAAGCGTGAATTCCACTGTGAAACAATTTTTTTCAGTAAAATTAATACGAGATAAAAATATAAATCCTTTACTTGTTAGAAAGAAACAAAAAAAAATTCAGTAAAATTTACTGAGGAAAATGTTGCCATAAAACGTATGAAACTCAATAATTTTTATGGCAACATTTGTTTGCCTTTCTCACTCTAACGTAATTTTAATAAGTATACTCTCCTCTTTTCGGTTTCTCAGTAATTTTTACTGAAAAAAATTGTTTGACTGTGGAATCCCGGCATTATAGTGTTTTTTTTCGGACGAAAATAAGTTCGAAAGGAAAACACAAATGTGTAAGTTTGTTGAAAACACATACAAAAATAAATTTTTGACGTGGTACTTTTGCCGTACCCACACAATTGTGTTAGTGGGCAGCAAAAGGGATAATTATAAATTCCAATTTTAAAGTATTTTCACTGAACAGAATAAAAAGACACTTAAACCAGATTATATCTCACTGTATATGAATAATATTACTTACAATTTTCGATCACTGTACACCAGTAATTTTTGAGAACGAGAGGTTTATACATCATATTTTCCTTTTTTAATTTCGTACAGTTAAATACAAAGCTGTATATACCAAAACCAACAACAATTAAAAGCCCTGAACAAAGTCTGAAACGCAGATACCAAAATGCAACAAACTACAGTATTTGCTACACTAACAATCCCATGTTTTTTTTCGCGCCACTACTTATTAAACTAGGTAGTGTGCGCATACGATGTACCGAAACCAATAACAATATACGCCATGCTAATGCCCGGTTTACATGCGACCAACATTTTTCTCCTGCAAAATGAGAAAGATATAACATTGACTTTTTGCACATGAGAGACAAGAAGAGAAATATATCCCAACAAAATTTTGCAGGAGATTTTTTAGTCAATACACAGCAGAATGTTGCCATAAAAATAAAATGTTGCCATAAAATATATTCGATTCGAGTATTTTTATGGCAACATTTTTAAAATTAACAAGAAAAAAAATTATTTCGTATTTATAAATGTTGAGGATTCATAATAAAATCAGACGCCATAGATAAAAATGTAAATTTCGCATTTTAATTCATTAAAAATAAATTAATAATGATCCTATAAAAAAAATTACGCCATTACTATATATGTTTATTTCTTTCTGGCATATTGAATATTTTTATATAGCGGATTCGTTCTTATTTACCTGCAAAAATTTGTAGAAGAAAAGAGTTTTCTACATGTAAACCGGGCATAATGCAACAATTGTTGTTGGTTTTGGATATTCTAATACAACTATCCATAGTTGTAGTTCTTTCTGGATTTGTTACGAAACCAATACGAATGTAATTCTACAAGCCATATTGTTGGAACACACCGAAACTAACGAGAATGTATTATACAAGTCGAACTGTACTCGAGTATTCACCGATCCTATCAAATATTTCAGTCATCTATTCATTTATATTAGTATAAAAATTCAGTAAAAGTCCACAAAATTTTGTAATATACGAAAACATGATACACACACATTAAATACACTGCGCAAAACAAAAAACGCAACAGTAAATTTTTTAGAAAAAATACCCTATTTTCAAACGGTTGTATCTTGGTGAAATGACGGTTTAATTTTTTTTTAACTTTTAAAATGTAGCAAATTTAGTCTACTTTCCGATGCTGATATCCGTTTTTTATTATTTTAGTTTTTTATGACTTTTTTTGAGTCAAACAAAAATGTTTTTAACGAGAAACGAATCCCAAACTTTAAGACTGCCAACGAACTATCCTGATGGCTGATTCTATACGTAATTTTCTGTTCAACCACACTAACACAAACATAAATTAAATAAAAAATAGTTCAAGGACATTTTTGACTTGTAAATTTTAGTTTAAATTTTATTTTAGAGAGAGCAGAATAAAACCGCCCCGGTGGCAAAGTGGTCAACATGCTTGATCCAGCGACCGGAGGTCCCGGGTTCGATTCCTGGTGGTGACAAGGAAAAAAATTTCACGGCTGGTTTAGGATCAATGAATTAATCACTCATTATCCGAAATGAAAATATGATTATGAAACCTCATTTGAGGCGGCCAAATCCCTTGATGGGATATAGTGCCAGAGAGAGAGAGAGAGAGAGAGAGAGAGAATAAAACAAAATAAAAATTTTTTGGAGTTATGCATCATTTGTAAAGAACGTTGATAAAAGGAAAAATGTATAAATAAAAATAATTATTTATATGTTATTTAATATTTGATTTCAATAAATTAAAAATTATAAATTATTTTTTAAAAATTATAAATTATTTTCACTATATACCTTATAACTAAACACGATTTTTTCTTTGTTTAATATCACATGGCGACGAGCAACACAACCATGCCGTCGGTAAAACTATTTTTTTCTTGTCTCTTACATATATAAATATTTCACAAAAAATATTTTAAAACTTGCAAGTTTAACATATAATTACATATTTAGTAATTTAGCACACAATAATTTTTATATAAATTTTCCCACTTATGAAAATATTTTATTTTCATTTAATATAAATTTTTTTCACTGAATAAAAAATATCACATGGCTACAAAACACAAAACATAATTTTATTTGTTTTTGTACAATGCAAAATTATCTGTTCAAACAAATTATTATTAACAAATTAGGTCAAAAGGTCTTTATAAAAAATTTTGTTCAGAGTGATGCTTCTAAAAATTTCAATGCTAAATTGGCACCTAAAGCCATTCCAGCGATTATTTCTAAACCCGTTGGCCAAGTGCCTTTTGAATGCCTCGATAGAGATGGAAACATTTTGGGGACGTATCGTATTAAAGACATATCACAATTCCTAATTAAGAAGATCTCACTACAACCTACTTCTTGATTCTCGAAAATTTGATAAGCCCTGCTTTCTGAGACATCTCTGTGGTGTGAGTCGTCCCCACGAGTGTAACCAGTTGATTACACCTGATTTTTAAATTTCATATTTTTCTTAATAATGAACTTGAAATTATGCAACGGCAATTCATATTTTTGTACCCGTGTGTTAAGTTTTTTTGGAGATGAGAAAAATATGATAATAAAAAAAAACGGTGTTTTTATTAGCTTGAGATGAGTGATCGAATGATATATTTTTTTTGGTTGTAGGATATTAATTTTCGAGAATTCGACTAAGGTGGTTGTGCCCTTTAAAAAGTTTGTTTAATATTTAAAATAAAAAGTTAAATTGAGCGGCAAAAAGGCAGTAAAAATACTTAGCATAGTGTAGTGCAATGCATATATCCAAAGGTTAACAAGATTATATAAACTTCTTAGTGAAGAACCTTATGATTCAAAAATAAACTGTATAATCAAGTGATTATAATTAAACGTATTTAAATGTTAATATCAAATAACTTGTGATTGGTTATATTAAAAATTATAAAGTTCTACCGAAAAATTGTAAAAAAAAATAAATTATAAAATTCTACCTATACATTATGACAAAAAACTAAAAATTATAAAAGCTTGTTATTGTATAATATTATCAACAAAACCAAAAAAAAAAGGAATTTATTAATAAAATTGTAATCATAATGTTTCATGAAAATTATATGTGTTGATTATTTCAAACCACCTTCTTATTTCCACGGTTATGGACAATAAACTTTTGAAACGAATATCGTATTTCTATTCATTTACAAAACATCTGCGTAAGTGATTTAACGAATGGGAGGTGTAAAACAAAGAAATTAATTTATGCTGTGGTACAAATTTGCTGCGAAGTTTAACGAGGAGCTGCATAATCATATTGAGCTTGAGATAACTTCATTTTCGTCGACGTCATCATCCGGTGAGCAAAATTGGACAAAACAAAGGACATGCGGATTCAACTCAAACGGGATCAGATGGTAACAGTTTTTTTCTCTAAACTTTTACTAAACTAAATTTGTTTTGCATTTTTATTAAAATATATCCAATAGTAATCTTTTCCAATTTGTATTAGCCTTGTATTAGTCTTATATCATTCTTTTTCCATCTTAACATTATAATTTTGAAACTTTTGTGCTTTAATTGTGATACCATATATAGTTTATTTGGTGAATAAGAGTTTCCACTTCTATAGTGACAAATTTGAACAAGTTAGTTATGTTTGTTATTAACCTATCGTGCTACACTATGTGCTAAATATTTTTCGTGTTTGTGAGTGATGGTCAGAGATTTGAGGTAAGGGATGTCGTTATAAAATTTATGTGCACAGCATAATATGTCTAGCAGGATGTCTGAATTTTAAGAATCCTCCCGTTTACCCTGAGTTATTAGCCGCAAAAGCTGTGCTCAGACATTTTGCTGGATGTTTTGTAACGATCGAGAAGTCGTTTGTTGGACGATGAGTCGTTGGTTACAATATGATTTCTATTTTTGATTAGTTTTGAAGAGATGTACCCATCCAATTAAATGTGACTGAAAATGTACATTATCATGCACACCATTTTCTAAGGTCATTTTGTTTCTTGAAAAAATAAAATTAAATATAAAAAATTGTTTATATTAAAATAAAGTTTATTTTACTTAACATATCGAGTTATTATTTTTTTAAGGACTAGACACACCAAGCGTCGGCGGCGAGCGGCGAATTTAAATATGCATTAATTTATTTATGTATTGTATAGAAACGATAGTATAAACAATTATATACCAATTATTTATAAAAAACATTACAAATTTTGGGTTCTCAAAAGAAAAATTGTAATTTTAAGAAATTGTATTGAATGAAGTTGCATCCGCCGCCGCGAAATTATGTCCCACACCAAGCGGCCAAAAAAGTTCGTCCATCGCCGCCGAACATAACCTAAAAATAATGATTTTCGAATGTGGTTCATACATTTCTCATTCGTCATTCAAGTAAGCACTAATATTATTTACCAAAATGAATGATTATTAAAATAAGTCTAAAATTCTCAAAATTATCTAAAACAAAAAAGTTGCCGCGCCGCCCTTGGTGTAAACTGATATGCGCGTCGAGTTGTATGGAACTTTTGGAATATGACGCGCCGCGCTTGGTGTGTCTTGTCCTTTATATGTGCTGTTTTTTATATGTACTGTCATGTACATTTGATTTGAGTTTTTATGTTGGTTGCATGCACAAAACTTGTATAGCAGTTTGGTTGCAATCATTTATTTTTATTTAATTGAAAAAAAAATCTAGTTTTTGTTTCGCAAAAATCTGCGCATGGTTCCTATACAGTCATATAACTAAAAGAACTATAAAGCAAATAGGGTCTAAAAATTTAACCAACATCGGGTAAATATGAAGATGTCAGCATTGGTATCTAAACGATATTTTTCTTTGTTGTTGTTATATTTCAACGAAATTTTTTTTAGTTAACCAAATGTCAAAATAAATTACGCGTGTTACAAGATCGGAAGTAAACAATTGTTTTTAATTTTATTCATTTCAACTTAAAGTAATAACAATTTTGAAATGTTTAGTGAAAATTTATAATTAGAGGTGCTGCTAGTGCTAACTAGATTATAATAAAATAACATTTGGTACAGGAATAGGATTGCAAGACGAAAATGATAATGCAGCACTAAAATATCAGTCACCAAAGTTGGGGTAGTAATAATGTAAAAATTAAGCGGGATTCGTCTGATATTTCGAATAATAGTACAACACTAACCAGCCCATTCATTGGAATATTCTATTAGGTAGCAGAGAAGTTGTATTTGCCTATAAATTGTAAGAAAATAATGATTACTTCCGCTTTTTCTTACAACAATTGCCATTTTTTATATTATAAATAAAAAAAGGAAACCAGTTCGCAAGGTCAATTAGCTTTACTGAAAAGTTCTGAAGATTTATATAAAATAATTGTACATCGATCGTACACATTACATCAACCAACGTAGGTACCTTTATTCTACTACCAAGTTGAATTAACAAAAATATGTTCACCAAAAATAATTATGTTCAATTTGAAGGTGATGCTAGTAATGAGTTTTGGGAGTGTGATTTTCGATAAATCGACAAACTGAATTACTAACGAAATAATTGCAAAACAACTACAATAGAGTATAGCAACAAAGAACCAGGGAAATCTGAAGAAACCGATAAAAAATCAAAAGATAACAGCAACGAGAATTTTGGTGCGATTCAAGCCGGATTTTGATGACGAAGGTGATGGAGGTCATGAATTCTCTTGCTGATCGAACGCTAAGTAGGGTTCAGTTATTGCATTTTATTATTGGATTGCAAAATTCCGGCCCAGATGAACAAATATGGAAATTTATTTTGCTATAAATGTTCCTTGTAGTGTTATGTCTCTTGTAAATGTATTCTTACAATTAAAAACAAATATATAGTTTAGTCACTATGTTGATTTTATTTAACATACAAATTGTTTTGCAATATTTTCACACATAAAATACTCAATTTAAAATGCACTCTATATTTAACTTAGTTTTGAAAAAAAAAAATTTTTTAATTTTTATAAACTCGAAACACAACAATCGGAAACACTATGACTTTGTACATATAATGACAAATGGCAAACAAGTAAAAATACAAAAAACGTTTCGTTAACATTTAAAATTTGACGAATGGCGGATTGGTCCGACATCTCTATAATTACCCAGTAACCTTTTAACGAAAAAAAAATATGTCGGTGCGCCATTTTACTATGGAAAGTATGAGCAATCGCCCTTATAGCTCTTTTAGTTATATATATACAGTATAGGAACCATGCGCAGATTTTATCAAAAAAAAAATTCGATATAATTTCTTGTACTTGCTAGAAAAACGTACGTTGAACTTTTAATATTTTTTAAATCATAGCAGACGTATGTGCAACTTTGATTCATTTTATTATGTTTGACATTTCACAATGGTAATTTTGAATAATGAAATAATAATTAATAATAATTTTGAATAATGAAATAATTTTGAGTTCAATAAACAATTATTTGTATCTTAAAATTGGGTTGAAGCCTTTAAATATATCTGTATCCGGTATCGACTAATTTATTACCTAGATTATTTTCTAAATATTAAAATACCCAAATAAATCGATCCTTGCATATATTAAAAAATTAATAAAAAAAATTTATAGTAAAACTATATAAATCAAGGTGAATTGGTGTTTCTCGTTCTTCAATAAAAATTATAAAGAAATTAAAGATAGAAAAGAAAAAAAAAATGCTTTCAAAATAATGAATATTTTTTTATAAGTACCCTCCTATGTACTGATAAAATTTTGTCTAAATTTAGTTAGATTTTTTGAGGGTTGCATGCACAAAATTTGTATAGCAGTTTGGCTGTATTCATTTATTTTTATTTAATTGAAAAAAAATTATATCTAGTTTTTTTTTCGCTGAAATCTGCGCATGGTTCCTATACAGATCTATCGTGCTATTTTAATATGTAATAAAAAACAATAAAAAAAAAATTATTCTTAGTTTTATTTTATCATATATCAAATATGGGGGGTAAGGGGCATCGGTCTAGAAGGTCAATACACCAGCCCAAATGTCAACCTCACCTGCACGTGGTGCTCCCTGCTAATTAACCAACGAGGCTCTGGCGACCGAGTAACGGCGGGATAACCGAACACCGAGAACCTAGTAAATGATGTTCTCTCCACTGACCCACTGCCAATTTCACTGGTTAGATTGGTAGCTGCTTCAATAACCAGTCATTATAATGCAATGAGTTTTCAACAAAAAAGAATTTTTACCCCAGGTGGTACACCAACTGCTCAGTTGGCTAATCCACCCTCTAACGAGGCCGGCTCAAAGGATTCTGGGGTGAGCCAACCATTGCTATTCCCATTCGATCGAAATTCAAAATTAGCTAGGTCACCACCTAGACAAATAGAGTTCGCAACTCAGCAGGAAATCGAAAATGCTGAACTACGCAGAAGACTGAGTGAAATAGAAAAAGTCGCATCGCAACTTAGCAATGAAATCGCTAAGTTAAAGAAAGAAAACGAGGAGCTAAAGAAGCCCAATCTGATAGAGGTTGTGGAAACTCCTCTTACTTGTTATAACGAAACCAGTACCCTTGCCCGTACTGACGCTGAGTTCCACACAGATGAGGAGGAACTTGCAAGAGAAACTGATTGGATACACAAACAGAAGAAAAGACCAAGGAAAAAACGAAGAGCAGAATTCTCGCCAGAAGTTGAGGAGCTCTCGCAAGCAAAAGTTAATGAAACTGTCAATCCAGTGCCTGTACCCCAACATCACCAGCGACAAGAACAACGAAAGGTTGCAATGAAGACCAAAGCACCACCGCCAATTAATGTGGTAGGCATTACTGAGTTTGCGAATATCCAAGCTCTAATGAAATCAGTGTCCACAAACGACTATAGAGTAGTTGCACTAAACAATAATGTTTGGAAGATAAACACAAGAGATCCCGATGCATACAGAGCTTTAGCCACAAAGCTCACTGAAGAAGGTAAAGAGTGGTACACATATGAAGACAAAAATAACCGAAACATCAAGGTTATGGCCAGAGGTCTACATCCCACCTGCAGGAAGGAGGATATAATAGAAGATCTCAAAATGAAAGAACTGCAAATTAAAGACGCAGTCAATATCCTTAAACGAGAGAAAGTTGAAAATAGTCAAGGAACCAAGATCGTTAAAAGAGGGCTCCCGCTATTCATGCTCACATTCAACAAAAGCGAAAAAATTGAAAATATATTTAATATCAAAGCAATACTTAATATGAGGGTTAAAATAGAACCACTGAAAAAGAACACGAGATTAATACCTCAATGCAAGAAATGTCAAGCTTATAACCACACCCAAAGATATTGCGGGAGAGATGTTAGGTGTGTAAAATGTGCCGGCAGACACAACGCGAAAGACTGTTCTCTTAGTCGAACCGAACCTGCAAGGTGTATAAACTGTAAAGGACAACACCCAGCCAACTATAGAGGATGCGAAGTAGCGGTACAACTGCAAAGGTTAAGAAATAAAACACGCCAATCGACTCAAAACAGTAATGTTAGAAGAGAAAGGATTCCAACTACAACTAGAGCGCCGACTCAACCAGAGCCCATAGGGCCAGAGAGGAGATCCTACTCTCAGATAACGCAACAAAATACTATTGAAGAAAATCCACTAGAAAGGATATTTCGAAGTATAGAAACGATAAATGCAAGCCTAGCAAAACAAGAACGTGGTCTAGAAGCTATATATAAGCGGCTGGATAGACAAGAAGCTACCAATGAGCTTACATCAATGCTATACTAATCAAATGAATAGATCATTTAGAATTGTTATTTGGAACGCGAATGGATTACCACAGCATGTTCCAGAACTAGAAATTTTTCTAAACTTAGAAAAAATAGATATATGTCTTGTCTCGGAAACTCATTTAACAGAAACTTCATTTATTAAAATACGTAACTATCAATGCTACCATGCTATTCATCCAGGAGGAAACGCTAGAGGCGGGTCTACCGTAATTGTTAAAAATAATATTAAACATTACGAAGTGCCCGGCATTGAGGAAGAAATTATGCAGGTTAAAACCATAATAGTTGAATCAATATATAATAGGGAACTCAGTATCTCCTCTATTTACTGTCCCCACGCCATCAATTAAAAAAAGAAGACTACAGTCGACTTTTTAAATCACTAGGATCAAATTTTATCATAGGCGGTGATTTTAATGCAAAGAACACCTATTGGGGATCTAGACTTACAACCTCTAAAGGGAAAGAGTTATTTAATGCAGCTCGCGAGAACAACTGTGAATTCCTCTCTGGCGATAAACCAACATATTGGCCTGCTGACATACATAAAATTCCAGATCTTCTTGACTTCTTTGTAACAAAAGGAGTTTTAGAGGACTACACATGCATTGAAAATAGTGAAGGACTATCATCTGACCACTCACCTGTGATCATGACACTGAGTACAATGATAATAAAAAAAGATAATTCACCTAAGTTAACAAACAATAAAACCAATTGGGATCTATTTAAGAAATTAGTAGAAGATCGAACAAATCTCGGCGAACCAATTAGAACGAAGGTGCAGTTGGAAGATCAACTAGAAATATTTAATAACATCATCCAACAAGCGGCTTGGGAAAGTTCACCGATTTCTCATACCAACGCTATAATGAAACATAACTATCCTCTTGAAGTCAGAGAGCTACTTAGGGAGAAACGGAAAGCTCGCAAAATCTGGCAGCACTCTCGTGCACCGCAACACAAAACTATTCTAAATTTTTTGTGCAACAAATTAAAACAACTAATAAAAGAAATAAAGAACGAAAGCATAACTAAGCGACTACGAGGTCTTTCTGAATTAAAGGATGACGATTACTCGCTTTGGAAAGCAACGAAGGGACTAAAAAGATCCAAAATGCATGTGCCGCCTATCAAATGCGATGACGGTTCATGGGCTAAAAGTGACAAACAGAAAGTCTCTCTATTTGCTGCTTATTTAGAAGAGACTTTTCAACCGTTGCCGAGGCAAACAGCAAATGAAAATACAACAGTCGTAAACAAAGCAGATGATCTTGACATAAGGCTTGTGACTTTATTGGAGCTTAAAACTGAAATCAATAGTAACTTAAGTATCAGAAAAGCTCCAGGTTATGATTTAATAACTGGGCAAATTGTGAAAGCCATTCCCGAGAAAGGTTTGCGTAAATTAAATCAAATAATTAATGCAGCTTTCAGATTAAAATATGTTCCACGACAATGGAAGGTGGCCGAAGTAATAATGATTCCTAAACCAGGCAAACTAGGAAACGATAAAAAATCATATAGACCGATATCACTACTTCCAATCATATCAAAAATATTTGAAAAACTGTTGCTGAAAAGACTCAAACCTATAATAGAAGAGAGATGTCTAATTCCACCACACCAATTTGGGTTTAGAGAAAACCACTCTACAGTTGAACAAGTTCACAGAATAACGGATGTCATTGAGGATGCACTCGAGAATAAGAAAATATGCTCCAGTATTTTCTTAGATGTAGCTCAAGCTTTCGACAAAGTTTGGCACCAAGGGCTTGAATTTAAACTGCATCGAGACCTGCCTAAGCAATTTTATCAAATTCTTAAATCGTACATAGCTGATCGACACTTTACAGTCAAATTTGAAAATGAGTACTCTGAAATAAAAAGAATATCAGCAGGTATACCACAAGGTAGCGTACTTGGACCTATTCTGTTTATTCTTTACACGAGAGACTTACCGAATATTGAAGGTACCACAGTAGCAACATTTGCAGACGATACAGCTATTCTAGCAGTTGGAAAAGATATTTCGGAAGCAACAAGCAAACTTCAAAGTGCAGTTAACACGGTGAGCAACTGGACTAAAAAATGGCGCATCTCATTAAATAAAGCCAAATCAGTACACGTCAACTTTACAAATCAAAATGTAAACTGTATTCCCGTGGTTCTCAACTCAAACCAAATTCCATATGCAAATACAGCTAAATACCTTGGCATGACCCTCGATGCTAAGCTAAGATGGAAAGAACACATCAAGAAGAAAAAAGAAGAGTTAAACATCAAATATAGAAAAATGTACTGGCTCATGGGTAGAAACTCTGAGCTCTCAATACACAACAAATTGCTTCTATACAGGCAAATGCTAAAACCAGTATGGACCTATGGTATCCAGCTTTGGGGTTGTGCCAAGAAAACCAATGTACAAATGATACAATGCTTCCAAAATAAAGTGCTACGAGGGATTGTGAACGCCCCATGGTACATTAGGAATGACAACATCCATAGAGACTTGAAGATGGAATACGTCACCGATGAAATAAAGAATCATGCAAGGAAACACGTACAGCGCTTATCTCTACACGAAAATGCAGATATCCGTCGTATGTTGGACACTACTAACGGCGTGAGGAGACTCCAAAGGCAGAAACCTCTGGAGCTGGGCAGTTTGGTTTAGAAGAAAGTATTATAAAATGAGTAACCAATAGGTTACTCATCTTAACCCGAGAACTTAATTTAAGAAAGATAAATTACTAGATGATCTCTGAATCAGTTGTAATATTGTATAAATAAATAAATAAATTTATTAAATAAAATAAAAAAAAAAAAAAAAAAAAAAAAAAAAATATATCAAATATAGCTTACTATACTATTTAATATTATTCAGTTCATCTTAAAACTTAAAGCTCGTTTCTACAGTTTACTTGAATTTTATTTCGAAAGGAAACTAAACATAAACACCTTAAATGTTAGAAAAGGTGAAAATGCATCTTAAGCCTAGTACTCAGTTCGATTTCACGTGAAATTTCCATACGATTTTACCAAAGTGAAATTAGAAATGAAAAATTTCATTTCTGTTTTCGTTTTGTAGTACTCAGTTCTCCAACGAAAAAACCAAGTGTGTTCAATACATCAAAGATGGCGCGCATAAACTCTCCAAATTATTTTCATGTGAAAATAATGTCTCGGCACATTATTTTCACGCGAAATTTTGACATTTGTTTGTTTTTGGCAAAAAACTAATTTTTTAATACCACAAATTCATAAATTTTAATTAAAGTCAATTTAATTTAAATTATTTACGTAAAATAAAGAAATTAATTTATGCATGTTTACAAATTTATACGTTAAAATTAAAAATTCTCCAAATAAAATTTCATTTCTATTTCACGCGAAAATAAATAGATTTTTGGAGACCGCGTTAAAATTTCATTTCACTTTGAACTGAGTACTAAGCTTTATACGGCAAAAAATTGTTATAGTAATATTCTGATCTTAAAAAAAAAATTTAAACTGTTCTGCGCAGCTTTCAGTGGTGTAGAATTTTTTTTTTATAAAAATTTTGATGGGTCGCATTTATCTTAGATAGTAAACCTAAATAAAATAATAAATAACCATGAAAAAGAATTATATTTCAGTTTTAATACACAAAACTTTCAAAATTATTATGTATTTATGTTATTACAATCATTTATCAAGTGAAAATTAATAGGTCTAAACAAATATTGCACGCCTTTTGGAAACAATGACAACATTTAATTTTGGTACGAATTAGGGAAATTAAATAACCAAATGTGATTCGTATCGCACACAACCACAACAAGAAAAAGCAAATTCAGTTTTCAATTTAATGGAATGTTGAATTAATTCTTAACTTATCGAATTAAATATGATTTTAATTTATAAAATCTAAACATTGTGTTTTAATTCTATCCTAAAATTCCTGTTCCATTTAAATACAAATACAACGTAAAAATGTAAACAATAAACTTGAATATTATACTAAAATACATCACTGTGTATCCGCCATATTACTTCTGCGCGAGAACTGTCAGAATTCCAGCGAGATTTGAATACTACTATCATTGCATTTCCGGAACTCCATCATCAAGGACCTAAATTGTTGGTACCATGTGGTTTTCCAGAGTGCAATCATATCAAGAAAAGAAAAAATATTAAAAATTTATATAAATAAAACTTTCGGTTTAAAAGTACGTCATACTATTTTATCGATATCTAAAGTGGAAAGTTTTTAAATAAAATTTGCTGATGTGACTAGGAATGGTCAAGCCAAAAAAATAAATTAAAACGAAGAAAGAAACCCAAGTATAACAAAACGAAAGTAAAAATTGAGCACAGTATTTTCCTTCGTTTTCATCCAAAATTAACGAAAGTTAAACTACACATTATAATGATAGTGTTTGTAGCGTATACGCGATAGTGTTTGTAGCGTATAGCATATATACATATGCGTATACAAATGGCGTTATTTAGTTTATTGTGTTAACGCTAAGTTTATAGTAACTTTTAACGATGCGGATACATTTGTCAACTTTGATATTAATTTAATTGAAGATAGGGAGGCTGTAA
The DNA here is from genome assembly GCA_932526605.1 of Nephrotoma flavescens. Classification (NCBI taxonomy): domain Eukaryota; kingdom Metazoa; phylum Arthropoda; class Insecta; order Diptera; family Tipulidae; genus Nephrotoma; species Nephrotoma flavescens. The sequence goes on along the minus strand of OW052220.1, from coordinate 162,474,462 downwards.
AACAATTGGTAATGTAAAGATTCATTCGAGATATTTTGATACAATCTATTATATTTTGTTTTCCTATTTTATATTTAGAAATCATTATTTATGAAGCAAGATGGCCACGAACTAAAAAATGCATTAGGGCAAACTTTACAGAGCTGTTCATTGAAAAGCTTAGCTGCAAGTTTACGTTTAACGGTCAATAAAGATAATGTGAGGTATGGTTTACGTTACTCCGTGTTAAATTTAATAATTATAATATTATTTTCAACATTTTAGATTGTACTATGGAAAAATTTACGAACTCTATCGAAACCGATTTAATATCCACAAATTACTTTTATTATATAAAACACAAACAAGGAAAATTATTTAAAAAAAAAATCTAGTGTAAATATTAGAAATTAAAAAACTGAATAATTTAATCGAAATGTATATTATATATGTATGTAATCAATAATAATCAATAATGAATTAAAATAATGAATTTAATAAATCATTTTATATTACAAATACAAAAATATTTCTTTAAAAACATTTAATTTTACAACCAAAATTTGAAATTGCCGTTTTAACAAACACAAGCACAATTGTTCCCGCCAAATATTTCTCAATACGCATACACATGCAATAAAATGTTTATAATGAGTTTCGTCCAGTTTCGAATTTTCGCGACACGCTTCATACGTTTTATTTTAATAAATTGCAACTCAAACTTAGAAAAATACTAGACTAAGTTTAGTACTTAGGTACGAATATCGCCAGAAAAATTGAAAGTAAAAATACTTCCCAAGTATTTTTACTTTCAATTTTTCTGGCGATATTCGTACTTAAGTACTAAACTTAGTCTAGTATTTTTCTAAGTTTGAGTTGCAATTTATTAAAATAAAACGTATGAAGCGTGTCGCGAAAGTCCGAAACTGGACGAAACTCATTATAAACATTTTATTGCATGTGTATACGTATTGAGAAATATTGAGCGGGAACAATTGTGCTTGTGTTTGTTTAAACGGCAATTTCAAATTTTGGTTGTAAAATTAAATGTTTTAAAGAAATATTTTTGTTTTTGTAATATAAAATGATTTATTAAATTCATTATTTTAATTCATTATTGATTACTTTGGACATACATATATATACATTTCGATTAAATTATTCAGTTTTTTAATTTCTAATATTTACACTAGATTTTTTTTAAAATAATTTTCCTTGTTTGTCTTTTATATAATAAAAGTAATTTGTGGATATTAAATCGGTTTCGATAGAGTTCGTAAATTTTTCCATAGTACAATCTAAAATGTTGAAAATAATATTATAATTATTAAATTTAACACGGAGTAACGTAAACCATACCTCACATTATCTTTATTGACCGTTAAACGTAAACTTGCAGCTAAGCTCTTTGGTGAACAGCTCTGTAAAGTTTGCCCTAATACACTTTTTTAGTTCGTGGCCATCTTGCTTCATAAATAATGATTTCTAAATATAAAATAGGAAAACAAAATATAATAGATTGTATCAAAATATCTCGAATGAATCTTTACATTACCAATTGTTTTACAGCCTTCCTATCTTCAATTAAATTAATATCAACGTTGACAATAATGTATCCGCATCGTTAAAAGTTACTATAAACTTAGCGTTCTCCCCAAGTATAACAAAACGAAAGTAAAAATTGAGCATAGTATTTTCCTTCGTTTTCATCCAAAATTAACGAAAGTTAAACTTCACATTATAATGATAGTGTTTGTAGCGTATATGTATACTGTGTTGTTACTACTGTATACTGTGTTACCGCAATTTTTCTTTCGTAGGAATGTGTATAGCGTGTAATGTACATGGTTTGTTTTTATTTTACATGTTCACGACATGAGTTTGGTAATTTTATAAAATAGATTTTGTTAAAAAAATTTAAAGATGTGCGTTAATTTAAATAAAATTACATCAAAATATATTTTATATCTATTCAAATATTGTTTTCATAAATTAATTAACTTCTAGTTCAGTTTTAAGTTTTTAGGTAGAAAACAAATGCGAAAATAATAAACTTGATGTGCAATAATCATAGTACCTATTTGGAAAATTATTTAAACTTTTAATATTACAATCAAAGAATAATTTCAAATTGTGTAATAATAAAAAATAATTAAAAAATTAACTAAAATATAATTTAGATTCGTATATAATATGTATATATGTATAAATATTTTTATACCGCAAATTTAATAAAATAAAAATATTCATTTTAAACCTAAATTTTTATTTTGCTCTCACATTTGGATGCCGCCATCTTTTTCTTCTAACATTTTCAAATATAGCATTTTACATTCATGCACAACCTCGCCCCCGCCATTTTGTTTTTTGTCTTTTCTGTTCACACATACATGTATACAATTCTCCTTCATTGAGTTTCGTTCAGTTTCGAATAATCGCGACACGTCTCATACGTTTTATTTTAATAAATTGCAACTCAAACTTAGAAAAATACTAGACTAAGTTTAGTACTTAAGTACGAATATCGCCAGAAAAATTGAAAGTAAAAATACTTGGGTCACAATAAACTAAATAACGCCATTTGTATAGGCATATGTATATAATACGTATACGCTACAAACACTATCATTATAATGTGAAGTTTAACTTTCGTTAATTTTGGGTGAAAACGAAGGAAAATACTGTGCTCAATTTTTACTTTCGTTTTGTTATACTTGGGTTGGGAAGAAAGAATACTACTATATTTTATTGTGTAGTATAAGTGACTTTACCGTGTATAATAGCGGAACCAGTCAAAAATAAAAACTTAACTAAATAAAAAAATAAGAGTGCGATAAATGGCATTTCAATGTTATTACCCAGTCAAACTTAATTTTCATATTAGAAATCGAAAGAAACCGAATTTCCCCTTCGTTAAATTTTAGTTGTCACTTAATAAAAAAATAGTGCGCGCTATTTTTTGCTCGAAAATAAGAAATATGTACGATTTGTTGTTGTGTTTTATACACAGCAAAAGAAGATACATTTTTAATACGGGTGGAAGCCATATTTATTTTGTGTACATTTTTTTGTTTACTATTTTATTTATTAAATAAAACTATTTTAATGTTTTTTCATATTATGTGATTAGTTTTAATATTGTGTGATAAAGTAAAAGTGGTGTTTTAGTGAATTTGGTTAGAAATTAATTTGTTAATGGTATGATATTATAGTAGTAGTGTAAACGCTATTTTACTACTATAATATTTTAATTTTGTTTAGTTTATTTCCTTTTTTCTTTGTGATGTAAAAGCATCTCGTGTATGTGTACATTTTCAAATAAGAAATTTATATATAAAAATTTATAACAACATGAACAAATATGAAATTCCTCTAAAAGACATTTTACAATAAAAACAGCTGTTTGTAAACGAACAGCTGTAACTTAAAATTATTATTTTTGGCTGGTTGGAATACCAAAAAAAAAGAAAAACAATTGGGTTCGGTAAAATTCGTATTTTTTTTGTTATGTTTTTATTTTTGACTGGTTCCAGCATAAGTCATTTTTAATTAGTGCGCGTCGACTTTTTCTATAGCCTAAAACTTCTATAGCCTAAAAGCCTAAAACTTTATTTTTCCTTTTTTGTTATATAAATACATATTTATTTAATTTTCTGTATCGCAGTCTAATTATACCTAGTATAATTGATAATATAACAACTCCCACTAATAAGAAAAATGATTGTTATTGGATTATAACCAAAACAAGTTACCGAACTTTAACAACGATTTTCTAGTAATAACACGATTTTTGCAGTTAATTCACTTATTCTTATTACGGCAGTATGGATATGCACAATCAGTAGAATACAACCAGTAAAATTTTATTTTTATTGTGCATATCCACACTACGGTAACTTGAATCCGGTAGCTTCTTCGTTTCTTTCCTCTTTGCCTATAAATTAAATAAATTTTATAGATAAAGGGGAAAGAAACGAATACAAGTTACTCTAGTGTACAACCGGATACAAGTTACTCTAGTGTGGATATACACATTCGCTATTTGAAACGATTAGCAGTAAAAATTATTTGTTCGATCAGTAAAGGAAGAATAATATATTTTGTAGAACGAATTTTAGAACCTGATAAAAATTAATGGTTGTGAAGAATTTTAATAGAATAATATATCAAAATATTTATATATAAAAGTATTTACCGAAGGGGCATGTTCATCATTGCGAAGTGTTGCATAATCTGAAATATCACCCATTTGCGATCGCGGTTGAATTGTTGCATATGTATTATCACCGCCTTGCGAAGTGCCGTATGAATCCCTCCGTCCCAGTGTTTCTATTGTATTAAGATTTTGATTTATCATAGGACCATTCGTATTTGTTAGTTCTGGTTCAGAAAAGACTTGCATCGTTAATTCTTGTTCCTCATAAAGCTTCAATTTTCTAAAAAATTTCGCACAAATAAAATTTGATAGAACCAGTAAAATAATAGCGAAGTGAAACTTACTGTTCAATCCACAAAGGATTTTCCGTTGTATTTAAATCTTCAATGATTTGTTTTTTAATCAATTGATCCTTTCGTCTTACATCATTCGGTATCGTGATCACCCAGTGCTTTAGACAACAACATAACACCAAGAAACTGACTGCACCAACAAACAATACAATAATTAGTGCAATTAACGCAGCTAACGCTATGTCAAATTCTTCATCCACATACGATGAGTAAGCAGGGACGATATTTTCAATTGCATAACCTGCATAATAGTCCCTTAAAAAGTCATAATTAGAATCAATGACTTTAAGAATATCGTCAACTGGTGTAATAGTGTGAGATTTTGCATCTACGGCATGGAAATATAAATCACACCAATCCATTCTTATTCGGCCTAATTCATCTATATGATATCTGAAAATAATCAATTCATATTAAAAGGAAATAATAATAAATTATAAAAAACTATTCTTTAGATCCTAAATTTCTCGCTGTTTCGTTAAAATGAGTCAGTACACATTTCTTTGTTTACATGTTTTAAATGAGGTTTTACGAGAAATTTTAAGAGTTCCTAATTACAACTATCATGTTAGAATGTCGTAAGTACTGGCAAAGTCAAATAATAAAACCTATCATTAAATATAGAATAGGAAACCACTCTTCTTGCTTGAAATATTTCAACTTCTATACATGCATGCTATAGGTCCTAAAAATCGTGCTTTTATTTTTTAAATTAAGAGTTTGAAAAATACATATATAGTTTCTTATTTCTCTATTTTCCTTAAAATATTTTTTTCAAACTCGTCCACATCAAACAGTTCATTATCAAAAATTTTGTTTAGGTATTAATTGCTGTCTTACTTTGAGAAATTTACAACAACAATCTCATATATGTAATTCCAAATTGGAATTATTTTAAACCAACTTTTAATATAAAGTATAATTATTCTATTCTACTTGTAGTTTTAATGTTCACCACCAGGGCAATTGTATTGAATACTTTTATTTTTAAATGTTGACAATAAAAATATAAAAGTGATTTTTGTTATTTTGGCATCGCATTTTTCTAAACAACACGAGCAATTAGTTACGACTTGTAATAATATTCAATAATGTTCTAGCACATTACTATTTCTGTGGCAATTCAACATAACCACTTAATATTAGTTAAGTGATTTTGTCAAATTTTATTTCTACCTGTTCCTTTTCGCATTATTTATAACCAAGCCAATTTTGGACGAATTTCTTTGATATTTGAACGTGTTCTGGCTATAAAACATAACCACTTAACTGCACTGAATTGCTATATATTATTTTATAATTTTTAAAAAAACACTCTGAAAATTTATTGGATTTCAGTTAAGTGATTATGTTGAATTGCCACAGATTTAATTGAATGTATTTAGTTGCATTTTTACGTTGTTTTCAAATTCAAAATGTAATTGTTACCAACTAATAAAAACAAATTAAAAATATCTTTGGTTGTTACTTTGACCACAATATTAATTCTTTTCCAGAATGGATTTAACTTGTACCAAAGTAAGACAGACCGTATGTCGTCTTTGAGAAATTTACAACAACAATCATGTAATTCCAAATTACAATTATTTTAAACCAACTTTTCTGTTGGTATAGAATTATTCTATTCTACCTGTAGTTTTAATGTTCACCACCAGAGCAGTTTTAGTAAATACTTTTATTTTTAACTGTTGGCAAAAGAAATATAAAAGGGATTTTTGTTATTTTGACATCGTATTTTTCTAAACAAGAGAAATTAGTTACGATTTGTTATAATATTCAATAATGTTCTAGCACATTACTGTTTAATTGAATATATTTAGTTGGATTTTTACATTGTTTTCAATTTCAAAATGTAATTGTTACCAACTAATAAAATAAATTAAAAAATATTTTTGGTTGTTTCTTTGAGCACAGTATTAATTCTTATGACTACAGGCGTCGTTCTAATGTATTTTTAATTTCACGAATATTTTGTATGTTAGCTACTTCCGAGATATCTTAAGTCCAGGAACCACCATGTTGGAAGGCAGATTTCGTCTTCGTTTGCTATAGCATACTATAAAATCTACTCTACTAAAATCTCTCTCTACTTGTAAAATCGTGCTCCAATTTTTTTATCTATTATACTGTTTATATTGGAGGTTGAACCTAGGTCGAGTCAACTTGTAGTTATCTTCAGGTTAACCTTGAAGTTAACTTCTAGTGTTTATATTGGAGAGTTATCTTAAGGTTGAGTCGAAACCAGGTTATAAATGTCAAAATCATTCTAATTTTTTCCTTCAAAAAATCATTCTAACTTTTTCTTTCGAACTAGTTACATAGAAAAATATTTAAAAAAAATAAAAAAATAAAATAAAAAACGAAAAAAAGACAAAAATATGCCGCCGAATTTAACCACAGACGCGCTCGTACAAGAAAAATATGAAAAATTGCCATTTTTATTTTTAAATTTATTGATTTTTTGTTGTTGTTGTTTTTCGACTCGACTCTGGGCGTTTATATTAACCAGAGTTAACTCGACCTAAGACATTTTTTGGATTGAGTCGAGTTAACTCCAAGTTAACTTTTGGTGTTAACCTGGGTTCAACCTCCAATATAAACAGTATATATAAGACAAGAGTGAAGTTAGTTGTTTTAGTACAAGTTCACAAAAAACTCGAAAATCAACACAGCTGGTGAAAAAGTAAAAAATAAATTTAACTGTTTCAACTGGGTCTATTTTTTAATTCAACCCGAGCAAGAAGGCTTATGGCCTAAACAAACTCGACGCGGGAGACGCACGTATTTCGCGTCTGGCTGTCAAATAAAAGTAAAATATATGAAATTTTATGAACGAATATATACTGAACGCGCGATACGCGCGTAAATATAGGTTTCGACTCTATATTTTCGCTGATACGCATCCAAGTGTCATTTTATTTTTAAAAGTTTGCGATTTTTTTCATGCAATGCTTTTGAAATTTATTTTCATTTAATTTTAATAATAAAAAAATAACCTTTTATTAATATTTATAATCAACGACGAGCAGCTAATTGCTCTAGTGAAGGAAAATAAAATATTGTACAATACAACATCCAGAGGGTATACAGACACTCGACATTAAAGGCAGAGATATGGCTAAAAGTTGCCAAAGTGCTACATGTTGTGGATGGTAGGTCTATTTTTAATAAACTGAATAGGTTATGTTGTATGAGAAAATGTCAAAAACGGGCGTTGAGATTGTATTACAAAAAACCTTATAAAGTGTTTCGCGCGTCTTTGATAGTTACGCGCGTCTCGTGCGTCGAGTTTGTTTAGGCTATTACCCCGGGTAGTGTACAACGAGCAAAGGTTGCACTGGGTAAAATTATCCGGTGTGCCTAGAGAAATAAATTGTTTTTTACTTTGCACACTCTTCGTACACTGGCATTATTTTCAGAGTAAAATTTGAAGAACCGAGTATGCCCGGTGTAAGTACAGTTCACAAATAAAAACACAGTGTGCAGAGTAAAATTACTCAGGTTCAATAAAAAAGTACAGAGTAATTTTTGACAGCGCACTGCTTGTTCAGGTTGAATTAAAAAATAGGCCCACTGTGTAGCTTAGTTGTCAAAACAAAAAAGTAAACAAACAACGGCAACTTTTCGAAAAAAATTCGAAAGAAACGACCAAAGTGACACCTGTGCCAGAAAATCTAATTACGGAAATGAAATAGGATAAGAACGCGTATGTCCTATATATAAGTTATTTAATATATGCTATAGCTGTGTTGCTTTCGCAAAATTACAACTACAATTGCATTGTATAAAGCCGAATTGGCTTTAATGTAAACCCAATTTTTTTTTAGGTTTATGCGAAATAAATCCATTTTATGGTTATGGTGTTTGCCACAAGGCGGCTATTTTTACTTTTTTTTTTGTCATCTTGTGAAAAACGACATTTTGCGTTTGTTTTGATAGAAAAAAGCCGAATTTAATTTGTTCTATTTCGTAAAATAAAAAAAATAAAATAAATATTATTTAAATGAACCAAACCGAAGGATCTAAAATACATTAAAAATTCAAAGGCAAAGGTTGTTGCTTTCAGATTCAAATCTAAGCTAAGCTGGATTTGCGAAAGAAATACTTAATATTCTGTGGCTAATGTATGTATTACTTTTTACAATATTCATGTTTTAGATTTTACTCTATAAATATATTGGTAAATACATTATTTTTTTTAATAATGCTAACTAATATAACGTATGTTTGTACTTTCATCGCACAGCTATTATACTATTTTGTTATTTTACTGTAGCTGGTATAAGCCCAACATTTAACCCTAATGTGAGTGACGTGGGTACCCGGGTACGACGTATATTTTTGTATGTTTTACTTCCAATAAAAACTTTAAAATTTATGAAAACTTCTAGTTTAATTGGTGTAGATTACGATCATACTTAAAAATGGGAAATGTTACAACTTGGATGAACGTGGAAAAAATAAGTTAATCACTCAAATTAAGATATTTTTTCTTCACTCACATGAGGGTTAAGAAGAAAATTCATTATAGGTACGCATAATGTTTTACCGAATTTCGTCGATAATAATCCTTTTTTGTGTCACATTGGCCAATTCGGAAACAATTTCTTCTCGTTCTTCATGAACTTCTGATGGAGTTTTTGATAAAATAACTCTCACAAGCTGTTCTGAGTTAAATATCCATATCTGAAAGTTAGGAAATATTTATATATGCTCAGATTTTAACAAACATTATAACTTACATAAATTTTAGCATTTGCTTCTCGATGTGGCGGCTCAATTTCTTTTGCTATTATTTCAAGTATAAACCGATCTTGATCATATTCGGCCATATATGTACTTGTAGTCAGCCGACCATCTTTTGCAATTGCAAATGGACTTGGCACAATCGATCCCACAGTTTTTGATGAACCAAATTTATATAAATTTGATTTCGTAATTATCATTTCTATGGTTCCATTTAACCCTAAATCCCTATCAGTCGCATTTAAAATTACTATTTGTTCATTGATTGATGCTTTTGCATTTACTCCGGCATAGTAAACATCTTTATCAAAAATAGGAGCATTATCATTCATATCAAGAACTGCAATCCAAACTTTAGCTACTGTACTATCACGTTGTAATATTGGAATTGATAGTGACGCCCTTTCCTCACTTGTTATGTGAAGATCAGACTTTTTACTTGCTGCAATATACAATACATACATATCGGTTTCTTCACGATCAAGTGATTTATTTGTAAAAATGTCTCCGCTGTTTTTATCTATGTAGAATGCACCTTCTTCATTGCCAATCAGCTCATAATAATTTATAGAAATATGTGGGCTATTATCAGGAACCATTGCTTGAATTTTTCCAATTCTAACATGGCGAGGCCCGTTTTCAGTAATAAAAAATTTATAAGGATTCGAAGCGTCAGGAAATTCTGGTCGATTTTCTTTGGTATTCACTAACAAAATTGTTAAAAAGCGAAGTGTTTCAAACCAAGCTGGTGTTCCTTGATCTCGAGCAACTAGTATTAATTCATATCGTCTCCGTTCTATTTGGTTTAAGGTACGTTTGGTGCGTAACTCGCCCGTAGTTTCATTAATAACAAAATCATCAGTTTCTTGAACATTTTGGTTTTTTACTTGCAAGTGATACGACACTTTTCCGTCATCCCCAGTGTCATTATCACTCGCCTTTACTGTCATGACCAAGTAGCTTTCTCTAATAACGGTATCTGAAAGCTCGACAGTTGCATTTGATAATGCCGGCATTATAAAAACCGGCCGATAGTGATTAATGCCGTGAACATCAATGACAATTTCAGTATGATTTGAATGCGGCCCTTTACCAAAACCATCAATCGCTTCGGCATAAAGTGTGTATTGACCTTTCTGACCTATAAGACTTTTTCCGGGATACAAGATTCCACTGTTTTCATCTAAACGGAAAAATTTATTTTTATTCCCGGAGATAATATAATATTTAACTTCTGCCGATCCACCTTCGTCTGCATCAGTTGCAGTGATTTGTAAAATGGCGGCTGGTGGATTAAGAGCTGCATTTTCTGCAATTGATGCAATATATTTTGCTTGGGTAAATATTGGTGCATTATCATTAATATCTAAAACTTTTATGTGTACTGGAACAGCCGATGATTTACGCATCGTCACCGGCCCTCTATCCGAGGCCACTACCGTCAAGCTGATCTCTGATTGAATTTCACGATCAAGAATGGACGTCTGGAAAACCGAAATTTCACCGGTTTGTTCATCGATAACAAAAATCCCTTGCTGATTTCCAACGAGCTTATAAAAAATTTCTCCAAAGATTCCGGCGTCGCCATCCTTTGCGTATACTTTCCCCACCAACGTGCCCTTCGGAGAATTTTCGAAAACCTCAAAATTATACTCAGTTACATTAAATATTGGATCATTGTCATTTATATTTATTACTTCAACAATAATATCAGCTGTTGATGTTAATTTTGGTTCACCGCTATCGCTTACTAAAACCTTTAGTTTTATTGTTTTAACTGTTTCAAAATCAATACGTGATTTACTTTTAATCAAACCTGAGTTGTTATTGATTTCAAAATAGTCATTGTCACTAATTTCGTAACTTTCAATATTAGAATCTGCATCGGTGACTTGAAGTGCACTAAGTATTGTCCCAATTGGTTGTTCCTCTAATACCATAAATTTGTATGATGGATCTTCAGGTGTCCATGGTAGACCAAAAATAGGCGGGCTTTCATTGACATCGATAATTGTAATTATAAGCAGTCCTTCACCTTGTTGAATCGTTGGTGCAGTGGTATCAGTAACTAACACAGTAATTCGAATAACCGCAAAAAAATCACGGTTTAATTTTTTATTTACGACAACTGTGCCGTTTTGAGTAATAGCAAACATGTCTTTAAAATCTACTGTGTTTTTAACTTCTTTACCATTTTTGTCGACCGCAGTAATAGGTTCCGTAGCAGCATATACCAGTGCTTCAGCATTATCTACATCTGGATCGAGGGCTATTAAAGTATGTAAAATCGTTCCAACTGCTGCACCTTCAGAAACTTCTGCTCTTTGAGTAGATGGCGTGAAATACGGTGCTTTATCGTTACTATTTACTATACTTACAATTAACGTCGACGTCCCAGTCAAACTTGGTGATCCTAAGTCGGATGCTAATACTTTAATGTGATAAGTATTCCGACGATCATAATCAAGTGTACGTGATACAATTACAATACCAGATATATTGTCAATATTAAAGTCTTCAAAACTTCCCTGTTCAATTCGATATCGCACTTCTGCGTTAATTGATGAATCTAAATCAGTCGCAACCAATTGTCTAACAGTTACACCAATCTGGGAATTTTCTGGTACCGATGCCAGATAAGTGTCTTGTGAAAATTTCGGTGCATGATTATTTACATCGCGAATCGTTAAATTAACATTGCAAAATGTCGAGAAGGCTCCATCACTCGCCTCAACCCCAAAATAGATATGTTCTGATTTTAAGTGGTTTACATCAATTACAGCTGACTCTGCCACACTTAATTGTCCCGTTTTTTTGTCAATCGTAAATAATTTTTGGATAACATCATTTCCAATTAGTTTGTAGTTAATTTCCGAAACGATGTCCGGATCACGAGCCTTTATAATTAGTGGTGGATCAAATATGGTTGCTCCTTCGTCTAAAGAAGAACGATACAAAGGACTTTCACAAGTCGGTGGTGAATCGTTAAAATCTGTTAGTTGTATTCGCAATGACACAACTGATGTTTGTCCCCGGCCTTCATCATCTGAAGCCTGAAACAAAAATGTATGTAAAAATTATAAAACTTTAGATTGCTTTACATAATCTTTATTGTTACCTTATAAGACAAGAAATACACAGTTTGTGTTTCGTAGTCTAAACATGGAGCAGTACCAGGTCCCACTTTAACGTTGTTTGCTAAATTGGTTGACGTATTGTTTGCTTGAAGGTCATTCATGCTCACGGTTGTTTTATTAAATTCTTTTGATAAATTGTTGTCATTATTTGTATTTTGATTTTTATTGCCGAAAACATTGTAATGAACATTGTAAACCAAATATTCTCCATTCTCTATTTCTTTTGTACTAGAATCAATTGTATGCAAGGTATGATTTCCATCTATTAGAGTTACATTTATGTTTTCTGAAGTATTTTCATTCATTGTTGTATTTTTGCCACTGGTAAAACGTTTTTTACGTGTACCATTCAGTTCAGGACAAGCCGCTACCGTAATAGCTCCTGTAACTGAGTCGACATGAAATAATTCAGCCCCAGTTCCAGAGATAGAATATCGTATTCCTTGGTCACCAAATAATCCTGAATCTAAATCACGGGCATTAATTGTTGTTATTAGTTGTCCCGGGTTGGCCGTTTCTGAGATTGTGGCTGTGTATGAATCTTGGTCGAAAGTCGGACGATTGTCATTTGCATCTGTCACGGAAACCGTTAATGTTGCAGTTGAAGATAATTTAGGATCCGTTTCACTCTCTTCCGCAATAATCAATACAATAAATTTTCTTTGATTTGGATTTTCGTAGTCTAGAGGACCAGATGCTACACGAATACTGACTTGTGATGAACCAGTGACAATTTTTGGTTCAATATCGAAAACATTTGAAACATCCTCCAATCTTAATGAAAAAATAGCATTCTTCCCTACATCAGGATCTCGTACTGAAATTTCTAGTGGAAGTGGAGTTCCAATAGCAGTGTTTTCTGATAATGACACAAAGTATTCCTTTTGATTAAATGTTGGTGGTGAGTCATTCACGTCAGAAATTGTGATTGAAGCTTGAGTAGTTGCCATTGTTAATGGATCATTCCCGAGTGCTCCATCTATCAGTTCCCGTGCTCGCACAGTCAGAGTGATTAAACCAAAATTATCCGGAAGAGCTTCTTTATCTAGTGGTTTTGCTGTTCTTATTTCTCCACTTTTGGAATCAATCAAGAAATAATCCATTGGATCTGAAATAGTTAAAATTTAAAATAAACAAGGCCCCTTGAATACATCTAGAAGAGTTCGATTTTTTTTTGTTAATGTAATGCGCAACTGTTTTTGCTTGTTAGTTAAATCTATAGGGTACATACAGGTGAAACTTCATAATATCAGGGAGTCGATAATGTTCAAAATTCGACAGAAAAATATGACGTTTTCGTATACGTATAAGGAATATAGTTTACAATTTTATATTAGTGTGTGTAATTTTTCTGTGGTTAGTTTGTTTGTTTTCTGCGAATGTAAGCTTCATCACTAAGACCCTCTGATGGAGTGCAGAATTCAGCGCCAACCCACCGTTCATGTCAATGTACAGGTTGACATAGAGCTTGCAATGGCCTAAGTGTCAACTACTGAAACTTACCTAATCTAATCATCAAAAATTATGAATCGGTACGAATCGGTTCAGTTTTTTGGTTCTTATGTCCTTTCGTCGTATCGCTGTTTTGACATCTCACTAAGTATTTGAGTGGCGAGTTAACACGTTCACGCAAATGACTGATATAGCAGTCATACAACTTTTTCGTTTTCTAATACGTTCGCGCAAACATCTTTCATTTTTTAAGGAATAACTCGACATATTTTTCAATTCTCACAATAAATTCCTTTCCGCAACGAAATATCATTGCAATTACAAAAGTAATCAAATGTGTTCCTGAGTAGCACACACATTTAGAAAGCTTGCGTCAATGTGTTAAGAAAAAGAAATTATAACTATACATATTTTAAATTTTTTTCAATGCGATGTCGAATTAATGTTTTATTTTATTTATTTATTTATTTTATTTTTCAAATAGCTCTTAAGCTAATTTTCCAGTTTACAATAAAATATTCGCAGAAACACAGAATTAGAAATTATTTTAAAACTAAAATTAAATAATTAAATAAATTTAATTTTATTTAAAGCATATTTGCATTGCATTTACAAATTTTAAATTATAAATGGAAATGATATCTAGAAATTTCATATTCAAAAAAATTAAATGGCGCACATTCGCAGTAATACAAACACACATTTCTCTCTCTCTCTCTAGCATTTACATCCCATGAAGGGATTTTGCCGCCCGCACTATGGTCCTCCATCCGTCTCGGTCCATCGCTCTCGTCTTCCAATTTCGACATCCTAATACGAGTAGGTCTTGTTCGAGGTCGTCACGCCAGCGCAGTCGGGGTCTTCCTCTACGATGCACTCCGGCTGGATGTTGATGGAACACTTTGTAAATCATTCATTGTTGTGGCAACCTTGCAACGTAGCCGAGCCATCTAACTCGATTAGATTTGATGAAGCCGATAATATCGCTACCTCCGAGAGTTGCTTTATTTCGTGGTTCATGCAAATCCGGTATTCATTGTTCGCAACTTTAATAGGACCAAAAGTTGAACGGATAACCTTCCTTTCGAAGGTAGATAACAATCTACAGTTGTTAGAGGTCATGGTCCAGCTCATGCTTCCGAAAGTCAGCACAGGTCGTAAAGTGCGAGCTTGCACGACTGCGATAGGTGTTTAGATCGCAATAATTTTGATTGGGCGTAGAAAACTCGTTGTCCGGTAGCGATTCAGGCTTTTATTTCTGCCTACATATCATTCAATGATGTTATAAGTGACCCGAGGTATTTAAAGTTTTCGACGCTATCAAAGTTATGGTCGCCAATTACGAGATTAGCCATGGATATATTCCTGAGTGTTGTTAAAAATTTTGTTTTGGTACTGTTCACCTCCAAACCAAGTTTTCTTGCGCATCGATTAAGCGATATGAAACTGTTTTTGATGTAGCTAGGTCTTCGGCCAAGAAACACGATACCATCTGCATATCCAAGAATTTGGCTTGATTTATTGAATATACAGCACGAAGTTTCAATGTTGCTTTTCCTCACTACGTACTCAAGCGCAGAACAGTACGCATTGAACAGTACAGGCGCGAGTGCATCTCCCTGTCGAACAACAGATGTCATTTGAAAGGAGTTTGATACAGTTACTTCAATTACAATTCTACATACAGACCCATATGTTGTTAATTTACACAGAGAAACAAGTTTCTCTGGAATACCTAGGCATATGAGCGCGGCCCAAAGATTGTCGTGGTTTATTTTGTCATATGCCTGCTGGAAGTTGTTTTCGGCGAAAGGGATGAGTCTGGCCAGTACAACATTAGCCAACACTTTTTAAGCAGTGTTCAGTAGAGCAGTACCACGATAGCTTTCACATTTAAGACGGTCGCCCTTTTTGTGCAACGCACATCTGAGCGCGGTATTCCTTTCCTAGCGCGTAGATATTCTGCTTGACTGCTTCTTGTGCACAACATGTTGCGAGCCAACCATTTTTCACGAAGCTTTCGTTTATTTTCGAAAACTAGGCGGCATTGATCATCGAACCAATCATTGCGGGATCTCGGCGGTCTTCTTTTGATAGTGTTTTGCGCAGCGGTGGTTATGGCTGACTGCATAGCGTGCCACTGCTCCTGGATAATAAGAGTAGCTTCTTCGTTATTGCTGGGCCACTCTAAATAGTTAGTGACAGCTGATTGGTAACTCTGCAGCGACGCTTGGTCTTTTAGAGCATCGACATCAACGGTTTTTTGTGCTTTTCTATTGAAAGTAGATGATAGTTTGCACTTATATTTAAATATGACAAGCACATGATCGCTGTCCATATCTGCACCTCTGAAAGATGTAAAGTCAAATATGCTGGTAGAGTCTCTCTTAGATACCATGACGTGATCGATTTGGTTTTCCGTTCTTCCATCATTCGATCTCCACGATACTTTGTGGATTCTCTTATGTGGAAAAATGGTCTTGATCCAACTGAGTTGTAAATTATTGCCAGGTCGGTTACGCGTTGGCCGTTGTTGTTACTAGTTACGTGCATGCTGTTAGGACCAATGTGCGATGTATTTTCTGCACCGCTACCGATTTTTGCATTAAAGTCGCCCACGATGATTTTAATGTCGTGGTGTGGTATGTTATTGATGACTTCCTCTAGCTCGACAAAGAATAGATCTTTGATGTCATCAGATTTATCTTCGGTGGGTGCATGTACATTAACGATCGTGATGTAAAATTCTTAGTGCGAAGTCTGACCGTGCATATCCGCATGTTGATAGGGCGGAAATCGATGATATGCTGCTTCACGCGTCGATGGATGAGGAAGCCACCTCCAAATTCTCCCCGTTCTGATGGCCGCTGTAATGAAGAGTGTAACCATTGGTGGTGTCATGGATCCCACTCCCAGACCATCTAAGCTCTTGTAGTGCAAGTACGTCTAATGTGTAACTTTTTGCTTGGTTCGAAAGGTTCTGGAGATCTCCAAGTCTTAAGAGACTAAGCACGTTCCATGTTCCCATTTTTAAAGCGTTGTCCGCGTACAATTTCCGAGGTCGATTTTGTGATGAATCCGATATGGTAATCCGTGGCCATAACCAGAACAGACGCTGATTATGTCAAAGAATTTGCCGTTAGTCTAAAATAGCTGCGTTTTTGTGAAAAACAACTGGGTCGAGTTCGCGATGGCCTTTTCAAATTTTATCCCATTTAAAATTAATATTTTTTTAAATTAAACTACTTATACCAGAGCTACTTTAATAGTATGTATAATACTTTTTTGCTAATAAATTATAATTATCATCACAAGTGGTGTAAACTCATACTATAATACTTTATTACATTTTTTTGTTGACAAATATAATTTTTTTTTGTTTAATATCACAAATGGAAATGTATACCCAAACAAAAAATAATGTCTACCGGTCACTTGAAAAAATAATCAACAAAATTAATGAATTATAATATTAAAGAAGAGTTTACACCACAATCAAAAAACCAATAATTTTTTCATAGTTATTATAGTTTTATAGCAAAATAGTAGGTACGTGATAAAGTATTAAAGTATTTTAGTTTACACCAACATACTTTTTTGCTACATACTTTTATTCTACTGGTGTAAACGGGCTATTAGCTCTAAGAATAATCTAATACCCTGTTTATACCAATAGAATAAAAAGCAAAAAAGTCTGTTGGTGTTAACTCAAACTAAAATACTTTATCATGTACTATTTTGCCGTTAAAAAGTATAATATTAGGTTGGGGAAATAAATTTCCATTATTTTTACGTTAATTTTTGGGCTTTATTTGACATGGTTGTAATCGTTTTGGCTCAAATATGCACCGTTTTTTTGATAACTCGTTGCCATTTAGAAGGCAATTCCATTGTACCGCTATCCCAAAACGAATAGTCCGTATTAGCAAAAAACTGAGATAACCAGTTTTCTCAATCCATCTCTTGAGGCAATTTTTATACCACGAAGAGCGTTTGCCATGGATAAAAAGAGATGAAAATTGTTTGATCCAGACTATAAGGTGGATGTATAATAATCTCCTAAGCAAGGTCTCGGATAGCTTCTGGCGGGTCATCGTAAATGTGTGTTGTCCTGGCGGAACAAGACGCCTCTCCTATTGGCTAATTCTGGCTGCTTATAGTCGATTACTGCCTTCAATCGGCTGGCAGTAGAGGTCCAAATTGAGCGTTTGGTCATTGAACAGAAGCTCATAGTAGATGATCCCTTCTCATACAGCTTAACCTTTCTGGTTGGTAATCCTGGTTTGGCCACTGTTTGGGCCCCTTCACGTCCTCTTCGACCATGATGGTTTCTGGTTGACATTGTCCTATGTGACCGTCGCCAGCCACCATGCGTTTCAGAAATGGCTCGATTTCGGTCCGTTTGGCCAAGGTTGTTTGTTTGCGTCAACTCATTCATACGGCACCTAAACATCGAGGTTATTTTGAAGCCAGCTTTATGCAAATGGGTTGAAACGGTTTTGTGGTCGATCCAGCTTCTGGACGATGCTACGACAGCTCGCATGCCGGTCTACTTCGATAATTTTCAGGATTTTATCGACTTTTTCAACGACAGGCCTTCCAGTGTGTGGAGCATCTTTGATATTTTTCCTGGAACGGAGTTGACGAATCCAAAATTGGACGTGATTGGCTGTGACAGTATCGGGACCATAGATACCATTCCCAATTTCACTCGCCTGGCTTGCGTTTTCGCCATTATCTAAGCGAAATTGTAAAATATAGCGAATCTTCTCTTTGTTTACCTCCATCATCTCACACGCCTTAATTCACAACTGAATCGATCAATCAAAACAACGACAAAAATAAGTTTTTAATACATGAATCCCCCTTTCCAACGAGTATAAGTATGGTCCCCTGAAACAAATGCCACTATAAATCCATCTAGCGAAAAAGCTATAAAAAAAATATTGGTATTATAGTCGAGGTGTAAACTCTACTTTAATATTAAAATACTTTAATTTTGTTTATTATTTTTTCCAAGTGACCGAGAAAGATATTATTTGTTTGGGCATACATTTCCATTTGTGATATTAAACAAAAAAAATTATACTTGTCAACAAAAAAAGTATTATAGTATGGGTTTACACCACTTGTGATGTAAACTGGCCGGGTACTATTAAAGTTGCTTTGGTGTAAACATGGTATAAGCATATAATATATGCTAATATTATTAAATATGTAGTTTATATCTCTTTTCCGGCCAAACAAAATTTTTTTTACTTAAGTTTAAGTCCACCGTACACAAATGTGTATGTTAAAAATGACTGGTTGTAATGGCTTTTGAATTTTAACGGATCTTAGTTAAATTGGAATTTTTTTCGAAAAAAGCATTATAATTTGATAACCTATAAATTATATAACATATTAATTATTTGATTTTGATAACATTTTAATTATCTTATTATTATTATAGTTACAGTGTTATTTTTCGGACGAAAACGATTTAAGTGGTATGCACAAGTCCAAAATACAGACAAAAATAAAGTTTTGGCATAACTCTCTTTACTCACCCACACAATTGTGATGGCAGGCCGGAAGAGATATACCATCCGAAAGGAAAATGTTTAGTCTTTTCAGTAAGTATAAATTTATGAATGGACAGTGCCTAATTTGGCCGCTACAAGGCTTTCAAGTTGAAAAATGAGTTTTTTTACATTTTTTTCTAATACAAAAGCTGAGTACAATAAATGAAATACTCAAAATATGTGATAGGTGGTAGTAAGAGTTGTTAGATAATAAACTAGCCTTTAATAAAAATACTACTTTATAAATGGACACGGCTTACTTTCATCCGGTTCATAGTTTCGAACTTTAAATTAACGTTTGTTACGGCTGCATTAATCTTCATGAGATTGTTTGCACTCATATCAGCTGATTTTGATTTTCTTTTATTAAATTGTTGCTTTTAAATAAATACATCAAGGGAATTCCCTATTACGTCAGTTGTTGTTGATGGTTTTATGTAACATTGGTTTAGGTCAACGAACTCAAGAAATTTTGTCTTGTTAATTGTATTCATCGCATTTATGTATATAATGTACTCCAAGCTCCGTGCATTCAGTTAATTTGCGTTTGTGTGAATAAACATAAACGTAAGTTGTACATAACCTTTGGTTTTCGCCTAGTACGTACAGTATATAAATAAATACATATATGAGTATAGCATTATATACCTAGCCTCGGTGGTAGTTATGTGCGTTATGATAATCGGTGTAGATGTGCTTACACTGCTACAGAGAAAATAGATGTCGATAGATATGTATGGGAAGCTTATGTAATTCGGCAAATCAAAAGAATTCAAGTTTAAATAGAATTGTTCTACATCCAGTTGGCCGTGGGATTTTCGCTAGTACGTTTTACAAGCATTATCACTTTGGACGGCAGTCCAAACGAGTGACGAAAGCACCTACTGTGCTTCAAGTCGAACGAAGTATATTATACAGCAAGTTTCGAACTTTTTCACTTTGAGGCCGCCAGGATCATGTTATATACCATTTGAAAGGTCTTGAAAAATAAACCTAAATAATGTATAAAAGCATGAATTTCTACCAACATTGAGTGGAGATATGACCTTCCGAAAATTGCCCCAAAAAATCAGTTTTTCGGGTATAACTGCCCCAAAAAATGCCCCAATTATTTTCTAACTGGCAAATTATGATTGTAGACGTCAATACCAATTCAACGACACCTCAAATGTCCAAAACGGATGATTTTGACCAAAGTTATGACAATTTTAAATTTTTCTATGACGTCACCATATAATCTTTCTTTGGTATATATGTTTGTTTGTCCGTACCTCTTTTATTTGATCTCATATTTTCAGGGGTTGTAGTACTTAAAAAACTAAGCAACTTTTGTTCTACAACTTTTTGATTTGGCCGCCATGTTGGCCGCGGCCGGCCTCTGAACGGTCATTTTGGCCATTTTGCCACGTCCACAGTGCTGAATCTATTCGACATACCCTAGACATATGCATATCGTTGGAAAGGTATTGACGCCAGCTATCAAATAGCAAAAAAAAGAATTCAAAAAATTATGTTAGAGGGTCATTTTGGCCAAAAAACTGAAAAATGCGAAATCGGCCGGCCACATTCGGCCAAATTGCTAAAAAATGAGACCAAGACTTTTGATTCATATTTTCAGGATTATTAGCCACAAATCTCACCTACAATATGACATCAACCGTTTGTCCCAGAAAACTCGTATATTTTAGATATTGACCTCCATAACTTAAAAGCCACCTTAATTTTTTGCAAAATTTCATTTTTTGGCTCAAATGCACCCTAATATCGGTCCGTTGCGGTTCATAATGATAGTGAATCAACGTATTACAATGAAACAAATATAAATATATCATATTATTATCATTGCTAAGAGAATTTTTACCAGTGACTCTTTTTTCATAACAAAAAAATGAAAAAACTGACAAATTGATGTGATCGAAAAAAACACCAAAAACATTGAACAATCTCCTTGCATAAAATCGATACTTTTTTAATCTTTATGATGATTTCTTTAAAAAAATAGATCTTACCACTCCTCCCATCGCATGAAGATGGAATATCAGCGAGAGGGTAGCTACCATTAATTTTTGTTTTCAACTAACAAACTAAAATATGTATATTTTATTGTATTGTTTAAGGGATCAAAAATGAATGGTATCCGCATTCGGTTAGTGACAAAACAGCAAGAAACATACAAAAAAATTGTTGAATTACTCAATCGAATTTCTGCCAAAAACAGATGCATCTGATCTAAATTTTTACTACTCTGTAACATGCACTAAAACCTGAACTACATATATTCAGCCGATAGCCTACGAGAACCGGTTGTGTAATAAGATCACACCCGGCATGACCTGTTTGTGGCATGTGGTAAAGGATTCTGAAATAAAATCTACTAAAATACTACAAAATGAAGATTGAAAAAATGCATGCAAAATAAAGAAATAGAATCGTCTACCACACACCAGAAACCGTACACCAGACCGTCGGCTACTATATAGGCAACAAAAATGCTTATAGAGTTCGGTTCCGACCTTTACCGTCTGTTTTATTTCATTTTTGTTTGTGTGAGTGTGATTTCACCGAAAATTTGTTTAAGCCGCAATTAAAATCAGTATCATAGATAAACGGGGAAAGAATAGAAGAAAGTTATGATTTCTGTGAGATCAAGTGTGGAATAGAGCATTGTGCCTCATACACAGACGCACGCCACTGGAGTGACGAATATCGAGAGAAGAAGAACGAATCATGCACGAACGAATCCGTAACACATAGCCGACAGCTGTGTGAAAGTATGCGTAATTCGTTCTTCGCCTCTCGCTATTCGTAATTTCAATGCCACGCGTCTGTGTATGAAGTCGTATTCATACGACGGATAGAAATCTCGGATTTTTCTATCCCAGATTTTTTTTTCAACTTTTTTGTATGAAAAAAGCGTGTCTTTTGTATAATTTACGTGATGTAATTGGTTAGAACGATGGAATAGAAAACTCCCGGATTTTTATCCGTCGTATGAATATGACTTAAGGCACAATAACACGTAGCGGCCACTTGTGTGCTATCGAGTGTGTATGAACTGTTTTGACTGACAACAATAAAACGAATCGCAATTCAATTCATTTTCAATTTGCCGTGCCAAAATCATTGATATCAAATAAAAAACCTCTTAACAAGGTAAATGTTCGAGTGACGAAAGCCGAATTCAATTCACAAAATTTCTGATATCAAATTTGTGCCGAAAAAAACAATTGCATTCGATTTGTCAACGATTTTTCGGAATGTTAATGCATTCAGCGCGTTGTTGTTGAACATTCCGAAAAATCGTTAGCAATCGTTATTCTTGACAGCTAGAAAGCAAAATGTAAACAAACGCGCCGAATGCACTAACATTCCGAAAAATCGTTGGCAAATCGAATGCAATTGTTTTTTTCGGCACAAATTTGATATCAGAAATTTTGTGAATTGAATTCGGCTTTCGTCACTCGAACATTTACCTTGTTAAGAGGTTTTTTATTTGATACTTATATACCATAATTCTTAAGTGCCGGTTGTAATAATTATTGACCTATTAAAGTATTTAATACTTGCGGTGTACGAGTAAAGTTACTTTTTTTCGGGATTCTTACCAAATAGAAAAAATAGGAAAATTAACAAATAAATTACTAATAGTGATTAGTTGGATGTCATAACAGCAACTAAATATTAAAATTTACTACTAGCGGAATCCCCTTTTGGACTGGTTGGAATAATATATATCCAACATAACGAATATTGGTGCTCCAAAATTCTTTAAGAAAGGCTGACAGCGACAACGTCGGACTGCTAAGCCGCGCCACAATCGAGAGAAAAATCGAAAAAACATAATTATAACTTGTAGTGATTCGTTACGCATCACACTAAAATGTAATGACTTCCAGTACTGTAATTTTCAATTGCAGTCGGTTAAACTGGAACAGATGATAAAGAAGAATAGCAACAACAAAAATTGTAAATTGGTATTTTGGATTTTTCTGTTTTTGGTAAGAAAATAAATAAAATTAATTAGGAAAATAAAAATTGTGTAATATATAATACATTGTGACGTATGTGAAGATAGCCCGAAAACCATCCCGAGAAAAGACTTTTCAAAAATTGGGTTGAGTCCACGCTAAATACGATAAAAACCTTTTGGCCCGAAAAAAACAACATGAAACATCTCAAAATTACACTCTATCCCGAAAATAAAAAAAAATGATTTATAAACCTGTTTATTATTTTTATGATTTTAAAATATTTACGTTGCAAAAAAATGTAATGTGTTGTACGTTGTACAATAATAAAATAGTAACATAATTATTTTAAAGAAAATCTTAGTACATATTTTTGTATTCTTTCTGTAATATTATAAATTTAATAATGACGTGTTAATGTGCTAACACATAATATTTAATTTACTTAACAAAAAACACGCATATGATCTATATAACTATATATATATATATATATATATATATATATATATATATATATATATATATATATATATATATATATATATATATATATACCTAATATATATATGAATACCTAAATTTATAGATATTGAGTATAAAAAACCACATTACACACTCAAACTCATATATTTCCGCTCACATGAATTGCCGAGTACATTGGTTGATGGGATTGACTCGATTATATCATTTCTGACTTATATTAGGTAACTTAGTTGCCATACGATGGGGAAGAGGATTATTTCTGGGCCCAGATTTAACCGATGTTTGGTGTATATGAAATGCTCCCATTAATACTCATATATCGTCATTCACAAGGATTACCGAGTACAGTGGTTGATGGGAGTGACTCGATTAGATCATTTCTGACTTATATTAGGTAACCTAGTTGCCATACGATGGGGATTAGGAGTATTTCTGGGCCCAGATTTAACCGATGTTTGTTGTATATGAAATGCTCCCATTAATACTCATATATCGTCACTCACAAGGATTGCCGAGTACATTGGTTGATGGGAGTGACTCGATTAGATCATTTCTGACTTATATTAGGTAACCTAGTTGCCATACGATGGAGATTAGGAGTATTTCTGGGCCCAGATTTAACCGATGTTTGTTGTATATGAAATGCTCTCATTAATACTCATATATCGTCACTCACAAGGATTGCCGAGTACATTGGTTGATAGGAGTGAGTCGATTAGATCATTTCTGACTTTAATTAGGTAACCTAGTTGCCATACGATGGAGATTAAGAGTATTTCTGGGCCCAGATTTAACCGATGTTTGTTGTATATGAAATGCTCCCATTAATACTCAAATATCGTCACTCACAAAGATTGCCGAGTACATTGGTTGATGGGAGTGACTCGATTAGATCATTTCTGACTTATATTAGGTAACCTAGTTGCCATACGATGGGGATTAGAAGTATTTCTGGGCCAAGATTTAACCGATGTTTGTTGTATATGAAATGCTCCCATTAATACTCATATATCGTCACTCACAAGGATTGCCAAGTACATTGGTTGATGGGAGTGACTCGATTAGATCATTTCTGACTTATATTAGGTAACCTAGTTGCCATACGATGGGGAAGAGGATTATTTCTGGGCCCAGATTTAACCGATGCTTGTTGTATATGAAATGCTCCCATTAATACTCATATATCGTCACTCACAAGGATTGCCGAGTACATTGGTTGATGGGAGTGACTCGATTAGATCATTTCTGACTTATATTAGGTAACCTAGTTGCCATACGATGGGGAAGAGGATTATTTCTGGCCCCAGATTTAACCGATGTTTGTTGTATATGAAATGCTCCCATTAATACTGATATATCGTCACTCACAAGGATTGCCGAGTACATTGGTTGATGGGAGTGACTCGATTAGATCATTTCTGACTTATATTAGGTAACCTAGTTGGCATACGATGGGGAAGAGGATTATTTCTGGGCCCAGATTTAACCGATGTTTGTTGTATATGAAATGCTCCCATTAATACTCATATATCGTCACTCACAAGGATTGCCGAGTACATTGGTTTGATGGGAGTGACTCGATTAGATCATTTCTGACTTATATTAGGTAACCCAGTTGCCATACGATGGGGATTAGGAGTATTTCTGGGCCCAGATTTAACCGATGTTTGTTGTATATGAAATGCTCCCATTAATACTCATATATCGTCACTCACAAGGATTGCCGAGTACATTGGTTGATAGGAGTGACTCGATTAGATCATTTCTGACTTATATTAGATAACCTAGTTGCCATACGATGGGGATTAGGAGTATTTCTGGGCCCAGATTTAACCGATGTTTGTTGTATATGAAATGCTCTCATTAATACTCATATATCGTCACTCACAAGGATTGCCGAGTACATTGGTTGATAGGAGTGACTCGATTAGATCATTTCTGACTTATATTAGGTAACCTAGTTGCCATACGATGGAGATTAGGAGTATTTCTGGGCCCAGATTTAACCGATGTTTGTTGTATATGAAATGCTCCCATTAATACTGATATATCGTCACTCACAAGGATTGCCGAGTACATTGGTTTGATGGAAGTGACTCGATTAGATCATTTCTGACTTATATTAGGTAATCTAGTTGCCATACGATGGGGATTAGGAGTATTTCTGGGCCCAGATTTAACCGATGTTTGTTGTTTATGAAATGCTCTCATTAATACTCATATATCGTCACTCACAAGGATTGCCGAGTACATTGGTTGATGGGAGTGACTCGATTATATCATTTCTGACTTATATTAGGTAACCTAGTTGCCATACGATGGGGATTAGGGGTATTTCTGGGCCCAGATTTAACCGATGTTTGTTGTATATGAAATGCTCCCATTATTACTATAAATACTTACTTAAAATACATCAATTTAGTTTTTTCTATTTGAACCATAAATTTCACATTGATTTGGAAAAATAAATAGAATTTCACACTAGCTTCATCATATACACTTTAATTATTATACAATTTAATTATTATACAATTTAAAAATTTAAGTAATACTGTATATGCCGCCCTTTTATATAATTTATAAATTACAAAATAGTTTGTACCACCCTTTAAACAGTTTCTTCTAAAAGCTATTTCACAAAATAACAAGTATTTTTTTCCTGAATTTATTTTCAATACGTTTTCAGACTTTGTACTGGTTACTTCGTGTTAATTTTTGTGATTTTTTGTGAATTTTTTTTTGTGAGTTATTTTAAACATAGAAACAGTTTTTTTTTAAACTTATTGACCCTTTGCTTGATTTTGGACATTCTTTATTCACCGATTATATATTGCTCGATTTGATTACCTGATTTATTTGGCGTTTTATTTAGACATTCTTTAACACAGATTTAATTGATTTTGAAACATTTTGTTTCACGACAATTCTTTTTGACCTTGGCTTTGTAATACGGACATTCTTTTGCAACGAATATATTTAATTTGGAGTCGTCTGATTATTTTTTTAAACATGAATAATCCGTTTAAAAAGGGTGTTAGATACAATTATAAAAAGAAACGGAACACAATTAGTGTAGGTGTTGTGCAAAATGTAATTCAACAACTGAATTTTTCGCTTGTGCAATTTACTTCCGGTAATAGTGAAGAAATGGCTCAAATGTGTGAATCAATCAAAGTTAAGAACAACGTTGCAAATCGCAGCCAATTATACAATATATGGCGAAGACATATTAAAACTAACGTCGATTTGCACAATAATTCTGTAGGTATCATATCAAATATCGTGGATTTACCAAACCCAGAAGTTGAGTTTATTAATCATATTTCACATGATGAAACTAATATTAGTGATAATATTAACGAAAATGATGTAAATTGCCCGATTAATAATTCTGCAATAGAATTGATAAATATACAAGACAATAGTCCAATTTACGAATATGAATCTAATAAACAGCAAACTTCAAACGCTGAGTTCGTTAAGTTACCATTAAATATCTCTGCCGAAAAAAATTTAGAAAATAATCAAAATAATATCACGTCGAATAATATTGAGTTGATATGAGTATTAATGGGAGCATTTCATATACAACAAACATCGGTTAAATCTGGGCCCAGAAATACTCCTAATCCCCATCGTATGGCAACTAGGTTACCTAATATAAGTCAGAAATGATCTAATCGAGTTACTCCCATCAACCAATGTACTCGGCAATCCTTGTGAGTGACGATATATGAGTATTAATGGGAGCATTTCATATACAACAAACATCGGTTAAATCTGGGCCCAGAAATACTCTTAATCTCCATCGTATGGCAACTAGGTTACCTAATATAAGCCAGAAATGATCTAATCGAGTCACCCCATCAACCAATGTACTCGGCAATCCTTGTGAGTGACGATATATGAGTATTAATGGGAGCATTTCATATACAACAAACATCGGTTAAATCTGGGCCCAGAAATACTCCTAATCTCCATCGTATGGCAACTAGATTACCTAATACAAATCAGAAATGATATAATCGAGTCACTCCCATCAACCAATGTACTCGGCAATCCTTGTGAGTGACGATATATCAGTATTAATGGGAGCATTTCATATACAACAAACATCGGTTAAATCTAGGCCCAGAAATACTCTTAATCTCCATCGTATGGCAACTAGGTTACCTAATATAAGTCAGAAATGATCTAATCGAGTCACTCCCATCAACCAATGTACTCGGCAATCCTTGTGAGTGACGATATATGAGTATTAATGAGAGCATTTCATATACAACAAACATCGGTTAAATCTGGGCCCAGAAATACTCCTAATCCCCATCGTATGGCAACTAGGTTACCTAATATATGTCAGAAATGATCTAACCGAGTCACTCCCATCAACTAATGTACTCGGCAATCCTTGTGAGTGACGATATATTAGTATTAATGGGAACATTTCATATACAACAAACAACGGTTAAATCTGGGCCCAGAAATACTCCTAATCCCCATCGTATGGCAACTGGGTTACCTAATATATGTCAGAAATGATCTAATCGAGTCACTCCTATCAACCAATGTACTCGGCAATCCTTGTGAGTGACGATATATGAGTATTAATGAGAGCATTTCATATACAACAAACATCGGTTAAATCTGGGCCCAGAAATATTCCTAATCTCCAGTGTATGGCAACTAGGTTACCTAATATAAGTCATAAATGATCTAATCGAGTCACTCCCATCAACCAATGTACTCGGCAATCCTTGTGAGTGACGATATATGAGTATTAATGAGAGCATTTCATATACAACAAACATCGGTTAAATCTGGGCCCAGAAATACTCCTAATCTCCATCGTATGGCAACTAGGTTACCTAATATAAGTCAGAAATGATCTAATCGAGTCACTCCCATCAACCAATGTACTCGGCAATCCTTGTGAGTGACGATATATGAGTATTAATGGGAGCATTTCATATACAACAAACATCGGTTAAATCTGGGCCCAGAAATACTCCTAATCCCCATCGTATGGCAACTAGGTTATCTAATATAAGTCAGAAATGATCTAATCGAGTCACTCCTATCAACCAATGTACTCGGCAATCCTTGTGAGTGACGATATATGAGTATTAATGGGAGCATTTCATATACAACAAACATCGGTTAAATCTGGGCCCAGAAATACTCCTAATCCCCATCGTATGGCAACTGGGTTACCTAATATAAGTCAGAAATGATCTAATCGAGTCACTCCCATCAAACCAATGTACTCGGCAATCCTTGTGAGTGACGATATATGAGTATTAATGGGAGCATTTCATATACAACAAACATCGGTTAAATCTGGGCCCAGAAATAATCCTCTTCCCCATCGTATGCCAACTAGGTTACCTAATATAAGTCAGAAATGATCTAATCGAGTCACTCCCATCAACCAATGTACTCGGCAATCCTTGTGAGTGACGATATATCAGTATTAATGGGAGCATTTCATATACAACAAACATCGGTTAAATCTGGGGCCAGAAATAATCCTCTTCCCCATCGTATGGCAACTAGGTTACCTAATATATGTCAGAAATGATCTAACCGAGTCACTCCCATCAACTAATGTACTCGGCAATCCTTGTGAGTGACGATATATTAGTATTAATGGGAACATTTCATATACAACAAACAACGGTTAAATCTGGGCCCAGAAATACTCCTAATCCCCATCGTATGGCAACTGGGTTACCTAATATATGTCAGAAATGATCTAATCGAGTCACTCCTATCAACCAATGTACTCGGCAATCCTTGTGAGTGACGATATATGAGTATTAATGAGAGCATTTCATATACAACAAACATCGGTTAAATCTGGGCCCAGAAATATTCCTAATCTCCAGTGTATGGCAACTAGGTTACCTAATATAAGTCATAAATGATCTAATCGAGTCACTCCCATCAACCAATGTACTCGGCAATCCTTGTGAGTGACGATATATGAGTATTAATGAGAGCATTTCATATACAACAAACATCGGTTAAATCTGGGCCCAGAAATACTCCTAATCTCCATCGTATGGCAACTAGGTTACCTAATATAAGTCAGAAATGATCTAATCGAGTCACTCCCATCAACCAATGTACTCGGCAATCCTTGTGAGTGACGATATATGAGTATTAATGGGAGCATTTCATATACAACAAACATCGGTTAAATCTGGGCCCAGAAATACTCCTAATCCCCATCGTATGGCAACTAGGTTATCTAATATAAGTCAGAAATGATCTAATCGAGTCACTCCTATCAACCAATGTACTCGGCAATCCTTGTGAGTGACGATATATGAGTATTAATGGGAGCATTTCATATACAACAAACATCGGTTAAATCTGGGCCCAGAAATACTCCTAATCCCCATCGTATGGCAACTGGGTTACCTAATATAAGTCAGAAATGATCTAATCGAGTCACTCCCATCAAACCAATGTACTCGGCAATCCTTGTGAGTGACGATATATGAGTATTAATGGGAGCATTTCATATACAACAAACATCGGTTAAATCTGGGCCCAGAAATAATCCTCTTCCCCATCGTATGCCAACTAGGTTACCTAATATAAGTCAGAAATGATCTAATCGAGTCACTCCCATCAACCAATGTACTCGGCAATCCTTGTGAGTGACGATATATCAGTATTAATGGGAGCATTTCATATACAACAAACATCGGTTAAATCTGGGGCCAGAAATAATCCTCTTCCCCATCGTATGGCAACTAGGTTACCTAATATAAGTCAGAAATGATCTAATCGAGTCACTCCCATCAACCAATGTACTCGGCAATCCTTGTGAGTGACGATATATGAGTATTAATGGGAGCATTTCATATACAACAAGCATCGGTTAAATCTGGGCCCAGAAATAATCCTCTTCCCCATCGTATGGCAACTAGGTTACCTAATATAAGTCAGAAATGATCTAATCGAGTCACTCCCATCAACCAATGTACTTGGCAATCCTTGTGAGTGACGATATATGAGTATTAATGGGAGCATTTCATATACAACAAACATCGGTTAAATCTGGGCCCAGAAATACTCCTAATCCCCATCGTATGGCAACTAGGTTATCTAATATAAGTCAGAAATGATCTAATCGAGTCACTCCTATCAACCAATGTACTCGGCAATCCTTGTGAGTGACGATATATGAGTATTAATGGGAGCATTTCATATACAACAAACATCGGTTAAATCTGGGCCCAGAAATACTCCTAATCCCCATCGTATGGCAACTGGGTTACCTAATATAAGTCAGAAATGATCTAATCGAGTCACTCCCATCAAACCAATGTACTCGGCAATCCTTGTGAGTGACGATATATGAGTATTAATGGGAGCATTTCATATACAACAAACATCGGTTAAATCTGGGCCCAGAAATAATCCTCTTCCCCATCGTATGCCAACTAGGTTACCTAATATAAGTCAGAAATGATCTAATCGAGTCACTCCCATCAACCAATGTACTCGGCAATCCTTGTGAGTGACGATATATCAGTATTAATGGGAGCATTTCATATACAACAAACATCGGTTAAATCTGGGGCCAGAAATAATCCTCTTCCCCATCGTATGGCAACTAGGTTACCTAATATAAGTCAGAAATGATCTAATCGAGTCACTCCCATCAACCAATGTACTCGGCAATCCTTGTGAGTGACGATATATGAGTATTAATGGGAGCATTTCATATACAACAAGCATCGGTTAAATCTGGGCCCAGAAATAATCCTCTTCCCCATCGTATGGCAACTAGGTTACCTAATATAAGTCAGAAATGATCTAATCGAGTCACTCCCATCAACCAATGTACTTGGCAATCCTTGTGAGTGACGATATATGAGTATTAATGGGAGCATTTCATATACAACAAACATCGGTTAAATCTTGGCCCAGAAATACTTCTAATCCCCATCGTATGGCAACTAGGTTACCTAATATAAGTCAGAAATGATCTAATCGAGTCACTCCCATCAACCAATGTACTCGGCAATCTTTGTGAGTGACGATATTTGAGTATTAATGGGAGCATTTCATATACAACAAACATCGGTTAAATCTGGGCCCAGAAATACTCTTAATCTCCATCGTATGGCAACTAGGTTACCTAATTAAAGTCAGAAATGATCTAATCGACTCACTCCTATCAACCAATGTACTCGGCAATCCTTGTGAGTGACGATATATGAGTATTAATGAGAGCATTTCATATACAACAAACATCGGTTAAATCTGGGCCCAGAAATACTCCTAATCTCCATCGTATGGCAACTAGGTTACCTAATATAAGTCAGAAATGATCTAATCGAGTCACTCCCATCAACCAATGTACTCGGCAATCCTTGTGAGTGACGATATATGAGTATTAATGGGAGCATTTCATATACAACAAACATCGGTTAAATCTGGGCCCAGAAATACTCCTAATCCCCATCGTATGGCAACTAGGTTACCTAATATAAGTCAGAAATGATCTAATCGAGTCACTCCCATCAACCACTGTACTCGGTAATCCTTGTGAGTGACGATATATGAGTATTAATGGGAGCATTTCATATACACCAAACATCGGTTAAATCTGGGCCCAGAAATAATCCTCTTCCCCATCGTATGGCAACTAAGTTACCTAATATAAGTCAGAAATGATATAATCGAGTCAATCCCATCAACCAATGTACTCGGCAATTCATGTGAGCGGAAATATATGAGTTTGAGTGTGTAATGTGGTTTTTTATACTCAATATCTATAAATTTAGGTATTCATATATATATTAGGTATATATATATATATATATATATATATATATATATATATATATATATATATATATATATATATATATATATATATATATATATATATATATATATATATATATATATATATATATATATATATATATAGTTATATAGATCATATGCGTGTTTTTTGTTAAGTAAATTAAATATTATGTGTTAGCACATTAACACGTCATTATTAAATTTATAATATTACAGAAAGAATACAAAAATATGTACTAAGATTTTCTTTAAAATAATTATGTTACTATTTTATTATTGTACAACGTACAACACATTACATTTTTTTGCAACGTAAATATTTTAAAATCATAAAAATAATAAACAGGTTTATAAATCATTTTTTTTTATTTTCGGGATAGAGTGTAATTTTGAGATGTTTCATGTTGTTTTTTTCGGGCCAAAAGGGTTTTATCGTATTTAGCGTGGGCTCAAACCAATATTTGAAAAGTCTTTTCTCGGGATGGTTTTCGGGCTATCTTCATATACGTTACATTGTGAATGTAATACTTTAAGAACAATTACGAAATAATATAAAAGTTTGTAACTCAATAAAACATATTAATGTATCACAATATTTAAATATAAAATACCGCGTATATGATTTTTATTTGTTTGTTTATTTGTACTTATCGTGTGATATAAACAATATTAAGTGATGAACTTACGGTGATGGAAGTAGAACAAGCGCTCCATCACATATGTAAGACACAACAAGTGGTGACCTTCCGACGTTTCCCAAAATTAACAAGAATTGAAATTTTAGGTAGTGTTAAGATAATGCAGAAGTAAAAAAAAACTAAAAAATATATAAACACATTTTAAATTGATGCAACGTTATTCAAGATTCGATAACAGTTTCTAGCCACACCTAAAGAAAACTAGTTACGACCTTGTTACTGTATAGTATCGCAGCAATCATTTTGCGAACCGATACAATTGCGAACAAATTTATACGTTTGTAATAATTTTATAAGGCTATATTAATTACGCCCAACAAAGCCGATAGCGGACTACGCTGGAACCATTAAATGGTACATCATATTGCCAAGCTGAAGAATTGTGATTAGAGTTGTTCCAGCGGGATCCTAAAACTTCAGATCGATTATTACCACAAAGAAGGGATATTTACAGTAAACTAAAAAAACTGAACAACGATTTTTGGACCAAAATCACCAGATCACATGTGTTTTCAACTCGACTACGTTGCAGTACAAATTTATCGGTAACCATTGGCACTATTCTGGTTTTCCCTGGGAATAGGGAATTGGGAAAAATATTTTCATAGTATTTTTGTCTAAATTGTGTTTTTCTGGCCTACTGAGAAAATAAGTTTGGTGCAAAAAATTTCAAAACAAAGTGTATTGGGAAACTTTTGTTCCACAAAATTTTTATAGGGAAAAATATTTTCCCATTTAACTTTGTTTCGAAAATATTTACACCAAACTTATTTTCTCAGTAGGCCAGAAAAATATAATTTAGACAAAAATACTATGAAAATATTTTTCCCAATTCCCTATTCCCAGGGAAAACCAGAATAGTGCCACATGTCTGATAACACCGTTAGTTAAGTACAACAAAAACCACAATTTAATTAAAAAAAAATCTTTCAATTAATCAAATCAGTTAAATTTTTTTTCTTTAAATCATTGAAATTAAAATATTTGTTTATACATTACTATAGTAATGGCTAATGCATGCAATTTAATAAATTTATAGTAATTTTTTTTGGAATATTATTTATTTTAACTTATTCTATATACGTATGTGAAATTTTATTTTATCCGTTATATGAATATTACTTCGTTGCTCGATTTTCAGAATATTTATTTACTAATTTATTTATTTATTCTTACGTTATTACCATATTTTACTAAAGTTTATCCATCGTTTTACGATATATTATTATACATTTTTTTTAAACAATTATCGCGTAATGCGAAATTTACCCAAACTGCTAATTTACATATTATGAAACAATGAGTTCTCCAACTAAAAATAAAAATCATTCAGAAGACGGTGATAACTCTCAAATTGAATCTGTTAATTCTTTCCGATTGAAATTACCTTCTTTTTGGCCTCGAAATCCTAACGTATGGTTTGCTCAAGTCGAATCACAATTTGAAACCTATTCTGTAAAATCCGATGCAATAAAATATAAACACGTAGTCTCAGCATTACCCGAGGACATTTGCGAAACTATTCCAACACTTCTCACAAATCCACCAGAAAAAGGAAAATATGCGAAATTGAAGTCGGAATTGACAAAACGACATGCACAATCGGAACAAACCCGCCTAAAAAAATTGTTGGATGGGCACGATTTTGGCGATCGAAAGCCAAGCGAGGTATATTGGTCAATAATCAACCTAGGGGGTTCATCTATTGATAAAAAATTTATTGGCACTCTTTGGTTTCACAAGTTACCCGAACCGGTTTATGTCACCATTCAAGCAATTGGTGAAAAACCAATCGATGATCTTTTACCCATAGCAGATAGAATTTATGAAGCTACCACTTCATCTCGCGTATCAAGTGTAAATCAACCGTCAACCAGTCGTGGCAAACAACAATTTCAACAAGCACCACATAACGGATCAACAACAAGTTTGAAAGAAAGAATGGCACGTATTGAAAGCATCTAACGTCTAACTTAGCTCGAGAACGAAGTTTTTCAAAACCAAGATTCAGAAATAGGTCGAATTCATCTTCGCAAAAATATCGAAGCGCAAGTAGACGACGCTTTATTGATGAAAAAGGGAATTGCTATTATCACCATAAGTTTGGAAAGGAAGCGTGGAAATGTTACCTTACTTGTGTCCAGCATCGTAGGAATACTACGTCTTCCACTTTGAATGACTCGTATACAAAAAACTAAATTATCCGATCGCAAATGCGGCGAACGATCGACGACTTTTAAACCGCCGCCTTTTTATTAGAGATAATACAAACAAACTTACATTTCTAGTAGATACTGGACGTTTCAGTTTTACCATTTCGGAATGTAAAGGGAAGTTCATCTCGTCCTGATCCTGAGCTGGTGTTGACAGCTGCTAATGGTTCAACAATCCAAACATATGGTAGCAAATTATTAAATGTTGATATAGGCATCAAGCGACATTTTCCATATATTTTCATTATAGCATCCGTCGATAGACCAATAATGGGTGCTGATTTTTTGATTAAATATGGTCTTCTCGTTTTAAAAAGACGACAACTACTTGGTTCAACCACGAAATTAACTGTAAGAGCTATGACTGCTTACGTGAAAACACCTTCTCCTCTATATGCAATCGAAAACGATGAATATGGTAATTTGTTCAAGATGTTTCCTTCGCTTTTATAATAGTCCGGTAAAACACGACGTGGTACATCATATATTCACTTAAGGTAGACTTCCTTTTTCGAAACCACGTCGATTGGACTCAATTAAACACAAGACTGCCCTTGCGGAATTTCAGCATATGATCCAATTGGGCATATGCAGACCTTCTTCTTCTTCTTCTGACGCTTCTTCTCCACTTCACATGGTTCAGAAAAAAGGCAGTACCGATTGGAGACCATGTGGAGATTACCGTAGATTGAATGCAATCACTCAACCGGACCGATACCCAATTCATCATACACAAAACTTTTCGATGAATCTCCATGGATGCACTGTGTTTTCGAAAATAGACCTAGTAAGAGCGTATCATCTAATCCCTGTTGCTCCCGAAGATATACCAAAAACGGCTATTACTACCCCTTTTGGGTTATTTG
Source organism: Nephrotoma flavescens (assembly GCA_932526605.1). NCBI lineage: Eukaryota > Metazoa > Arthropoda > Insecta > Diptera > Tipulidae > Nephrotoma > Nephrotoma flavescens. The sequence goes on along the minus strand of OW052220.1, from coordinate 162,438,015 downwards.
AGTTTACTCGGATGCCGTTCGGTCTTCGGAATGCGGCACAAAACTTCCAACGAGTTATAAACGAAGTGGTAAAAGGATTCGATTTTGTATTTACGTACATTGATGATATACTTGTTGCAAGTAAGAGCGAGGAAGAGCATACAATTCATCTCAGGAAAGTATTCGAAAGATTAGTTGAGTTCGGTATAAACATTCAATCTTCTGCAAATGCAAATTAGGTGTTCCAACTTTAGAATTCCTCAGTCATCAAATCAATTCACAAGGCATACAACCATCGCAACAGCGAGTAGAAGCTATCAAACAATTACCACCCCCAACATTCATTAAGAAAATTCAACAATTCTTAGGGATGGTCAATTATTACCACAGGTTTGTACCAAAACTAGCAGAATTGTTGTCTCCAATTCATGCGCAAGTGGCTAAATTAAACAAAATGCCAAAATTACAAAAGAATTTCTCATGGACAGAAGAGTGTGAAATAGCTTTTGGGAAAATAAAATGTGCCCTTGCTGATACAACAATGTTAGCACATCCCATTAGCAACACAAGCTACAGTATAGCATCTGACGCATCAAATGAAGCTGTCGGAGCTGTACTACAACAATGGTATGAGGGATGTTGGCAAGCTTTGGGGTTCTTTTCTCGCAAGCTTACTGACAGAGAAAAGAAATATTACAAATTTGATAGGGAACTTTTGGGAATTTACCTCGCCGTTAAGCATTTCAGATATTTTGTAGAAGGACAGCAATTTATTGTTTTTACAGATCACAAAGCCCTTACAAAAGCCATAGTCTCGCTAACTGATAAAAATCCCCGGCAATTAAGACAACTTGACTATATTGCACAGTTTACAACTAACATTAGACACATTTCTGGTAAAGACAATGTAGTTGCAGACAATTTGTCGCGATAGTGTGCAAACTGTTACACTAGATCTAAAGAATTTAGGTCAAGCTCAAAAATTCAACAATTGTTAAGTTCATCACGCCCCCTAAATTCGAAATATAAATTGGAACTCATAATCCTTCCTGATGTCGAAATTTATTGTGAAACATCGACCGGCAAGAACCGTCCGTTTGTTTCTGCCACCCAAAGACGTAGAGTGTTTGATATATTACATGGTATTTCACACCCGAGTACAAGAGCCACCAAGAAGTTAATCGTTGCAAGATATTTTTGGCCGAACATGAATAAAGACATCACGGATTGGACAAAACGATGTATAGGATGTCAAAAGAATAAGATTCAGCGACACACAAAATCAGAACCTGGCAGATTTGAAATACCAAGGAGTAGGTTCGAACATATACACATGGACATTGTAGGACCTCTACCACCATCCGAAAATTTCAGGTATAGTAATATTCAGATCTTAAAAAAAAATTTTTTTTAACTGTTCTGCGCAGCTTTCAGTGGTGTAGAAAATTTTTTTATAAAAATTTTGAAAAGTCGCATTTATCTTAGATAGTAAACCTAAATAAAATAATAAATAACCATGAAAAAGAATTATATTTCAGTTTTAATACACAAAACATTCAAAATTATTATGTATTTATGTTATTATAATCATATATCAAGTGAAAATTAATAGGTCTAAAAAAATATTGCACGCCTTTTGGAAACAATGACAACATTTAATTTTGGTACGAACTAGGGAAAATAAATAACCAAATGTGATTCGTATCGCACAAAACCACACAACAACAAAAAAGCAAATTCAGTTTTCAATTTAATGGAATTTTGAATTAATTCTTAACTTATCGAATTAAATGTCACTTTAATTTATAAAATCTAAAGTTTGTGTTTTAATTGTATCCTAAAATTCCTATTCCGTTTAAATACAAATACAACGTAAAAATGTAAACAATACACATGAATATTATACTTAATACATCACTGTGTATCCGCCATATTACTTCTGCGCGAAAACTGTCAGAATTCCAGCGAGATTTGAATACTACTAACATACTTACTATTGTAGATAGGTTTACCAGATGGCCGGAAGCATATCCTCTTTATGAAAGCTCTGCTATTACTATCGCTAAAACGTTTGTAGAACAATATATTTCCAGATTCGGGATACTTCTTCAAATTACGACGGACCAAGGTAATCCCTTCGAGAGTAAACTGTTTTCCGAATTAACACGAATTTTAGGCGCACATAGAATTCGTACCACGGCTTATCACCCGCAGGCAAATGGAATGGTAGAAAGATTCCACAGACAGCTAAAATTATCACTCAGGGCCCGCGGTAATACTGCACATTGGAGCACAGAGTTACCTCTCGTCATGCTCGGAATACGAGCATTTGTAAAAGAGGACTTACAGTGTTCTCCGGCTGAACTAGTATATGGACAAACTTTACGACTACCAGGAGAATTTTTTGTACCAAGCACAAATATGGAACTCAACCCATCAGATTTCGCAAAGAGACTGTGAGAATATGCGCAAATTAATACCTGTTGATACTCGGAAGTCGATTAAACCATCTATATCTATACCAAGAGATTTGGATAATTGTGAGCACGTTTTCGTTCGTGTCGATAGAGTACGAGCGGGTCTAACGCCCCCGTACGAAGGACCCTATAAAGTAGTTCGACGTTTCCGAAAGCACTTTATTCTAGATATGAAAGAAAAAAATAACAATGTTTCCATTGACAGCTTAAAACCAACGTATGGTATCCTAGCTACGACGAACGTAAACCGGAAACATACAAGTCAATCTGTTAAATTCCAATTTCAAAGTACTTAATCCTAACATCACCCAATCATCTAATTCCTATTTTGAATTGCAAAGTTTTTTGGAAGGTTCTTATTTGAAGGTGAGTGATGTAGTGACTCGTTACGCATCACACTAACAGCGAGTTCATACGACGGATAAAAATCTCGGATTTTACTATCCCATCGTTTTAACCAATTACATCACGTAAATTATACAACGGGCACGCCTCTTTTCATATAAAAAAGTCGAAAATATTGAAAAAAAATCTGGGATAGAAAAATCCGAGATTTTTATCCGTCGTATGAACTCGCAGTAAAATGTAATGACTTCCAGTACTGTAATTTTCAATTGCAGTCGGTTAAACTGGAACAGATCATCATAAAGAAGAATAGCAACAACAAAAATTGTAAGTTGGTATTTTGGATTTTTCGGTTTTTGGTAAGAAAAAAATTGAAGCTGATAACTTTAATCAAGCCGTATACATACGTCGGATGGAAATCCGGGATTTCTACATCCGAGATTTTTTTTAAATTTTTTTCAACTCTTTTGTATGAAAAGAGGCGTGTCTTTTGTCTAATTTACGTGATGTAATTGGTTAAAACGATGGGATGGAAAAATCCCGGATATTTATCCGACGTATGTATACGGCTTCAGTCGCACGGTGATAGTCAAAATCAATTATACATCCGATCATACGGATAAAATAAAATTAATTAGGAAAATAAAAATTGTGTAATATATAATACATTGTGAATGTAATACTTTAAGAACAATTACGAAATAATATAAAAGTTTGTAACTCAATAAAACATATTAATGTATCACAATATTTAAATATAAAATACCTTGTATATGATTTTTATTTGTTTGTTTATTTGTGCTTATCGTGTGATATAAACAATATATAGTGATGTACTTACGGTGATGGAAGTAGAACACGCGCTTCATCACATGTAAGACTCAACAAACTTACTCGTACTAATATTATTAACATATTGTAGTCGGGACACGTAAAATTACGTTTCGCAAACTGTGCATAGAGAGCGGATCACGTAAAAATACGTTTTTTATGGACTGGTGGTAGAACGAGAGAAACGTAGCTAATACGAGTTACTACATGTGTGTTTGTTTGTTATGCCGCTTATTCAGCTATGCTACACACAATTTTGGTTTCTGGATTCAAACTACTGCGCAATAGATTTTAATTTTTAATTTAAACCCTTATTTTAAATTAAATCATTAAATTTTTTTGTCTTGTTTTATTCTTTTCTCTCGAAAATAAAATTTAAACAAAAATCTACATCTCAAAACTGTCCTTAAAATTTTTTATTTTCATTTCAATTTTTTTCATTTCGGATTAACGGACAAAATTTTATTACGCAGCTGCGACATAAAATTTTTGTCCGTGAATCCGAAATGAAAAAAATTGAAATGGAAATTAAAAAATTTAAGGACATTTTTGAGATGTAGATTTTGTTTAAAATTTATTTTCGAGAGAACAGAATAAAACAAGACAAAAAAATTCAATGATTTAATTTAAATTAAGGGTTTAAATTAAAAATTAAAATCAATTGCGCAGTAGTTTGAATCCAGAAACCAAAATTGTGAGTAGCATAGCTGATTTATACATAATACTACGCAGGTATAAACATTCCCACAATAGATTAGGTATGTGACAATAAAATCATAAATAGGGCAACCTAAACAAGATCAACCAGCAAGATTGTCGATGGACATGAAAAAACACATTCTAGAAAAAATTGTTCGAACCAGAAAGAAAAAATTTGCGCAATTTTGCGGCGTACCTCGCCCGGGTAAATGTTTTGAGCGCTATCACACTATAAAACATTATTAGTGTTCATTATTTACTTCATTTAGGGCAACCAAAAATATGCTCTTAAAAATAGGTTTTCGGGGTATATCCTCTATCCGGTCGCAAATTATTTAATTGCGAGGCGAAATATGGTTACTAGATTTATTTTGCCATGCCATTTGACACATTTTTTTTAAATTTAAATTTGTTTTGCGATTGTAAAGTAGAAATACACAAAAAGACTGTTACGCATTTTCCGAGGTCATGTATTTCTACTTTACAATCGCAAAACAAATTAAAATTTAAAAAAATGTGTCAATTGGCATAATAAATCTAGTAACCATGTTTCGCATCACAATTAAATAATTTGCGACCGGATAGAGGATATACCCCGAAAACCTATTTTTAAGAGCATATTTTTGGTTGCCCTATTCATTACGTTATTTCTTGATTGAAAATTTTTGGTAATAAATAATATTGACGAAAATTATAATTTTTTTCTTTTTTTGTACTTTCAACTGTATATTCTATACTCATTTATATAAAAAGTGCCTATATTTCATAATAACGAAGAAGAATACATTCTAAGTTGCGAAAATCACTTTCATAAAAAATTCAGGGTAGTTTTCAATTTATCGTAACGAAAAAATTCAAGACGATTTTTCGAAAAATCGCCCGCTCCCGCCATATCGCTCCGACGCGAAGCGCCCGACAACAATGTGTTAATAGTGCGGTACAAAAAAAATAATATTTAGAAGATAATTTATAAGTGTTTTAAAGAAGTACCTATACCTAAAAAAGGGTATACGTGTATATAATCATAATTATTATCTAGTTGTAATGTTCTTAAATATTTATTAATTTATTCATATTGCTTATGCTAGTTTATTGATTTTATATTGTGTTTATTACTAGTTATTAATAAAAATTAAATAATCAAAATTATTAATAATAAAATAATAAAAATAATAATAAATAATAAAAATTATTTTTAGGCATCCCATCTGATCAACCTCAGAGTACTCTCAGGGAATTTCGGATAGTTCGTTGTGGATATAATGTTAGACTTAGCGGCGTGAATCAAGGGTCGACTACCCAGGGTTACTGTTGGTTAATATCCTTTTGACTTACGTATGTTACATCTCATTAAGGAATCCATCGCATTCATGATCATTTCAATTGTAACATAGATAAAAAAAAAATTTTAAGTGCTCACATTTTGTTCAACTTTCCCAACCATCCTAAATGATATATAAGATATAAAATTCGATTGTTAAGGAATTGAATCAGTTTCAATTTCTTTCTTATTAAATTCTATTATAAAAAAAATATTATTTTGTTTAATAATATAAGTTTATGTTTTGATATATTTTTGATTTTCTATACTACGTCACACTTATCGTCAACACGTACACATATAATTAAAAAAATTAAATAAATAAAATACAGTTAGTAATCTTATTAAATAGCAATACTAGTGCATTATTTTCATTGATTTTGTCTCTCAATTGGTTTTTGTTTTTTCGCTAGATTTGTTCCTTACTATTTTTTTTGTCTTGATTTCTTAAAAATGGACGGTAGTGTATATTTCTCAAATTTGACGCCTCCTGAGTTAGAGGTTGAATTTCTGTTAAGGAGATTGTCTAGTAAAGCGAATGATGCAAGACAGATTTTAACAAATAGCCATAAGGCCGAACAAACAGACTCAAACCTAAGAATACTCATGTTACAGAAAAGCCGGAAATCGAGCTTGATTTGTGCCGAAAGAAATATGACGAACTATCAAAAGCGTCTGAAACTGAACCTATGCCACCGGCAAAAGAGTTCGTTACAATTGCGTTTGCTAAAATTATACATTATAAGGACCGAACTAAACGGTTAATGAATTTGCTAGGGGAATTTCCTGTACTCACAAAATTGTACAGCAATTGGAGACGCGCATTTGATTTCTACCAGAAATTGTGGCTAGAATACGAAAAACCGACATCCGTACGTGCGCCAATACAACCAAGATGTTCCTTGCCAAAGACACAAACGCACAACACAGGTATAAATTCATTTGAAGAGAAAATTAATCGTCTGTTGCACAACAGCTCCTCGTATAGTGATAGTCAACAAATGCTAGACAAAAATACAGTACCTAATTCACAAAATATGGTTAATCGAACAGAGCATATTCCAACTGATCAAAAAAATCAACGAAAAGAACCTGAAAAAATTAAGATACCGATCGTAGATTATTTTTCACAGCAGAACGCTGGGTTCTCTAAAAGTGTGAACAAAAAACATAAATGGCATGTCCCAATCCAATTTGAAGGTGCATTTAATATGAATTATCAGCAACCGCAAAATAATCGATATGGAGGCCAATACGAGCGTGTTTATAATGACAATTTTCTACGACAACCTCTGCGTCCTTCTATGCAAACACCCATGTTTCGTTCAGAAAATTATTACAAGATTCGTCAAAGATGGAATCTCTCATTCGACGGTACAAGCGCTACTAATGTTCACGATTTTGTGTATCATCTATAACATTCCTTTAGAGTATCTCACAAAACTTCTATATCTCTTCCTCTCTAAGAGTGCTGAGGACTGGTATTGGGTTTTTAAATCCAACCACCCGGTATCATCGTGGGCACAGATGAAGTCAGCGATTCTTTCCTATTTCAGTAGATTTAATTACGAGGAGGAAATCAAAGAAAGCATACTAAAAAGAGTTCAGGGAATTAAGGAATCATTTTCTGACTTCTCACTGAACATTCGGAAAATGAATGCCCAACTACAGAATCGTTTGTCCGAACAGCAAATAATCTACAGATTGTGCCAGAATATGTATCCCGCTTTTAAAAACGTGACCCTACCATATCATCACTCTGTAAGATCAATTGAAGAACTGCGAATTCTTTGTCGTGAATATGAGCAGCTCTGGGAACAAACAGATTATGACCCTAGAAGGTTCGTTGAAACTTTTCGAAGTAGACCAAGTGTGAATGAGCTTAACATCGAGATGGAGACCTAAATCTTTGCACGTCGAAAAATTCTCGATCCAGTTTTAAACGTTTTAATGACAGCGAGATAAAGGATCTTGCACACATAGAGGCCCTAGACTCAAAATTGAAATTTCGCCAACATGAAAGCGCACCTGATCGGCAGTCAAGTGTACATTGGTATGTTGGAACTGCAAGGACCTGGGGCATCGATACAAAGATTGTTTAAAGCCATTTTTGGATATTTTCTGTTTTGGTTGTGGTGCCGCAAACGTTCGCAAACCTAATTGTTCTCATCGTTTAAAGTTCGCCTCGGGAAACAGATTGTCGAGCGCGGTTCAAATGAGGGAATCACGCCTCGAGAAAAAGCGGCAGTTGGAATCCAAGGAACCCAACAATCCACTTTCCTCATAAATATTCGTAACGCTAAGTGCAATAATAAACATCATGATAGTAATGATGATAATAATGAATTGCTTAATGAAGCAAACAATTTAAAGTCCAAACCTAGTAATAACAAAATCATACGCGCTATTCGGTATTTTAGAGACAAGCGTAATCTCTTTAAAAATTGTATAGAATCTCTTATAAAGACTAAGTCAATAAACGATCCACGTCTACACGTTGAAGTTACTATAGGGCCAAAGAAAGTTGTTGGGCTTCTAGATAGTGGTGCCACAATTAGTGTGTTAGGCAAAAACTCACACGATTTTCTAAAAGCTAACAATATTAAATATCGTAAACTTATTTCCCAAATGACTACAGCTGATGGGACTTGTAATAAAATTGAGGGATTCGTTTGCTTGCCTGTAACTTTTGGCAAACGAACAGAAATGATCAGGCTTTGTATTGTGCCAACGTTAAATTCATTTTTATATTTGGGGATTGATTTTTGGCGAAAATTTGATATCATTCCGAAAGTGGCCATAAATGAAATTTGCGAAGAGCCATCACTTAAAATTAGAAATCGCCATGATTTGACCTTTAAAGAACAGAATGAGCTAGATCGAATTATCAACCTATTTCCTTCTTTCACAAAAAATGGGCTGGGTGGAACGAAATTTCACGAGCACGAAATTGAAATCGTAAAAGGTGCCAAGCCAGTCAAACAGCGGTATTATCCAGTCTCGCCAGCGGTCCAAAAAGACTTATATGACGAAATAGATCGTATGATTAACCTAGGTAGGCGTAATTGAGGTGAGCAAAAGCTCTTGGAGCTCTCCGGTCACCATCGTAAGAAAATCGAAAGCGAGACTTTGCTTGGATGCCCGCAAGCTTAACGCACTAACAGAAAAAGACGCCTATCCACTCCCTATCCCTCCCTCTCCTAATTGACGGATTTCTTGCACGCCTTTCCGAAACAAAATTTATTACAGCACTTGACTTAAAAGACGCGTTTTGGCAGATACCGCTTGCGGAATCTGCCAAAGCAAAAACTGCATTTACAGTACCGGGTAGACCATTCTATCAGTTCAGGGTGATGCCGCTTGGGCTGTGTAATGCATCCCAATCAATGTGCCACCTTATGCATAAGGTCATACCTCACGAGCTCCATGACAGGGTTTTCGTATACTTGGATGACCTTTTGATCATAAGCGGAACATTGCAGGACCACATTGAATTGTTAGAGTTGGTAGCTGACCTACTTCGGACGGCCGGACTGACAATTAATTTAGAAAATAGTTTTGTAATGAAGGAAATTCGTTACTTAGGATTCTTAGTTGGTGACCAAGAATTGAGACCAGATCCACCTAAGATTGAAGCAATTGTGAACCTAAATCCGCCCAGTACAATCAAGCAAACAAGAAGATTACTTGGCATGGCTGGATGGTACCGTCGTTTCATTGGAAATTTTGCAAGTGTGACCGCATCCATCACAGAATGCCTTAAGAAGGGAAAATTTAACTGGACCACAGAAGCACAGGCAGCATTTGAACATCTGAAAGTGTTACTTACCTCAGCTCCAATACTCGTAAGTCCATGCTACGATGAACGGTTTTATATTAGATGTGACGCTAGCACTGAAGAGGTTGGTGAGGTGCTCTACCAAAAAGATGATGACGAAAATGAAAGAGCAATCAGTTTTATGTCACAAAAACTGTCTAAAGCTCAAAAGAACTATACGGTGAGCGAATTAGAGTGTTTAGCCGCAATTCTTGCCATTAAAAAGTTTCGAGCGTACGTCGAAGGGCATGCGTTTACGCTCATAACAGACCATGCGAGCTTAAAATGGTTGATGAGTCAACAGGACTTAACCGGGAGATTAGCACGATGGAGCTTAAAGCTCCAAGGTTTTCGATTCACGATCGAGCATATAAAAGGTAAAAATAATATGGTAGCGGACATGCTCTCCCGAATATATTGTGATGAGCTGAATGAATTTGTAGAAAATTTTCCTAAAATAGATCAGTATAATTTCGACAAGGTAGATTTCGATTACAAGGAATTCGTTAAATTGCGTGAGAAGTACACGATGGCTATATATTTATTCGTCTCGAACCGAAACAAAATAGCGATCTATCGGATTTATCCATCTGGAAGCTGTGGATACCAGTTGGTTTAAGGCAAAAGTTAATTAGCGCAAACCATGATGATTCCCTTTCTTCGCATGGGGGAGTTGGTAAGACATTGGAGAAACTACGAAGGTACTTCTTTTGGCCAGGAATGCCGAAGCAAGTTTCTGAGTATATTAGTAAGTGTATAGTTTGCAAAACGACGAAACCTACAAACAGACAATCACGGCCACCAATGGGAAACATGTACCCTATTGAACGCCCTTGGCAACGTATTTATATTGATTTGCTAGGACCTCATCCATGATCAAAACAAGATAAAACAGTCGTATTAATTATCCTGGACCATCTCACCAAATTTGTGCTGCTCAAGCCATTAAATAAAGCGACAACTCAGAAAATCATAGAATATTTAAAAAAACGAAGTTTTTTACGTGTTTTTATGCGGTGTTCCTCAAACTATCCACTCTGATAATGGTTCACAATTCCAGAGCACGGAGTTTAAAGATATGTTAAAAGAATTCGGGATTGTAGGGTCCAAGACAGCTGTATACTCACCCCAATCAAACGCCTCGGAAAGAGTAAACCGTTCTGTGATATCGGCAATCCGAGCTTATGTAGATGGCAAGCATACAAATTGGGATAAATACATTAATGAAATTGCAGCAGCTTTAGGAAATGGCGTACATGAATCGGTTCAGAATAGCCCTCACTTTCTTCTTTTCGGTTACCACAAGGTTAATCATGGGAACGACTATAACCTTTTAAAAGAGCTGGAAAATGTGTCAGAGGGTGAGATAATGATGCCATTGCCCGCCAGATTGGCGTTAATTCACCAAACGGCAAAACAGAAGCATACGAAAAAAGTGCCAGGCGATATAATTTATATCACGGCCAATTGCATACCCAGTTGGTCAAACGGTGTTTGTTCGCACACATTCAGCCATTATATACCTGGTACATAGCCTCGGTGGTAGTTATGTGCGTTATGATAATCGGTGTAGATGTGCTTACACTGCTACAGAGTAAAGCTTATGTAATTCGGCAAATCAAAAGAATTCAAGTTTAAATAGAATTGTTCTAGATTCAGTTGACCGTGGGATTTTCGCTAGTACGTTTTACAAGCATTATATGTACTTGTATACCATAATTCTTAAGTGCCGGTTGTAATAATTATTGACCTATTAAAGTATTTAATACTTGCGGTGTACGAGTAAAGTTACTTTTTTTCGGGATTCTTACCAAATTGAAAAAATAGGAAAATTAATAAATAAATTACTAATAGTGATTAGTTGGATGTCATAACAGCGACTAAATACTTTAAATTAAAATTTACCACTAGCGGAATCCCCTTTTGGACAGGTTGGAATAATATATAACCAACATAACGAATATTGGTGTTCCAAAATTCTTTAAGAAAGGCTGACAGCAAAGCGTTAAAAGTAAAACAGAAACAGAACGTTAAAACCATCCGAAATAAGTGCAGTAGTTTACCAAAGTGAATTTTCGGAATCTTATGTACGATTAGGTTGATCACCTGTCAAAGAATAATAGCTCTCAGAGCCAGAGTATATGCAAAAGCAACTTCAAAATAATAGTAGAATTAACATGTACAAAGATACTATAAGTTCCAGTACCAAGTGTGTCATTAATTAGAATTGACGATCAGCCAGATCGCGATATGGATGCAGCAAGCTTTCTCGATAACATTTAAGAAGCATTTAATTGCGAAAAAATTCTCAAAATAAAATTCATCTTCTAACTTTAATACCAGATCATTGGTCGGCAGTAGAACTGAGTTTAGAGCAACCCGTTACATGGTTGAAAAAGCAAAGCATTTAGCCAAGCATCAGGGTCATGACAGTTTTCCAGGTCCAAGGCAAATAAGGAATTTATTCTGAAACGATCCCTGTTCATGAATTTTATAAAAGTATGGATATCAATCGGCAGTTACCTGGAGCAAATGATTTCGTTACGGTTCGTAATGCTGATGGCGAACGAATAAAATAAAAGAAGCTATTTGTTTTATCCAATTTATCTGAGGGCATATCAAAGTTTTTGGAAACACATCCTCTCAAGGTGACCGAATTCGCTAAATTTGCGGAGCTTCGACCAAAAGAATGCGTATTAGCAGGGAAAGCTGGAACACACAATGAATACGTGTATATTATTCATGAAAATAATAATTTGTTATACTTTTTACGATATTTGCCGTAGGCACTTGGCAAAACACACTAATACTTAATAAACACATTTTATTAAACACTTGTTTTATGTTTCGCAGAAATAGATTTTTTGACTATTTTAATTAAAAACTTACATTCGCGTCGCGTTCGTAGATGTAATAACATCAAAAGTGCTGTGAAAAAAATTTTTTTGTTTTCTTGTGTGAAAAAATTTAAATTTAATTTATTTTTTTTTTGAAGTGAATAATTAATAATAAAAGTGGATAAAATCTCTAAAGAAAAAGTCAGGAAAGATAACAACATAATACCAAAAGTAAAACATAAAAATAATATTTTAATAAAGACATTCAAAAATACAAAAATCGGTGAATTTATAAATTCCCTAGATGGCGGGGCATCAAGCCTTTCGCATTTGGAAAAAAATTTAACAATTGAGGATGGTTTTAAAGGATATGAAGAAAATGTTTTCAAAATTAAAAGAAAATTAGAAATCAAAATTGATAAAAGTGAAAGTGATAAAAATAAATATAATAAAAAATTTATAATAGAAACAACACCAAAGATGGATTGTGAAAATGAAGCGAGCACATCTATCCAAAATACTCAAAAAATCTTTCCAATTAATAAATACACGAATACGGGACCATTCTATGTTATGATCGAATCAAAATCTCCAAAAGTTATGATGTCAATAATAATTTCAAAAATGTTTATAAACTATAATATTAAAACTAAAAATATAATCGAAATTAACAAAAAAATAGTGAGAGTGGAGTTCGAAAGCTGGGACAAGGCAAATAAATGTGTGCGTGTGGATGATCCCATACATAAAATATTTAACAAAAAAGAATATAAATGCTTTATACCAAAAGCGTATACTCACGTCGAGGGAATTATTAAAGGATTGTTAGGTGAGTTCGACTTAAACGAAATCACAGAAAATATTAAAAGTGAAAACCTTATAACTAATATAGAAACGTTAAAAATATGGGACAGAGAAAGGAATACGACCAAAGACACTAATTTATTAAAAATAGAACTAAGAGCAAGCGAATTACCCAAAGTGGTACAGTTCTATGATATAAATACTAAAGTTAACATATATATTCCAAAACTCAAATTTTGTTCTTTATGTCTCAATTACGGACACACTAGAAGATTTTGCGATTCAAAAATTATAAGATGCGCAACATGCGCAAAGCCAAAAACTATGGACCAAACACATATTTGCCAAGGGAAACCAGAATGTAGATTCTGTGAAGGTGTTGAACATTACACAAATTCCAGAGTATGTTCCGAGAAAAAAAAAACAAAATAGAATTAAAATCCATATGATCAAAAATAAAACAACATACAAAGAAACAATTGATAAACTTTTTCCAAAACAAAACAAATATTATAACGAATTAAATTTACAACAGTTTCCAATTTTAAACAATCCAGATCAGTGTTGCCAGGTTTTGAAAAACCAAATTCCCACAAGTATAGTAAATTATCCCTTTTCTCCCCTCAAGATGTACTCAAAATTTCCCACATTTTCCCCACAAGTAAATTTAAATTTTTCACTAATTTTACCCAACGTGAAAATGCCTAAACAAATACTAAACAACTTACAACACGCCAAAACAAATAGTGCAGTTTTCTAACTATGTATAAGTTTTCCAAACTATAATTTTCCAGAGTATTACTCTATTGTAGAATAAATATACACAAATAAGGTTAAATAAATTAATTTAAAAAAATGGCTGTTGTAAAATTATTTATTTAATAAAATAATATAATATCACATTCATTCCGCCGTTCCACTCACGATTATTTTTGAAGTTCCTTCTTTTCGTCTCTTTCCCCGTTTACCAATAAACCGATTTTAAATGCGACTAATTTTGCAACAAAATTTATTTCGGTGAAAAAACTTTAACATTAATAGAAATGAAACAAAATAATTTAAGGCCATTTTTGAGATGTAGATTTTAGTTTAAATTTTAGAGATTGCAGAATAAAATAATACAAAAGAGTTTTGTGGCTAAATATAAAATAAGATTTTAAATTAGCAATAAAAAAATCTATTACAACTTAGTTTGATAAAAGAAGTAACTTCAAAAGTAACAGTTGATATTTACACAAAAAACATTCTTTTAATTTAAATAAAAATTAACAAGTACATAATGGAAATAATAACTTGAAAATAATAATTCTTAACAGATATTCGTTTGTACATTCCTATTCATACGACGGACGAAAGTCCGGGACCCCTCCCATCTCAAGCGTGAAGTTAGTAACTTTGATTTTTGCGACCAAATATAGAGCAAAAATCAAATAAGTTACTAACTTCACGCTCGAGACTGGAAGAATCCCGGACTTCCATCCGTTGTATGTATACGACTATATATGGAAAGATTTTATGGAAATTATTTTAAATGAACTATTCGAAAATCGAAAATTATACTACATATTTTAGAAAAATATTTTTTTTTATATTGGTTCAATTTCACCCAATTTTCCTGTATTTTTCCCTCATCCCTTTTCATCCCGCACGAGAGACGAAATTCCCACAAAAGGGAAAATTTCCCACGACCTGGCAACACTGATCCAGATACGAACATTCCAAACGCATGGATAAATAGAACAAACACACTCGAAATAATAATAAAAGAACAAAGAGAAAAAATAGAATCCTTGGAAGTAGCAATTCACAAATTCATAATATTAAGTAATAGAGCATATGCTGCATCTGAATCTGATCTATTAACAATAGATCTAAAGGAAATAGTACAAAACTTAAAAATACATTAAATGTCAAATCAAATTAATATTTTACAATCTAATATAAGAAGCCTTAATAGTAATAAAAACATAATTGAAACTTTTCTAAATAAACACAAAATAGACATCGCAATTTTAAACGAAACTTGGACACACAAAAACAACTTACCAATCTTCAAAAATTATAAACTCATCACAAAAAATAGACCAGATGGATATGGAGGCGTAGGATTCCTAATAAAAAATAATATAGGATCGAAAATTATAGATCTTAACATCAACCTAACATACATAGAAGCACTACAAATTAAAATAAATTACGGAAACGAAAATCTATCTATCATAGTACTTTACAATCCATCAAATAAAAACACAATAGAAAAAACTGAAGAATTTCGAAAAATAATCAAAATAGCCAAAAAGAAAAAAACCAAAAAACACTAATAGCAGGAGACATAAATGCACACAGCTGTTTATGGGAAGAAAATAGTAAAGAAAATAGACTGGGGAAAAACATTGCAGATTTGATCATAAATAATAGAATACAAATATTAAATAACAAAAAATCAACAAGATTAAATTTGAGATACCACGCAACATCAGCTATTGATATCACACTATGCACACACGATATAACTCACAAAATAACATGGGATTGTCTAGAAGATAACATTGGTTCGGATCATTTACCAATACTAATAAAAATAAATACTAACAGATATACCTATAAAGAAATCATAAAGTGGAAAAATGTAACACAAGAACTAGAAAATATAACTAGCATAGACGACAACACAAAAAACATAGAATCTATAATGGAGGAAATAATAATAAAAAACACCAAAAGAATAACGATTAACAACAAAAACATTCCAAAACCATGGTGGAATGAAAAACTCCAAAAATTGTGGATTATAAAACAAAATAAAATGAAATGTTACAATAGACAAAAAAATTTATACACAGCTCAAGAAGTATTGAGATCAATAGCCATATTGAAACGTGAAATTAAAAAAGTAAAACGAGAAAGCTGGGAACGATTCGTAAATGAAATAAATACAACACAAAATACTAAACAAATTTGGAACAAAATTAACAAATTAAAAAACAAAAAAGAAAAAGGCTTTAACTTACTAGAAGATTATGATATGATGAAAAAATTCATGAACGAAAATTTTCCAAATCTAACAGAAGACAAATCTTTACCATTAGAAATATCGATCATAAAAGATAACAAATTTAATAATAAAACAATAACAGACATAATAAATAATAAACAAAATAGTGCACCTGGAGAAAACAAAGTATCATATAAATTACTAAAAGAAATAATTAAAATAAACCCAAACATAATAAACCTAATAGTGAATCATCTTAATATTATACAGTAGATTTCGCTTATAGCGACTACGGATATAACGACATTTCGGTTGTAACGACGCAAAATTTTGGTCCCAAGCATCAAAACATTATTTTAATATAAAAAGTTTCGTTTATAACGACCCGGCTATAACGACGATTTCGGATATAACGTCCAATTTTTTCTATTTTTTTTTAAACAAAATTGGTTATAGCGACCAAATATTCGTTTTTTCCTTACTATTTTCGGGAAATCACATTTTATTTTTATTGTTTGTGATTTTGTTGTACATTTTCAGTTAATAAGTGCATTTATTCGAGAACGGAGGTACGGTTTAATATTAATAAATTATCTTTGTGATTTAATTAGTTTTAAAAAATTAATAAATTATCTGTGACTTTATAACCGATATTGAACTCCATAATTAAAATGTAAAAACGCAAATCTTATTCCATTGAAGAAAAGGCCAACATGGTAATGCGTTTAGAAAATGGAAAATCAAATTCAGATTTAATTAAAGAATTCAATTTATCACATTCTACTTTATCAACGATGTAGAAAAATCGAGATAAAATAAAAGAGCAATTCGAAGTGAATTCTTTAAAAACAAAAAAAGTAAGGAAAGCAGAACACGACGATATTGGTAAACTATTGCTCGATTGGTTTATCAATTCCCAAAATCTAATTCCAATTTCCGGGCCTATTTTACAGCCAAAAGCTAATTAATTCGCTCAAAAAATTGATAAGTCAAATTTTACTTGTAGCGACAGCTGGGTGTACCGTTTTCGTCAAAGACACAATATAGTGGTTGGAAAAATTTCGGAAGAAGCGGCTGCTGTTTCAAAAAATGATTGTGAAAATTGGCTTAAAAATGTGTTTCCTAAATTACGCGAAGGATACCAAGATTCAGAAATATTTAACGCTGATGAGACCGGGTTATTTTTGTATGTACATATTTTTGTTGTTCTTACTCTGTAGTCTGTACACATGTTTATTTATTTTTTTATATTTTTAGTAAAGTACATACATTATTTCTATGTATTTATTTTATTTGTTTCTTTGTAAAATGGT
Source organism: Nephrotoma flavescens (assembly GCA_932526605.1). Lineage (NCBI taxonomy): Eukaryota > Metazoa > Arthropoda > Insecta > Diptera > Tipulidae > Nephrotoma > Nephrotoma flavescens. Next base: position 162,420,597 of record OW052220.1, on the reverse strand, counting down.
CTAAATAATAACTTACATAATATGAATTGAATTGAAATAATAAAAATGCGTAAATTTATTACAAAAAATCAATTATTGGCTTAATAATCATTATGTTTAGTATTGGAGTTTGTTTCTTCACTAACAGAAAAAATTCGTTTATAACGAAATTCGGATATAACGACCAATTTTGATCGGTCCCTTGATGGTCGTTATAGGCGAATTCTACTGTATACAAAAAACAACAAATCCCTGAAAAATGGAGAATGACAAAAGTAATTACAATCCTAAAGCCAAATAAAGATGAATACGAAACAGAGAGCTACAGGCCGATATGCCTATTAAACATATTCGCTAAAATATTTAATAAAGTCATACTGGAGGAAATATGCGAACATCTAGAGTCAAAAAAAATTCTATCAAATAATACTTTCGGATTTAGGAAAGGTATAAACATCATGGACTACTTCATAAATCTATTCAACGAAATAAATTTAGGGAAAAATATCTGGAAATCACAAATTTTAATAACAACTGACATAACCAAAGCATTTGATAACGTAAATAAAAACAAACTAATACAAAAATTAATAAATATGGAAACACCTAATCACATAACAAACTGGATTCACCAATTTCTTACAAACAGGATAATTATATACGATAATGGAACATCAACAGTTAAACACACAACTAATAAAGGAATACCACAAGGTAGCTGTTTGAGTCCATGCCTATACACGCAGGAAATTCACAACATACAAGAAGAAAATACTACCATATATCAATTTGCTGACGATATAGTAATTTTGGTCAAAGGCCTCAACGAAGACGAAACACAAATAAAAGCAGATATAATTTTAAATAAACTTAAAGAAATATTATCACAACATGAACTTAAAATAAATCCAAGAAAATGTTTCTACATGAGATTATTTAAAAATAAACCTTCTGACTTCGAGATCAAAATAGATAACAATACAATAAAAGAAGAAAGAATTTTAAAAATTCTAGGCGTCACCTTTAATAATAAATTATCACTCCTACCACACTACAAGATACTAGACAAAGAAATAATAAGTGCCACAAACTTACTAAAAATGATCACTTATAAAAACGGAGGAGCACATCCATATACTTCCTTAAATATACACAAAGCTATAATTCAATCAAGAACCAAATATACGGACATTATCACTCCAATAAATATCAAAAATTCAATAAAAATTAAACAAATAATTATAAACAGAAATATAAGAATATGCACTGGAATGTTAAAAACCACACCGATACCAACTTTATTAGCAGAATCTGCCAAATTATCAGCGGACTTAGACAATAAACTAACAACGTTAAAATACATAGCAAAACATATTAATAAGAATAGTGAGATCGGGCAAAAAGTTAAAAACAACGAAATAATGGGAAAATATCAAGAATTATACAGCGAATACCCATTTCTGGAAAACATAGCAATATCAAATAACAGAACAATCATTTCTACAAACAATCTAAAGATTTATAATGAAAACATCAATAAAATAAACTCTACAAATAAAATTGAAATTATGGCCAATTACATAGAATTCATAAACAAACATAACGATTACTTCGAAATATACACGGATGGTTCACTAAACAATAACCAAGGAGGTATTGGTATATATTTTAAAAATTCAGATACAGAATACAAAATGAAACTTAAAATAGAGCATCCATTAAAACCATCGAAATCATAGCCATAAAAGTGGCCTTAGATAAGGCAATCAACATGGGACAATCAAAAATAATAATTTTTACAGATTCAATGAGTGCATGTATATCCATCAACAATGTTAATAAGAACAAAAAATTCAAACACTATGAAAAAGAAATATTAGATTTAATCATCTCAAGAAACATAGAAGTTATAATTAAATGGATTCCGGGACATGCAGGCATACTAGGTAATGAAAAAGCAGACAACCTTGCCAAAAAAGCTATTGAAGAAAATGAAATAATATTAAACAACCCAATTATAATTGAAGACATACACCATATATTAGAGGAAACAATAAGACAAGAATGGATAGTAAAATACAACACATGGACCACAACACTGGGTAAATATAACAAACAAATAAACAACACTCCAAACAAAAAACCATGGTTCCACAACTCTCAATTAACATCATATAACATCAGGCAAATAAACAGACTCAGAGCTGGTCATGGCAAAAGCAAAAAATTTAAATACAACATGCGGATAGAAGACAGCAACACTTGTGATATGTGCAACGTAATAGAAGATAACGAACATATAATAGAAAAATGCAAAAAATATGACAAAATACGACAAAAATATAGTATAATCAAAAACATGAAATTAATTGACATATTAAAATCGGGCAACACTAAGAACTACAAATCAATCTGTGATTTCTTAAAAGAAATTGACTATAACCTTTAAAATTTATTAATTTATAACCTTTAAAATTTATTTTTAAATTTGATTTTACATCATAAATAATAAAATAAAAATAATTCGTAAACATAATTTATAAAAAATAAAATATAATAGCAATAACTAATCATAAATATAATACATAAATATAACCTGTAATACAAATAGGTCGTATGAATTAATAAATTTAGACCTCAGCAAAAGAAATACAAAAAAAAAAAAAAAAAAAAAAAAAAAAAATCGTTCAAAAAGTTTAAAAAATCACTCGATCGATTTCGACTTGTTAGGTCATCATCAGGAGTATTCATCATCGTGATACTACTGATGATGACCTAACAAGTCGAAATCGATCGAGTGATTTTTTAAACTTTTTGAACGGATTTTTTAATTAAAATAGTCAAAAAATCTAATTCTGCGAAATATAAAACAAGTGTTGAATAAAATGTGTTTAGTAAGTAATAATTTGTTATGTCCAATTATAACAAACATTTTGCATCATGATCTTGTTACTATAAGAATGAAACGGCACTGCTTAAAAAATTATCTTGTCAAAACGTGACATGGGATTGCTGTGAAGGTGAACATTTTTTATTATCCATATTTATGTTTAAAAATATAACTATAAGTTCATTTTCTATTTACAGGACAGTGTGAATGTATCAAACTCGAAGAGAACTTTCTACAAGCTCTGAAAGCTGCTGCGGATGTTAGCGACCTGGATGAATTTACGTACAACTATTGGGTATCTGGTGAAAATACATATACACTAGAAAAGATCACATCTTCTGTCGAGGGATTTCTTGAAATTTTCTTAAAATCATCGACGTTCGGTCTATCAGTACTGCGGAAGCACGATTTTATAGCCAAACAGCAATCAAAATATTTAAGTTCAGTGAAACAAAATCTACAATTGGGAGAATATATCGTAATAATGGATTTTTCGGAAAATTATAAGATTATAATACAAATCGGACTTCAAGTGGCACATTATTACACGCACCAAGAAACGATATTTCCAATTTTTGGCATACTTTAAAAAAGAGGAAGGAGAGCTTAGGATATTATCATATGCAATAATATCAGAAGAGAAAACGCATTATATTGTAGCGGTATTTTGTTTTCAGACAAAATTTATTAATTTTCTGAGAACAAGTGGGGCCAACTACCCGAACTCACGGAAATTTTTTTAGTTTTCGGATGGAGCTGCTTCGCAGTTCAAGAATAAAAAAAACTTGAACAACGTCAACTATCACAATGAAGATTTTAATATTGACTATGAATGGAATGTGTTCGCTACAAGCCACGGAAAGGGATTAAGAGGGAAGCTAGAATAACTTCTTTAAAAAGTGTTTGTGAAAGTCTAATTATGAATAGTGTAAATACAAAAGCAACATGAAATCTATAAATATTGAGTATGCCACTAAATCGGAATTTGGAAAAACCAAAAAGGAGTTATCCAAACGATTGTCTGGGCTTAGGACTATAAAGAAGGACACACGTCAAACACACCAAGTAATGCCAAAGCCAAACGATGATAAAAAATTTATTAAAACCTAAACGTTCTCAAATAGTGATACGATACATATATGTAAGTTCAGTTTAAAAATAAAACGTTTATATTGAATATAATTTTTAGATATTTACTTAAACCAGTTTTTTATTTTCACTTGATTTATTTCTTGATTAATAGGCATTGTCCATATTTAAAATTATATTTCCTGAAAAGGTTGAACATTATCCTATTGGTTATGAAAATGACAAAATAATTGATTTTTATTAGTATTATTAGTTTATTTACCATAATAATAATTACAACCAACCACTTATTTCATTATATTGCTTCATTTTAGTTTTGTTTTAGTGTGAAAAACTAGTGGAAACGTTAGTTAAAGTTTGAAACTATGATCCGGATGAAGGTGAGCCTTGTCCATTTACAAAGTGTAATTTTTATAAAAGACTAGTTTATTAACTAACAACTCTTACCACCAACTTTCCGATGGTACTCGTATATCAAACTTTTTAATGGAGTGGTAGCTGCGCCCTCTACAGGTGAAAATAATTATCAATATTTGTTGTATCATAACTGCGTCATTGACAGTACTTTTATAAAATAAATTATTGATTAATTTAGAATGATGTAGTATCTTTCTACAATGGTATTATTCTTACTAATGCGTAATACAGAACTCAAAATAAAATAATTTTACGTGACCAAAAAACTCGAAAATGTAAAAAAAACGTCACAATTTCAAAACCGTATAACGTTTCGTAATTTGCGTAGAATTTCGTAAGATTCTAAGGTATCTAAAATGTACGGAACAATCACAACAAAAACCATTACAATAAAACAACAACGTAAAAATATAAAAGTAATTCGTACACAACGAAAAGTTAATTGGTAAAAATGAAGTATAGATGGAGAATATGAAAGAATCGAATTCCGTAGACTAGTAATAATTCGCTAGTGCTACATATACATGGTATTGTTTTATATATAGACAATATTCCTATGTAAAATATCAACGTCAGTCGCCGCGGCCTGATGAGATGACTGATTTTTTCAAATCAATTATCTGATTAAGTTCGAAACTGATTGTTGCGATTCTTGCAAATCTTCCATCTATAATTCAAATTAAATTCTAATTTATCCGCGATCCAGCGTTATAAAGGAAAGGAAAAGTATGGGGTGATTGAAGTTGATTGTGTCTAAGTAAGTATGAATTATAAATAGTCGTTGTCACACAGGTTTGACGCCAAATGGAATAATTTTCTTACGATTGTGTATTTAATTCGAGATATACTGAAATAGACCAATGTACGGGGAACAATCACAACAAAAACCATTACAATAAAACAACAACAACGTAAAAAAAATTATTGCCGATCATTGACCTGTGTATTCTTACCTATGATTTATTTCAATTTTCAATGGCAAACTTTTAATGTATAGTGGTAAATATACGATATAATAGTTTTGTTTTAACCATTTAGTGGGATTTAATGTTACTGACTGATATTTTGGAATCAACCGCAGGCTGTAGTTTTTAGAATTTTTAAAATAATCGATATTCATTAATATCATATCGAATATTTAACAGATATAAAATCAAAAGAATTGTATCATACTTACTTGTTACTAATTCGTATATAATTTTTCTTGGCTGTCCTCTATCCCCATCCCTCGCTTGAATCGTCATTACTAAAGTGCCTATTGGGCTATCTTCACTTATAACCGCGGTTAGCGACCCTTGAAATACTGGTGGTGAATTTTGTACATCTTTTACTCTAATCTCTAAATTTGTGTCGGATGTGTGTAACCCGTCCTAGAATTGACATATGTGTATACAAAAGTAGATTGTTATTATATGAAAAGTATACTAAATGGGAGTTTTTTTTACCGTTGCTGAGAGTGTCATTTGATAAATCATTTTTTCATTGTAGTCTAACTTATTTTTCAAAATAACTGCTGCCGTTAAACGATCTTGATCACTCTTTAGAATTTCTATGGCAAATCTGTAAGAAAAAAATTAAAACAAAAATCATTAACATTTATAATTAACAGCAATTTTTATAAAGCCATTTTTTTATTTTTAACCTAAAATATGAAAGACCTATTCCTTTTTTCTATAGACTAGCTATTTCCCCTAAACAAGCTCGATAAGCGATAAGAAGGACATACAAAACCAAACTGATTTTGGTTAAGAAATATCCTTAACGAACAGAGAGAAATCCGGTTCTCACAAATTACAGACCCTGCCCTTTTCTATTCTCACGTACGCAATAATATACCTTGAATTTTGTTACTCAACCTATGACTCATCGCCTACCTGCGCGATCCGTAGATTAATTTTTAATGCTTTTTTTCCCTCCTTTTATTTTTATTTATATTTTGCTTTTTTCTACTATATAACAAAATTTTTACTTATACAAATCAGTAGATACTCCTGATGATGACCTAACAAGTCGAAATCGATCGAGTGATTTTTTAAACTTTTTGAAAAATATTCAAAATATTCTGCGAAACAAAAAAACAAGTGATTAATAAAAATGTGTTTATTAAGTATAAGTGTGTTTCGCCAAGTGCCTACAGCAAATAGCGTAAAAAGCAATATTTTTTCAATTGACACAAGTGGAGCCTCAACGATGTTGTCGTATCACAATCTAATGCTCTCACGTAAAGCACAGTTCCTTTCGTTGTGTTGGTCGCCTTTAAAACGTGTATTCCATGAGCACATAAAACACATGGTTTTAGTATAACCCAATTACAGATTTGGGTTATCACTTTTAAATCTGCACAGACTGTCCATTGATGGTCAGTGTCAATCAAAAACAATGATTTTTTCAATGGTGCATATAAGTTACCTTAGAGCGAGAGCGAGAGAGAGAGAGTCCCTTTGTCAGTTTTTAATGTACGCGAATATTAATAATAATACGTCTATAAGTCTGTTTTTACAGATTATGAAATATGAATGGACTCAATACTTTCTGTGGGGCAAAAAAAAAGAACGCGTAACTTCCGATAATATTTTTTGTCGCGTTACTCCAATACCGCTATTTATAAAATGCGTTAGTAAAGCGGCAAAGAAATACATTTTTTATTATTGTACTCTAGTATTTATTTTGGATAATTTAATCAGACAAAATTCAAGCATCTGAAAAACTAAATTTGTTTATTGCGTTATTATAGTAGCGTAAGTTATAAGATACGTTAGTTTACCTGCAAAGGAATATATTTTTTTAATGGTGTACTCTAGTACCTATTTTGGATAATTTAATCAGACAAACAACAATTTTTCGCATTAATTTTAGTGTAGTCGTTTAGAAAATCAATCGTCTGTATAGAAATTAAAATAAAATTTCCAGTTTCACATATATCAGGTATAGGTAAAAATAATTGTAATACAAAGTCAATAACGGGATAAATTAGGCATTTTAAATCAATAATTTTCATGTTTATTTGTATTAATTGAGTTTCAAATTTGAACTTTGGATAAAACTCTAATTTGATTAAATGCTAACTTTCTTTTATTTTAAATTAAAATTTAATTTAATTGTATATAAGTTTTAAGCCGGCTTTATTGGTTGGGTTATTTGGTTATTGGGTTTTCTATACAGCTGTACTTGTTATTGTTTCTCTCATCTTACAGATTCTTGATTACCTTAATAGTATAATTCTGTTAATTCGTTTCGGCAATGGGATTCTAGAACTGTGTCAAAAATTATGTTTGATGTATTACCTCATCGATTCTAGATAAGCCGCTCTTGAAACCGGATGTTGTTTCATAATATTTTTATTTAAAAAATATGCATAATTATGGCAGGGGTGGCAGTGACTGCTTGTCTTTTACATTATTTTAATTAAAACCATTATTATTCAAATTATTTTATTAGAAATAAATACATTCAGCAGATTTCAAAGCCTGTGGAAGACTGAAAGATAATTTGCTCTTTTATTCTTTAATAATATTACGGGATTTCTGGATTGGATTAAGTTTACATGATTTAGTATGTTTTTGGAGAACCAGTTTAATTTAGTTTATGGAAAATTGAACTATTTAGTTTATTGAAAATGCAACTCATAATAATAAAGTTTTATTGCAGGAAATGTATGGGTACTACTATATATGGGTACTTAATTAATTATTAAATTTTTTTCAAGATGCTGATTGCCGAACTTTTATACCATAAAACCAAAAATAATTGTGCTGTCTTGTGCTTATCAATTTACTAACTATTGACTACTTAGGTGTCTGTAACCGGGTCAAGTCTATCATATCTAACAACCTTTCCTATCCCTCCATCTTGTTATATGTAAAAGGGGTGTACGGTAGGCCCGGCGTATCCGGGATCCCTGCTTAGTCTTGGCCGTACATTCTAATCAATCAATCAATCAATCAAGGTGCATATAAGTTTCCTTTGTGTTTGTGCTGAGTGCAATTGGAGTGGAATTTTTTGAGTTGGCAACGTGAAAGAGAACTGCCTTCAAACTATTTTTGGAGGAATCGATATACAATCGCCAAATTTCGGGATTATATGCATTGTGGATACCAAACCACGGATATCAGTGCAAAAAGAGAGTGAATTATTCTCAATTGATTTGAAAAAATTCGTATAATTACGATGACGATTTATTGCCCCATATATCCGAACAATTGCAGCCAAAATGTTCACTTGTTTTAAGTCCTTTGACAAAAGAATGGCTTGCCGCTGCGGTAGTTTTAGGTGTCTTACCACATAATATCCAAACGATTTTGCGATATTTCAATGTGATTGCATGGAGCAGTGACATTTGATGGTTGATATATTGATCCAGATGTTTCTCCGGTTTCATGTGATTCAAATGTTGGTGGTAAATATTCTTCTTGGAGTGCGAGATATTTTACGGTACGTAGCTCCAAATGGTTTTGAACAGGGGTAAGGGGAAATAGGATCCGTTAGGATGTGTTATCACAACGGACCACTACTGGTCTAAGTTTGCAGAAGCAGCCTCTCCAACCTAACCTAACCTTGGCCTAAGTAAACACACATACATATATATGGTTTATAAGGTTTTTCGGTCTAGATATGTTCGGCAAAGTTGTTTGTCTTGATTTGCGCAACAACTTTGCTGAAGAAAGCATAACGCGAATCTTAATGGTTCAAGAGCTTGTAATGAGATAACATTACATTCCATTCGTTTGTAAATGCATACACTTATGTTGTAAAATATAGTAAATATCGTAGTAAGAAAAAAGTAAACATAAATTAATTGTGAAGTTCATTACCATTCATACATAAAGAATGCGTTATATATTTTTATCATATTTCAAAATAATTAAATGATGAAAAATGATGAGTAAAGCAAAATTATAAATCGAAGTTGAACGTATTCTTTATGCAGAATAGGCAATAAACTAATTAAATATTTTGTGTATGATTAGCTGTATAATTTGGTATATAAAGTAGTACTAATTGTTTCTCAATTGTGAAAGCCTTACTGAAAACAGAAGCTGCATGTAAAAGTTGCAACAATAAGGTAAAGAGCACGGTGAGGGCCAAATACGCTGCTTTAGTTGGTGCGTTAACTTATTGTTAACAGCTTCAGAAGCGCAGGCCACTCTTCTATAAATATATCTAACAATTTAAACTTTATGACACTTAACCATCAATTATATGGTGAATTAACAACCTATTACATGGCGATCTTGCCATCACCAACAACTTATTACAAGCTATCTACGTGAAAATGAGTGTACATTTTGACAAATTTTTGACTCAGAGCCAAAACATGTCGAAAGCGATATCTCAAAAACGAGGACTAATTTTGAAATGGGACTAGCACCATTGAATTCAGCGTACTCGAATTAGGTTTACCCCCTGGGTGCCCAATGTGGAAGGAAGCCCTGAATAGCGACATGGTGGTGGTATCTTCACGAAGCGAGATTATTTTTAATTCAACTCTTTAGCCAATCAAATCTTTATATTCAACTAAGTCCCGCCAAATTTAATTGAGGTTTAGATGAAAGATTTCCCTCTGTTAAATGATTGATTGGACTGTAGAACCAAGTACTGAACAAGTTTCCCGGATAACGCGCCTATTCCTACAGCCTGTTTACACGTAACAAAAGTAAGGATAGGAAAGATATTTTTTTGGATGGAACGTCTCGGTTGCAGACATCTAGCGATCGTATACGGCACAAGATTTTAATTCGAATTTAATTTTTAGTTAGTAGTTTTACTTCCATTATTCAGTAGCATAAAATTAATTATTAGTAATGAAGTATTTATGGTAAAAGATAGTTGCTTGATGTACGTATGAATTTCTTCAAACTAAATTAAAGCTAAAGGATATAGAAATGTAATAATTAATAAATCATCGAAAAATCCAGTTGCATAATAAAACATACACAATTATTTTTGGCTTCTGAATAACTAATCATTTAAAAGCTGAAATAGCAATTTTATTAGTAATTAAAAAAATATTTCAAATTTTTTTTGTGTTAAATACACATTATGAAACACATTCGATTTAAACTTAAACTAACTTCATTAACAAAACAAATTGTTAATCTAAAATACAATCAAAACCATTTACTTAATATTATGTAAACCCAAAATCAAAATATCTTTCTCATTTAATTTAAATTAGGTTTTCAGTAATATTAATATCAAATAAAAAACCTCTTAACGAGGTAAATGTTCGAGTGACGAACGCCGAATTCAATTCACAAAATTTCTGATATCAAATTTGTGCCGAAAAAAACAATTGTATTCGATTTGTCAACGATTTTTCGGAATGTTAGTGCATTCAGCGCGTTGTTGTTTAACATTCAAAAAACCGTTGACAAGTTGTTGTTTTTGACAGCTAGAAAGAAAAATGTAAACAAACGCGCCGAATGCACTAACATTCCGTAAAATCGTTGACAAATCGTATACAATTGTTTTTTTCGGCACAAATTTGATATCAGAAATTTTGTGAATTGAATTCGGCGTTCGTCACTCGAACATTTACCTCGTTAAGAGGTTTTTTATTTGATATCAATGATTTTGGCAAGGCAAATTGAAAATGAATTGAATTGCGATTCGTTTTATTGTTGTCAGTCGTTTTGACTTCGACTTTGAGTTCACACACACACGATAGCACACAAGTGGCCGCTACGTGTTATTGTGCCTCATACACAGATGCGCGGCATTGAAATGACCAAACGAACAACAAAGCCATGCTAATGCAACAAATACAGAAAAAACTACACTATAGATAGTTGTATTAGAATATATGTGTACATCGTATGTGGGCACTAGTTTAATAAGTAGTGGTACGAAAGAAAAAAATTACCATGAGATTGTTAGTGTAACCAATACAATCTTCTGTAGTTTGTTGAATATTGGCATCTGCGTTTCAGACTTTGTTCAGAGCTTAATTGTTGCTCGTTTCGCGAAAAACGAATTACGCATACTCTCACACAGCTGCCGGCTGTGTGTTACGGAGTGTGGATGATTCGTTCTTCTTCTCTCGATATTCGTCACTCCAGTGGCCTGCGTCTGTGTATGAGGCACAATAGAACGTAAAACAATAGAACGAAACTGTTTCAATAAAAAAATGGAAAACAATAAAACAAAATTGTTTCTATTGAAGAATGGTTTAATACGATTTATGTTTGGAAAGTACATATATGCTCTTGGCCTCGAAATAGTAAAGACTTATATTATCTTTTTTATGTTGAAAAGTAGGGTCAGGTCTCATCATTAGGTTCAGGTAGGTAGTTTTTTTTATTATGTTTAGCACGATAACCTACGTTCTGGTGTACTGTTTCTAGTGTGTGGAAGACGATTCTATTTCTTTATTTTGCATGCAATTTTTCAATCTTCATTTTGTAGTCTTTTAGTAGATTTTATTTCAGAATCCTTTACCACATGCCACAAACAGGTCATGCCGGGTGTGATCTTATTACACACCCGGTTCTCGTAGGCTATCGGCTGAACATTTGTAGTTTAGTTTTTAGTGTATGTTACAGAGTCGTAAAAATTTAGACCAGATGCATGTGTTTTTGGTAGAAATTCGATTGAGTAATTCAACATTTTTTTTTGCATGTTTCTTGCTGTTTTGTCACTAACTGCATGCGGCTACCATTCATTTTTGATTCCTTAAACAATACAATAAAATATACATATTTTAGTGTGTTAGTTGGAAATAAAAGTTAATGGTAGCTAGCCTCTCGCTGATATTCCATCTTCATGCGATGGGAGGGGAGATAAGATTTATTTTTCAAAGAAATCATCATAATGATAAAAAAATATCGATTTTATGCAAGGAGACTCAAATGTTCAATGTTTTTGGTGATTTTTTCGATCACATCAATTTGTCAGTTTTTTCGTTTTTTTTTGTTATGAAAAAAGAGTCACTGGTAAAAATTCTCTTAGCAATGATAATAATATGATGTATTTATATTTCGTCGGCTCAGTATTATCTTGTCGTAAGTACCAAAATGTCGTTTTCCAGTTTTTTATACTAGTATTTTTAGTTTTTGGGGGGCGAAGTCCGAGATTCATACCTCCTCGCCGGTGCTCCCTGGGTAACGCTAAATGAATCAGGCGGTGTAGTGGAGACGAGCAGACTAAATCCTGTTTATAGTCATGGACACTACATGTCAGGGCGGGTTATTGGCGCCCTAAAACCAATACCAAACCAGCGTCTGTTCTCCATGTTAGGAGCGGCTGAAGCGGGCGTCTGTCTTGTATCAAGCGGCTCGCTATATAAATGTGTTCATGGTAGGACTGGATGCCTTAAGATTCTCACCAGTACGTGACCCACACACGTAACAAGCGGGTTGAGCGGCAGGCTAACAACCTTCCCTCATAAAAACCATTTAAGTTATGAACCCTAAACAAAGGCCTCGGATTACCATATCGGATTCATTACAAACTCGACCTCGGAAATTGTACACGGACAACGCTTTAAAAATGGGAACATGGAACGTGCTTAGCCTCTTAAGACCTGGAGATCTCCAGAACCTTTCGAACCAAGCAAAGAGTTACACATTAGACGTACTTGCACTACAAGAGCTTAGATGGTCGGGGAGTGGGATCCATGACACCACCAATGGTTACACTCTTCATTACAGCGGCCATCAGAACGGAGGAGAATTTGGAGTTGGTTTCCTCATCCATCGGCGCGTAGAGCACCATATCATCGATTTCCGCCCGATCAACATGCGGATGTGCACGGTCAGACTTCGCACTAAGAAATTTAACATCACGATCGTTAATGTGCATGCACCCACCGAAGATAAATCGGATGACATCAAAGATTATTCTTTGTCGAGCTGGAGGAAGTCATCAATAACATACCGCACCACGACATTAAAATCATCGTGGGCGACTTTAATGCAAAAATCGGTAGGAGTGCAGAAAATACATCGCACATCGGTCCTAACAGTCTGCATCTAACTAGTAACAACAACGGCCAACGCGTCACCGACCTGGCATTAATGTACAACTTAGTTGTATCAAGTACGTTTTTCCCGCATAAGAGAATCCACAAAGTAACGTGGAGATCGAATGATGGAAGAACGGAAAACCAAATTGATCACGTCATGGTGTCTAAGAGACACTCGACCAGTATATCTGACGTTAGATCCTACAGGGGTGCAGATATGGACAGCGATCATATGCTTGTCATATTTAAATATAAGTGCAAACTGTCATCAACGTTCAACAGACAAGCACAAAAAACCGTTCGATGGAATGTGGATGCTCTAAAAGACCAAGCGTCACTGCAGAGTTACCAATCAGCTGTCACTAACTATCTAGAGCGGCCTAGCAACAACGAAGAAGCTCCTTCTAACATCCAGGAGCAGTGGCACACAATACAGTCAGCCATTACCACCGCGGCGCAAAACACTATCGGAAGAAGACCTCCGAGACCCCGCAATGATTGGTTCGATGATCAATGTCGCCTGATCGTCGCAAATAAACAAAAGCTTCGAGAAAAATGGTTGGCTCGCAATACTAGAAGCACACATGCAGAATATCTCCGCGCCAGGAAAGCCACGACTAAATACCTTCGTCAAAAGAAACGCGATCATATGAGATTATGCATCGAAAACATCAGCTTCCAAGCGGAAGTGGGAAATTCAAGGGACTGTTTTGCTAATGCCAGGAATCTCACTAAAGACTTCCACCCAAGAAGTACAGCCATCAAAGACGGGAATGGAGAATTGAGAACAAACGTGGCTGATGTTCTCTCAGTATGGCAAACCTACTTTCAAAATCTACTAAATCGGAATGACGACGTGACCCCCATTAAAGCAATAGCTCCTCCAGGTGATGAGGTCTTCGTCGAATATCCCACAGTAGAGGAAGTAGACGCAGCTATTAGTCGATTGAAAAACGGCAAGGCACCCGGTCTCGATGGAATCCCCGCAGAATTAATAAAACTCGGAGGCGCTACTCTTGCAACAAGTCTACACGATCTCATCGTCTGTATTTGGGACCAAGAAGAGCTGCCGGAGAATTGGAAGACCGCGCTCATATGTCCGTTGCATAAAAAAGGCGACCGTCTTAAATGTGAAAACTATCGTGGTATAGCTCTATTGAACACTGCTTACAAAGTGTTGGCTAATGTTGTACTTGCCAGACTCATCCCTTTCGCCGAAAACATCATTGGCGATTATCAGTGTGGTTTCCGTCCCAACCGATCGACCACTGACCAGAGTTTCACCATGAGGATGATCCTGGAAAAATGTTGGGAGTACAACATAACCATACATCAATTATATATAGACTTCCGTCAGGCATATGACAGTATAAACCGCGATAACCTTTGGGCCGCGCTCATATGCCTAGGAATTCCAGAGAAACTCGTTTCTCTGTGCAAATTAACAACGTCTGGGTCTGTATGTAGAATTGTAATCGAAGGAACTGTGTCAGACTCCTTTGAAATAACATCTGGTGTTCGACAGGGAGATGCACTCGCGCCTGTGCTGTTCAATTTGGCGCTTGAGTACGTAGTGAGGAAAAGCAACATCGAAACTTCGCGCTGTATATTTAATAAATCAGGCCAAATTCTTGGATATGCAGATGATATCGTGCTTCTTGGCCGAAGACCTAGCGATATCAAAGACAGTTTCGTGCCGCTCGATCGCTGCGCAAGAAGACTTGGTTTGAAGGTGAACAGTAGCAAAACCAAATTTGTATCAACACCCAGGAACATCTCCATGGCAAATCTCGGAATTGGCGACCACAATTTTGATCGCGTTGAAAATTTCAAATACCTCGGGTCAGTTATAACATCATCAAATGACATGCAGGCAGAAATAAAATCCCGAATAGCTGCCGCACATCGAGTTTTCTACGCCCAATCAAAATTATTGCGATCTAGAAATCTATCGCAGTCGTGCAAGCTCGCACTTTATAAAGCACTAATAAGACCTGTGCTGGCTTTCGGAAGCGAGAGCTGGACCATGACCACTAATGATTGTAGATTGTTATCAACTTTCGAAAGGAAGGTCATCCGCTCCATCTTTGGTCCAATTAAAGTCGCGAACAATGAATATCGGATTCGCATGAACCACGAGATAAAGCAAATACTTGGAGATTGCGATATTATCGTATTCATCAAATCCAATCGAGTGAGATGGCTTGGCCACGTTGCAAGGTCCCCACAACAACGGATGACCAATAAAGTGTTCCATCAACAACCAGCCGGTGTGCGTCGTAGAGGAAGACCCCGACTGCGCTGGCGTGACGACGTCGAACAAGATCTACAGGCACTAGGATGTCGAAACTGGAGGTCGAGAGCGATGGACCGAGACGGCTGGAGGACCATAGTGCGGGCGGCAAAATCCCTTCATGGGATGTGAAGCTAGAGAGAGAGAGAGAGAGAGAAATTTTTAGTTTTTCTTCCTCTTTCTAAATCTACAATCCATTTTATCCTAAGTTATATGGTTTCTGAGTTACAGAGAATTTATTTATCGTAAATCCACACAACATCATAAACTTTATATTTGTATCGTATGTCACTAATTCTGGAGATACGACAAAGTCGCTAACACACATTTATAATACAAATGTCGTATGTCCAGCATAAACAAATATTTTGATATACGTCCAATTTTTTCTGTCACAAAATAAACCAATAAGATCACAGTACTCCACCACGTGAGCGGAATATATATAAAGGTTAATCGCAATTTTAATTCAGTATCCTGGTTATTATTGAATGGTGCAAATCGCGGTTATTTTTTATTTCCTATTGTTTATTTTGATTTTTTTTTAAATATGTTATTTTATTTTGAAACTACTGAATATTTGTTTTTGAAAATAAAAGATACATTCAGACGATGTTTACGAATGTTTTAGTTGCTTTCTAATTTGTACCATTAACAGTCAAACGTTCATTTTTATAAAATAATCTTACGTCTCCTAAGATTTTTACAAATTTTATCGTAAGTCCATAAATTTTAATGTGATTTATGTATTTGTTAGTCAGAAGGTGTTTGTCGTGTGAGCAAATTTTTTATCGTAAGTCCATTGTTTGGTACAACTTCGAAAATTATACGACAAATTGGAAAACTGTTCGTGATTTTCCGGAAAAACTAGTGGATTTATCTAAAGTGTAGGAAGTGGTAATCAATATATGGTATGATAGGTTTGGAATTATTCTATTAAATTAAACACTTCTCGATGTTATACTATCTAAATAAGCTTTCAAACTTAAAACTCAATTTCCCAAAAATGACATATTTGGACTTACGACAAGATAATACTAAGGCGACGATTTGTTTCATTGTAATACGTTGATTCACTATCATTATGAACCGCAACGGACCGATATTAGGGTGCATTTGAGCCAAAAAATGAAATTTTGCAAAAAATTAAGGTGGCTTTTAAGTTATGGAGGTTAATATCTAAAATATACGAGTTTTCTGGGACAAACGGTTGATGTCATATTGTAGGTGAGATTTGTGGCTAATAATCCTGAAAATATGAACCAAAAGTCTTGGGCTCATTTTTTAGCAATTCGGCCTAATGTGGCCGGCCGATTTCGCATTTTTCAGTTTTTTGGCCAAAATGACCCTCCAACTTAATTTTTTGAATTCTTTTTTTTTGCTATTTGATAGCTGGCGTCAATACCTTTCCAACGATATGCATATGTCCAGGGTATGTCGAATAGATTCAGCACTGTGGACGTGGCAAAATGGCCAAAAATGGCCGTTCAGAGGCCGGCCGCGGCCAATATGGCGGCCAAATCAAAAAGTTGTAGAACAAAAGTTGCTTAGTTTTTTAAGTACTACAACCCCTGAAAATATGAGATCAAATAAAAGAGGTACGGACAAACAAACATATATACCAAAGCAAGATTATATGGTGACGTCATAGAAAAATTTAAAATTGTCATAACTTTGGTCAAAATCATCCGTTTTGGACGTTTGAGTCGTTGAATTGGTATTGACGTCTACAATCATAGTTTACCAGTTAGAAAATAATTGGGGCATTTTTTGGGGCAGTTATACCCGAAAAACTGATTTTTTGGGGCAATTTTTGGAAGGTCATATCTCCACTCAATGTTGGTAGAAATTCATGCTTTTATACATTATTTAGGTTTATTTTTCAAGACCTTTCCAATGGTATATAACATGATCCTGGCGGCCTCAAAGTGAAAAAGTTCGAAACTTGCTGTATAATATACTTCGTTCGACTTCCAGCACAGTAGGTGCTTTCGTCACTCGTTTGGACTGCCGTCCAAAGTGATAAAGAAAATTAGCTGACTTATTCGGTAAACATTCGCATAGTGCATACTCATACTAGGGTAACTTTAATCCGGTAACTTTTATGTTTTACACGCTTTACGTCCGCATACATTTTATTTGAATCCGGTAACTTTTATAATTTTCTATGTTTTTGTGTAAAATGCTAACAAAAAAAATCATTTTATTAATCATTTAATTTAATTTAATTTTTTTACTACTCGTATCCGAATTTTTACCACAATTAAAATTTTTGTTTCGAGATGCGCACGGCTCAAAATCTAAAAACTAAAAAAAACACAAAAAAATGTCCATGAGAATATTTTTTCCATTTTTATTTGTGTTGGTTTGAATCTACAAAAATTTTAGTTTAAAAAAGAAAACCGGGGTTGTAAGTAAAGGGGAGGCGGGCGAAAAAGTTAACCGATTCAAGTTACTCTATAATCTAGTATGAATATGGTGATTGAAACACCAAATTTATTATTTATACCCTGTTTACTTACACCACAGCTACTTTAGTAGTACATATAATACTTTTTTTTACTAATAAACTATAATATCTCTTCAGTTTATATCACAAGTGGTGTAAACCCATACTATAATACTTTAATTACTTTATAAATATTATTGAAAAGTTTAAAATTTACATTAATATATCAAAAAATGTATTTTATTTTAAAATATTACCAAAGAAAAATAAGTTTACCATACATTTCTCGACTTATAAAGGAGATTAAGAATGAGTCAGTTGCAAGCTTCCTAAGTAACCTGACAGATAAACCTGACACAGGCTATTCCTCTTGGAAAGCCACAAAAGGTTTAAAAAGGCCTAAAATGCAAGTGCCACTCATTAGAATGGTTGATGGAACCTGGGCTCGCAGCGAAAAGCAAATAGCTGATCTGTTTGCCGAACACATAGAAAATTACCTTAAAACCACCAATTGGACAAGCGGATAATGAATATCTAACACCTATAAGCAAAGTAGGCGAGGCATCTGTGCTACCAGTTACTCTGAAAGAAATCAAACAAGAAGTAAAAAATCTCAAAGATAAAAAAGCTCCTGGATACAACTTGATAACGGGGCAAATAATCAAAGCTCTATCAGAAAAAGCACTAAGGAAACTACAGCACATAATCAATGCTATCTTTAGACTATGTTAAGTTCCGAGACAGTGGAAAGTAGCGGAAATCATAATGATTCCAAAGCCCAATAAATCACATAACCACAAAACATCGATAGGCCTATTTCTTTGTTAACAACAACAAAAATTTTCGAGTGATTGTTCCTCAAGAGATTAAAGCCAATTAATCCAACCCACCAACCATTATGCCAATTATTTGTAGAGAGCAGAAATCTTATATCAGAACATCAATTTGGGTTTCGGGGAAAGGCACTCAACGATAGAACATGTACATAGGATTACTGATGCAATTGAGGAGGCGCTGAAAAAAAGAAAGTATGTTCAGCAATAGTCTTAAACGTAGCCCAAGCATTTGATAAGGTTTGGCACAGCGGTCTAGAATTTAAGCTCCAACGAGATTTGCCAAAATAACATTTGGAATTGCTAAAGTCTTACATCAACGACCGTTACTTCCGGGTGAGACAGGACGGGGAATGCTCTAAACTGAAGAAAATATTGGCAGGGGTTCCACAAGGCAGTGTTCTAGGCCCCGTATTATACCTCCTGTATACAAATGATCTACTAGACATAGAAAAAGCTAAAATAGGAACGTTTGCTGATGACACAGCTGTTATGACCACCGATGCTAATATCGTTGAGTCCACCAGGAAACTACAAGATGCTATTAATATAGTGGATAGCTGGACAAAACGATGGATAATAACACTTAACGAATCGAAATCAACACATATCAACTTTACAAATAGGAAATTAGAATATATTCCGATTAATCTGAATTCACAACAAATTCCATATTCTGATAATGCTAAGTAGCTCGGCATGACGCTAGACTCTAAACTCAGGTGGAAAGCGCATGTTAAAAAGAAAAGGCAAGAACTGAATTTAAAATTCAGAAAAATGCACTGGCTTATTGGAAGAAACTCCGAACTGACAACACACAACAAACTGCTGTTATATAAACAAATCCTAAAACCTATCTGGACGTATGGTATTCAGCTTTGGGGCTGCGCAAGAAAAACTACAGTGAAGATCATTCTAACATTTCAAAACAAAGTACTACGTAGCATTGTGAATGCTCCTTGGTACATTAGAAATGACAATCTCCATCGAGACCTAAACATGGAATACGTCAGCGATGAAATAAAAAAATTTGCAAGGAGTCATGTATTGCGACTGCAGCAGCATAACAACGAGGGGCTGCGGAACCCACTGGATCTCACCAATGGACCGAAGCGCCTAAAAAGAACAAAGCCCTCAGAATTAGTGGTTCCTTGAGCCGCTTAAATCAAAGGAGAGCTGGGATGAGCCGATAGGTCTCATCCCATAAGAATAGACTACTAAAATAATAAAACAATTACTAGATAATCTATATGATTAGTTTAGTTGTAACATTTACAAAAATAAAGATTTCTTAAATAAAAAAAAAAAAAGAAAAAAATGTGTTTTCTGCATAAGTGACACAATGAAACGGGAATATATATATATATATATATATATATATATATATATATATATATATATATATATATATATATATATATATATATATATATATATATATATATATATATATATATATATATATATATATATATATATATATATATATATATATATATATATATATATATATATATATATATATATATATATATATATATATATATATATATATATATATATATATATATATATATATATATATATATATATATATATATATATATATATATATATATATATATATATATATATATATATATATATATATATATATATATATATATATATATATATACATATATATATATATATGTATATATATATATATATATATATATATATATATATATATATATATATATATATATATATATATATATATATATATATATATATATATATATATATATATATATATATATATATATATATATATATATATATATATATATATATATATATATATATATATATATATATATATATATATATATATATATATATATATATATATATATATATATATATATATATATATATATATATATATATATATATATATATATATATATATATATATATATATATATATATATATATATATATATATATATATATATATATATATATATATATATATATATATATTCGGAAAAACGGAGTGGAAAAGTTGACACTGCAGTAGAGATGTCACGTTGTCTCGCTTGAAATGATAATAGTATAAAAATTTCTTCTGAAACTAGCCGTCGACCTCGTCGTGAAACGGGCTATGAAAAGGTAGAGGAAAAATTTAAAAAACCTTTGTTAACTCAAGGACATCGTTTACTTCGACTAAATTTTTTAAATCTATAACTTTTTAACATCAGTGAAGAAATTGAAAAAGCCCCCGTGGAAGCTGCCACTTCTGGTACACAGATTTCTACTAAACTTCGCAAGAATCTCCCAATTAATACAACTTACAAATGTTAAGTATGAAGATTTATTCAGAATAGTCAATCCGACTGGGCTATATAGATGTCGAACTTTGGTGAAATAAGGTTTTAAACGTTATATCATTTCATTTAAAATAAATTTATTTTGTAGGCGGAATATATTCCGAAATCTGGAAAAAATTAATTTCAAAGATATAAGTTTCAAGATATATAACGTTGCTAGCTTTCGTCGTCACTACAATTTTTTTGTAGGTAGGTAATTTTTTTGTAGGCGTACCATTGTTTATATTTTTATTAAACAGAGAACAACAAAATAATATTCGAGCACAAAAAATATAATGCACGACTGCCAACGAAAAATAGCGAAGAATGGAAATTTAACTTCGTTAGGATAAGGGAAATTGATAAAACTGTATATGGTAATTTTGGGATGCGGCAACAATGACAATTAATTATAAGTTTGAAACGCAGGTTCATTGTTGCTGCAATATTCGATACATTTTAGTAGGTATTTCCGTTGCACTTCGCCCACTGTTGCTAAGTAGCATCAAATTAATATAATTCGTCGTCATACTCGTATGTGTAAATATGGGTCCAGGTCGAAATTGCATATTTTAAAATGACATTTTTTAAAACGACATTTCTCGTTGCATATTTCAAACTGCATAAGGTACAAAACGGCATAAGGTACAAAATTGCATTTTTCAAAACTGCATATTTCAAAACATATATATATATATATATATATATATATATACATATATATATATATATATATATATATATATATATATATATATATATATATATATATATATATATATATATATATATATATATATATGTATATATATATATATATATATATATATATATATATATATATATATATATATATATATATATATATATATATATATATATATATATATATATATATATATATATATATATATTAATATATATTAATAAAACTGGCATGCGACGACGCAATGCCGAAGAAAACTAGCTCGAGAGGAAAAAGAACTGCGGTTTATTGGTGGTCTACGGAAATCGCAAACCTGATGGGTTATGCAGCAGAACGCAAGTGAGAAGAATATCGGATAGCCAGGCGTGCGCTCAAAACAGAAATAAACAAAGTAAGCGCCGAAAGTGGGAGGTTCTTAAACGCGACGTGGCCATGGAACTCTGGGGCTTAGGATACAAGATCGTAATGCGAAAGCTTGGATCACAGGTACCCAGCCCTATAATGAAAGCGACACAAATGTGGCATATTGTCAATTCCCTCTTTCCGTACCACCAAGAAAACGGCCGACCACTCTGCCCCGATAAACCGGAGGAAATACCACTCTTTACCACGGAAGGCCTACGAGAGGCAGCGTATTCGCTTCAAAACGGAAAAGCGCCAGGGCCAGACATGATCCCAGCAGAAGCTCTAAAAGTGATCGCCCGACATCACCCAGAGGTACTTCTTAAGACGTATAATCACTGCCTTAGAGAAGGAGTTTTCCCAAAGGTTTGGAAAATCCAACGTCTGGTGCTAATAAGCAAAAAGAATGGCAGCCCGAATATTCTGTCAGCGTAAAGACCACTGAGCATGCTGGATACAGCGGGGAAACTGCTTGTTATAACAACAACACTTATGCTATAAAATTATAACATTGAATATATCAATTTTTCCTTATACATGTATATCCGTTAAATACTGATGACATGGAATATATCCGTTTTTATATAGACTAAGGCATTTACATTTATTTTTGCATAGTCAATAGTTTTGTAAATGATTTTTTTTTGTATATAAATCAAATAAATTATGGATAAAATATTAGTTCTTACACAACAGTCAACGTGTTTCTGTCCAGCCCTGACCAACAGCAAGCGAGAAACATTTTAAGTAATTATCATTTATTGTCAACTATTAAATTTGTGATTTGATCAAAATACGGTCAAACGTTGGTCCTTCGAGGAAAAAGAATCGCGCTAGATGGAACGCTCCACAACAACAACAACAACAAGAATTTATAATGGAGAAATTACTAAAAGAACAAAGTGATCTGGGCGAACAGATACAAACACTAATCACAAATATAAAAAATGATCCAGCTGCCCGGAAAACAAAGGCCCACCTGGAAAAAAGAAGGGAAGAAGTTGCGGATATCTACACAAGATACAAAGAAAACGACGAGCTATTAATTAACTACGAAGGCATAGACATCTTGCCTTACATAGAAGAACGTCAACACATAAAACGTGCTTGTGATAGCATAACAGCTGATATCAACTATAAGCTGGAAACTGCCGCAGCGACTCCAACTACAAAAGCAGCAGATGACATCGCAATTGAAGAACTGCTAATAGCAACAACAACTAAGCTAGCAGAACTGAATGACTTGGATATCGAAAGAGCTCATACAGCCAGCACAACTACGGCACAACAAAAAGCAGTATCCAAGTTGATAATTCCGACGATTGAAGTTAACAACAACGATTCCAAGGAAAGGCTGCTCAGAAAGCAGTTAATAAAAATAAATCACTTGGAGAATATCATCACGCAAGCATATGGGCCTCATGAACGGAAGAAAAGAAGCTGAATACCTGAAACAAAAAAGTAAACAACTAAATACGGCGATGGAAAAAATAGATGGCTGCAAGTAGAAATCCTGCTAGAAAAAACTAAAG
This sequence comes from Nephrotoma flavescens, assembly GCA_932526605.1. NCBI lineage: Eukaryota > Metazoa > Arthropoda > Insecta > Diptera > Tipulidae > Nephrotoma > Nephrotoma flavescens. The sequence continues at coordinate 162,396,688 of OW052220.1, read as the reverse complement.
AAGACTTAGAACATCAAGATTATTTTAAAAACAACATTTATTTCGAGATTAGCAGGAAATCAATATTCGAAATGAAGTGGATACTAACGATAATTTATTTAATATTAAATCGAAAATTAGGAAGCGCAACAGGGAGAAAACTGAAGAAGAAAATAATCTTAAAAAAGTGAAAATTTCGAAAAATACAACAACAAATGAAATAGAATCAAACAGTGAATGTGATAATAATGTTACTACAACTAATAATAAAAATGAAAATAATTTAAATAAAAAAAAAATTATAAAACCACCGCCAATTAACATTCATACCCAGAAAGTCAATGGTACAATCGAACTTTTATCAGCGGCAAATATTAAAGATTATAAAATAAAAGTTATAAGTGACCAAAAACACACCGTTCTTCCAGATAATACAGATACTTATAATAAAATAAAAACCTTAATGAACGAAGTAGAAACACCATACTATACGTATACGCCGAAACATGAAAAATTTAAGACTGTTGTGTTAAAAGGATTACATCAATATGAAGATATTAATGATGTGTTGAATCATATTAAACAATATGAAAATACGAATTTACAAATTCATAAAATTTCAAGATTAGCAACAAAAAATTCAGTGAAGCAAAATATTATATTGCCTCATTTATTAATTCAAATTTCACCCACAAGTGACATTAAAGAATTACTAAAAATACATGTAATAAACTATCAAAAAGTGCATTGGGAAAAACTTAATAAAGTAAATATTATCAACCAATGCAAGAGGTGTCAGCGTTTTGGTCATACATCTGCCAATTGCAAGCTACCCTATAGGTGTGTTAAATGTAGCGAAAATCATAATCCAGGAGAATGCGGAAAAACAATTCACCAGAATGAAAAAGCATACTGCATAAATTGCAAACAATTGGGACATCCAGCCTCATTCAAAGGGTGTGTGGTTTACCAAAATTTACTAAATAAAATGAGAATTAAAAAGGATGAATTGAAAAATCCAATAATGACTACAACATCTTATGTACAACCCAATGTATCTTTTGCGGATGCAGTGAATCAGGAAAAGAAGAATAAAGAAATCGATATGATGAACAAAAAAATTAATAGTTTATTCAACATGATAGAGAAACAGAACGAACGTATTGAGCAATTACTGGGGATATTAATTCAAAATGGACCGAAATAAATTACAATTAAACTTAAAGATGGTAAGTTTAAATGTAAATTCGTTAATATCGCAAAAAAAACGTTTAAATTTAATGAAGTTTCTAGAAAAGTATAATATAGATATATTGATGTTATCCGAAACAAAATTGTCTAGTAAACATAAAATAGATATTCCTAATTACAATATAGTTAGAACAGACAGAAAAGACAATATTAAAGGAGGAGGTACAGCCATATTAGTTAAACAACGATATAAATTTAATCAAATTTTTTCAAAATCAGATATACATCAAATTGAATATACCGCAATAGAGTTTAAATTGTCAAATGATACATCTTTGGTTGTTATTGCCATTTACGACAACGGGTCAAAGGAAGAGAATTTTATAAAAGATTTTGAAAATTTTTGTGTAAATTTTAAATTTAATAGTCCACATGTATTTTATGTGTTAGCAGGGGATTTTAACGCAAAACATTCATAGTGAAACAATAGTGTTAGTAACACACGAGGAAATAAATTATATAAATGGTTGACGGACAATGATATATTTTACAAATTAAATTTAGTAAAAACAACTAAACCCACGTATACATTAGGGAATTCATATTTAGATATTGGTTTCATCGACAATAGAATACATATCAAAAATATTAATAGTTTCAACGAAGTGACAACGTTATATTTCGAAAGTGATCATAGAGCTGTGGTAATGGATATTAAAATTAATCTGAATTCTCAAAACTTAAATATATTCAATGAAAACTTTAAAGATTCAAATAAAATTAATATAGTTAAATGGCATGCATTACAAAATTCAATACTCAATAAATATGATTCGTATTTGCTTACATCTAACAAAGATTTTATTGTACCACCTGACAGAAATTTGAGTAATTTAGAAGTTGAAGAATACGTACGTGTTCTGAATAACATTATCATAGAAGCTATAGAAACAGTTACCATTAAAACAAATAAGAAGCATTTGTTAAACATGCTAGCGTGGAATAAAGATATAAAAAATTTGTATTTTAATAAATCAAAAACTGTTAATGAAATAAAAAAATTAAAACGGAACCCACTTAACTATGTCACTAATTTAACGGATTATAACGCTAAATTAAACCATTTTAAAAATAATTTAAAACATTTAGACAAATTAATTGGAGATAAAATTTTGTTAGTTAACAGTGATATTTGTAAAAGGCGTCTTTGGAAAATTAAGTCTGATTCAAATCAAATGTTCCCAAATATAAATAAATTATTCAGGCCAAAATGTAAAATAGATATAGGTAACCTTGAAATCGACAATCAAACATTAATAGTACAAGCAAATTTAAATCTTTCACAATTAAGTTCCGATAATAATAATACATTCAAGATTACAGACCCAGCTCAAAAATTAGATGTAATTGGTGCCTTTTACGAACAGTTTTCCGAACATATTATAAATATAGAACATCAGGACTTTTCAATAATAGACAAAGTAAACAATTTGAACGCAGAGTTTTATAACACTTTACCAATTTTAAATTTAAGTGTAAACAATTTTTATGACTATGCAAATAACAATGATGAATTAAACAACGAAAAATTATTTGTGACAACAGAAGAAGTTTTTAGCATTACTCGAACATTAAATAATAAAAAATCATTTGGTATTGATAGAATACCAAATATTGCACTAAAAAATTTGCCCTTAAAAATAATTGATGAAATTTGCAAATTATTTAATCATTTAATAAACAATCATCATTTTCCCAAAATTTGGAAAGTTGCAAAAATTTTTCCAGTTTTGAAAAAAAATAAGGATAAATCAAAACCAATCAACTATAGACCTATCAGTTTGTTGTCTAATTTGGGCAAATTATTTGAAATTATTATTTATGACAGATTATTTTCGTTTGTAAAACAAAATTCAGTTATACCCGACAATCAATTTGGTTTTCGTCATCAACACTCCACAGTTCATGCCATAACTAAATTTGTTTCTGATACCACCAGACAGTTAAACGATAATAATGCAACCGGTGCAGTGTTGATAGATGTACAAAAAGCTTTCGATTCTATATGGTTAGATGGGCTGATTTATAAATTATCAAAATTAAATATAGATAAAAATTTATTGATTCTTATAAATAACATGATTTGCGGGAAAAAATTTGTTGTCACGGATGGAATAAATATATCTAATAAAGAGTATAGTCTAACAGATGGATTAATGCAAGGTACAATAACAGCTCCAATACTTTTTAATATTTATATCTCAGACCTTTTGAAGAAAAAACAATTGAATGATACAAATAGTCAAGTATTGGCTTTTGCCGATGATTTATTGTTATATTCCCATGGTAATAAAATTATAAATATTAGAAATTCATTACATAAAGGATTATCTGTTATAGAAAGTTTCTTTCATAAATGGAAAATAAAATTTAATACTGAAAAATGTGAGACTATATTATTTAGAAGACCCTTATCTAAGTGTAATAGTAATATTAAAAGAAATTGGAAACAATTAGACATCCATATTAATAATGATCCTGTAGAACAAAAAAATCTAGTAAAATATTTAGGAATAAATTTAGACCACTTGTTATATTATAACGAACATATCAAAATTAAATTAAAGAATGCTCGCATTGCATTTCATATGTTAGCGAGATTATTTTTTAGTAAACATATTACAAGCAAAGTTAAATTATTATGTTATAAACAAATAATTAGACCAATATTAACATATGGCGCTGTGATTTGGTATAATATAAGTCCTTCATATATGGAAAAACTAAGAAAATTTGAAAGAAAATGTTTAAGGGCCTGTTTAAATCAATACAGGAGCAGCAAAAGTAATTATAAACATTTTATTTCAAATAAAAAAATTTACAGATTGGCACAAATTATTAGAATTGATAATTTTATTTTGAATAATATTCGAAAACACATACATCGATCCACTTTAAATACTGAAAACTCAAATATTTTCGGCCCTTTCAACACAGAAGATCATATTATTGATGAAATAGTACATAATAAGGTAACACCGCCAGAGGCATTTGTTTATCTAGATACTAAAGGTTATATACAAAACAAAGACGCGATTCCTTTAATATACATATCATGTAAACAGAAGACCAAATATTATAAATTTTAACAGAGACAGATACGTGAACGAGACAGATCTTAGATTTGCAACAGATATTTCTAAGAAAGATGTAGAAATATATAATAAAAGTATTAGACAATGTTGGTGGCATCAATAATTAGTATAAACAGAACACTTCAATGATTTTAAGCGTTACAAAAAAATAAATGAATTATTAAGAATATGCGACATTAATTTGGTCAATTGCCCAATGCGTTTTTTTTTCTCTATTATGCTGTATATAGCTAGGTTTAGGATTTTTATAGGATAGTTTAAATATGTCAAATAAATTTTGTTCTTCTACTTTAAAGTATTGTACAAAAACTGCAGTTAAATTAACTTAATTTTTGGTTAGCCACACCTTTTTATAAGTAATTGTAAATAAAAAATGAATTGTTATAATATTTATTTAATATTAATTAAACAATAGAAGAATTTTAGCACTAATTATAAATAATATAAAATTATATATTTAATTTTAACATAATATCTAGGGTAGGTTTTTTTAGGATTACTTGAAAACTTAATAGATAAATATTGTGAATTTTAGTATTGTTTTCATAAGATTTTGTAAAATACTGTAAATATTAATTTAAATAATGGCAAATAAAATAAAAAATCTTATTAAAAAAAAAAAAAAAAACGCCTTTAATTCCGCAAGGTGGTCTGATATACTGCCAGCGTTAACGTACACGTTCCAAATACCAGAGTACCTGCTGAGAATGACGCACTGCTACCTCCATGACAGGACACTTATTTTCGAAACTGGAAGGGCAATGCAGGAAGGAGATAAAAGGTGGAGCTGCCCAACGATCCATGCTTGGTCCCGACTTTTGGAACATAGTGTATGAAGGAATCCTACGCATGGAGATGTCGGACGGTGTTTTTACAGTGGGCTACGTAGATGATATTGCCGTAGTAATTAGCACTCGCAGCATGGTGGAAACTCAATGGAAACTAAACCAAGTGATGCGGAAGAGAAGCTGATGGCTTCAAGAGCTTTGACTTACTCTAGCCACAGAGAAAACGCAGCTGTTATTACTCACCAGACGCCAAATAAACACCGAGGTAACGTTGCAGGCCAACAACGAAGACATGTTGACCAAAGCAAACGTAAAATACATGGAAATGCATTTGGACACCAAGCTAACATTTTGGGAGCATATAAAACACTGCAGAGAAGGCAACCAAAGTCTCATTCAAATTGAGTAGACTAATGAGCAACATACGCGGTCCTATTGCAAGTAAGAGGTTATGAAATATGGGCCGATGCACTCAAAATCGAAAGATTTAGAAAAAAAAAATGTCAACCGTGCGACTCTGTGGTGTGCTCAGGATCGCAAGCGCATACAGGACGGTATCCGAGCCCGCTGCTTTGGTCATCGCCAGTATAATTCCCATCGACCTAATGGCGCAAGAGCAGAGGGAAGAAATCAAAGCTAAAAATGACAGTACTACTGCGGAAGCAGGAACTGCGGCCAGACGTCAAACGATACAACGGTAGCAAGAAAGGTGGCAAACAGAGTGCCGCGGAAGATGGACGGCAAACTTATCGACAACCTACGTGGATGGATAGATAGGAAACATGGGGAAGTCAACTTACTTTCTCACTGAATTCCTGACGGGTCATGGATATTTTTGCATGTACCTACATACGATAGGAAAACTGAGAAATTCGTGATGATGTTGTCATTGTAAAATTCTTTATCGGAAAGTGAAAGTACCTTTTGAGCGAATGACACAGCCAAGTTGAATTTCATATTACCTGGATACTCTTATAAAAAAATAAAGTTCGTCTTCCTTCAATTTCCATTTTCATATTTCTAATAAACAAATAACAAAACAATAACGAGAATAACGTGATTAACGGCATCAATCGGCACGATAACAAAAAAGTATCAAGAGAGAACAGACAACAGAGACTAACAATTTTTTTATTTTTGAATTTGTTTTTCTTCACATGATTTTGTGTTTACGATGTGGGTTAGTTGAAATGGATTTGTACTAAAAATGCATTTTATTCCCAGGTTTCTATCTATGTATATCGATCATCTTTGACCCAACCCAGTAATACAATATAGATCATATAAATAGAGTTCTCAAGTTTCTTTTCAAATTGATGCACTTAATTCCATGCTAATCGTATTCGTCGGCCGAAAACTCAATTTTGTTCCCCCTAAAAAGAAATTTAGCTCTCTCTATTAGAGTTTAGTATAACATGTAACATGACGGTTACAAACTTAACGGTTATACCAGAAAATAATATATTTCTATTATATTTTGTTGTATGTAGAAAATGTGTATTGTCATTCACATACAACTACACATTTTTTAACTTTGTATACTTACTTTATATGTTATCCAAGTATTTCCATTTCCGTCTAAAAAACATTTATTAAACATACATTATAATACGTATGCATTGAATATTTTTCACATCAACGTACATCTATTACTTTCAGCTGAAATCTGGAGACGGATGAAATGAAATAAGAATTTTCAGAATGAAACTGATAAACAAGATATAAGGTGGGGGTAAAAATACAATGAACAAAATAAAACAAAGTAAATATATTTGTTTTCTCGCTTCGACTTGTGCAAGTCTTTCAATCTATTTCATTCTGATAGCATAATACATATTTGTATTGCTGGAAATAAAAACAGTTCGCCCAGCGTTTTTTTTTATTTAATTTTAATATAAATGTATAAACGTTTCGCTTTTGTGTCGCAAACAAACCGCTTTAGATTAGCATGCGAAGAAAAAGGCGAACTACCAATACATAAAGACATTTAAATTAGTTCGCCTTTATTTAAATTTTCATAAGACAGATGTAACAAAAATGGCATGTTTTTGCTTCGCCTAGGTGTTACACTTGCAAAGAGTTTCATATGTAAATGTCTTCATCTGTCTTACGTTTGCGTTTCGCCAAGTTTAAAGGGTACTTGATGTCAACTGTTAAACGCAGTATGTGACATATGGCTGAAGTGTAGACAATTAGTATTTTTAACTCCTGAAAATGTCGAATTTTATTCCAAATAAACATCATTTGCGGAAAGTTTTATTGCATTATTTTATTGAAAATAAACGTGCAGTGGAAACTTATCGGTTGCACAACGTGCAAAGAATGGTTTCGACGGTTTAAAAATGAGGATTTTGGCATTGAAGATAAGCAAAGAAAACTATCCCAAAAATTTGAAGGTACTAAATTGGAAACGTTATTGACTGAAGATTCTTCTCAAACATAACCAGAATTGGCGGTAGCATTAAATGTTGATCGGCCAACTGTTACAAAACGTTTACAAACAATCGGAATGGTTCAAAAAGCTAGCAACTGTGTTTCACATGAATTAAAAGAAAGAGACCTCGAAAGTCGAAAAACCATTTGCGAAGTACTGCTACAAGGACAACAATGAAAAGGTTTTTCGCATCGATTACTGGAGATGGAAAATGGATTATTATTATGAGAATCCCAAATGCAAAAAATCTTGGGTGAAACTGGTCTATCACAACCAAAACGAGATATTCAGTGCAATAAGATTATACTCGGTATCTGGTGGGATCAGAAAGGTTGGTATATCATGAACTGCTGGAACCAGGTGAAACTATCAAATGCGATTTCCTTCTTTCTAATGGCGACAGCGCCCGTTACACACTTGATATAAGTTGTTTGGCTTATGCGAGCTATATTTTCATCTCACAAATTTCTACAGGATCAACCCAATCGACAGGATCAACCCAATCGATTTGTGCAATTATTCTAATACTAAATTACTTACTTTGAACATTGTTCATGGTTTTCTGACGCGCACACTAAATCAAGGTTCTCGCCGACAGTGTCCTTATCAATCACTAAAATTTTATGAAATACTGTTGTATTAATGGCGGCATCTTCTAAAACCTCAGTTTCATAAGGTGTATTTTGAAATTCAGGCGGATTATCATTCTCGTCAGAAACAATTACTTTGACCGGAACACGAACTACATTATCATTTTCCGATTCGCCCGATGAATTAACCATGTCTTTTATTGTTACTAAAAATGATAATGTATCTTGCGTCTGTAAATAAAAAAAGTAAAAAATGTTATAGGGTAAGTGTGACTGATACAATAAGGAGGATATTATTAAAATATTATTTATTCTTCAAAATTGTAGATGTAGAGGTTTCTTGCCACCTAAATAATTAGTTACGCGCGCGCATCCGCAATAGAAAAACTTATGACTTTTGCCTTACAGAAAAGTATAAAAAATATTTTGACAAAGAAATTTTTTTTTCTGCAATTTTTTTTCATACTTTTCTGCAAGGCAAAAATCATAAGTTTTTCTATTGGGGATGCGCGTTTATTCAAAAGTTTAAACTACTAATAGTTTATAAAAAACCTTGCAACATTACTTCGTACTTCGGGCCTACTACACAACAATAGAGATTTATAAAAAAAATTTACCCGATGAAAAACATAAAACATTTACTATTGGTGATAAGTAAATCTTAATTTATTATGCAATTATTTAAATTATCCGATTTAAATTGTTACAAGAGACGAATGCTAAATGGATGGACAATATCAAGAACACAGCTCATGAAATTTTAGACGGTATTTTATATGGAAAGCAGCAGAAATTTTATCGAGTTTGATTCTGTTATTTCAAAAATTATTACAAATTCGTTCGATTTACTTTAATATTATTTGTTGCGTTATTAATTACGTGGTTGAAGTGACCAAAAACGTGAAAATGAACGGAATGTGGCAATAATGTAAATTTCTAAAAGTATGCAGCCCAAAAACGATCGCAATTTATATTAGATTTGAGTTCATTGATCTCCTCAAATTGTTCAAAGTGACAGCTGTGTAATTACAAACGCAAAATGGCCTTTATGTTTAAGGTAATTTATTATGGTTTTATTCGTACACATTTACAATTTTGAGATACCAATTGTATTATACGGTTGTTGAACACTTTACAGTCACAAACTCTTTATTGAAACCACGAAACTAATTCAAAATACAGTTCAAATTATTTTAGTTAGTTTTTATTTTCTTATATTTAACGTTTTCGATCACTGAGTGATCATCTTCGGAATAACTTTGCAACTAAGTACACTAATTTGCCGCTTTAAAATATTTGCATGTTATAGGCAACAGTGATTAAATGGCACAGTGGTAACAGCTTTGGTGTTTGAATCGGGAGGTACCGGGTTTGAATCCCGATGGGGGCAGGATGCAAAGTGAAATTCCATCAACAGATTACAATCTGTGATAAAATGTAACACATCTATGACCCCCTGTCGGTGTGCAAAACCTATGGGCCCACCCCATCTTCCATGCCAGTATAGGCTGGCATGGAGCTAGCAATGTGCAGATGGCCTTAAATCGGTCCTGCTGTCTGAGTAGGCGTAAAGTAAGGACGTTAAAAGCATAACCGCGAAAGAGCAGGGTGAACATCGAGCCCCAAAACAGGTTGCAGATAAATAATTAATAATAAAAAAAAAATTGAATTTGATTTACAGTATGTGCAACAAGAGCGGGAACGGCAAAACACTAAGTAAAAATAAAACTACGATGTTTTTTGTTTTTATTATGAAAGTTTGTTGTATTTTCTAGGGCGCTATCAACTAATACATAGTAAAGTCACCATTACTGTTATAATTGCCTGGCTCCTTTTGTCCATATTATCAACCAATTTTTCTGCATACTGTGGTTATAAATTCCATACCTTGCAGACAACTCGCGCTAGACCGCTCAATTTTTTTATGTGGTACGTTTTCAGCTTAGTCTTCATGAGTGCCCATAAATTTTGATCGGATTGGAATTAGGTGACTGAGATGGCCAATCCAATATTGTGATGCCCTTTTTGAGTTTACTTTTCGAACAGAGTATGCTAGAGTGTTTTGGATCGTTGTGTTCTTGCAAGATCCAATTAGAGTTTCCCGCTCCAAACCATTTACGGACAGAGGGTAACAAACCTCGTGAATAAATTTTATTTAAGAAAGTGCGTTTAGGTTCTGTGTGGAAACGATTAATTTACCAAAACCTTGCTTGGTGAAGCATCCCCATACATGGAGCTAGGGCGGGTGCTTCACAGTTCAGACAATCCTTTTTTTTGTTGCTTAGTTGGCTAACACGCCTTTTAACATTAAGAGGGTCTTGTACCAAAGTAATGGTATCTTGTGCAGGTTCGATAAGCACTTGTGTGAACATTTTCTTCTAGAATTTTTTTATATTCATTAGATAACATGTAAAACTCGTGCCTAGTTTTTCTAGTTTTTCCAAATTTTCTTTTAATATTTTGTTAGTAGCTCCCAAACTTTGACAAGTTGTGCAGGTTCGATTGGAATATACCACTACAGTAGACAAAAAATTCTATAACTCTTAATCTCGTGCCTCAACTATAACTCTTAATCTCGTGCCTAGTTTTCTTCTTTTCTAAATATTTTTCAATTTTAATATATAAATTATAAAAATAAAAATAGTTTATCAAAATTTTCCATGAAAATAAGTTCAGCAATGAAGAGCAAGCACATGGGGAATCATATGTTTGTGTATTTGTTAATAATTTTACACGGAGAAAACAATGGAGAAGAAAAAACACGTAAATGAATGAATTTTGGTAGTGTTCTATATTTATGATTATTCAATCGAAACTAACACTAGTTTATTCTACAACTAATGTACTTCTGCATGTAGAATATATTAGATTTATTGTGTTGTGATTTGTATTTCGATTCGATTAAAAAAAAATCGAATCAATGAAGACACACATTCAAAGGGAATAACGATGTAATTTTTGATACACATTATGTATATTTTTACTTATTATATATGTACATGCTTCGATATTTACTATAAAATATTTTTTGTGCACTAACTTATTATTTATATAAATTGTAAAGCCTATGTATGTACATATATACCAATAAGAGAAATTGATTATAAAAGGGCATGAAAATTTTTAAGTTAGTTGAGCTACTTAGCCTCATAAATCTATCTTATTCGATCAGATCATCAACCATCATATCTATCGTAACAGATTAATTTATGGTATGGGGCTTTTCTATCGTGAGCTTATAAATCGGTATACAAATTATATCGAAAACAAACGTTTGATCAATACCACTATACACAGGCCGATTTTTATGAGTAAAAAAAAATTCTGAGTTAGTATGAGTAGTATTGAGAAATTAACTTGGCGGCATACACATGAAAATAGTTATTATGAAAAAACTTTAAAAATCCTTGTTTACGTCTCCTAAATCATTTATATCTTTTAAATGAGCTAGAAATGTGAACTATTGTCCCTTTCTCTCTAATCTTAACTCCCTTAGTAACATTTATAAACAAAAAAAAAATCTTGTTAAGAAACTTTTCGTTCATTAATTTTTAAATTAGAACAACAACCGATTTTTTCCATAAACCACGTGCTCTTTCGAAAACACTTTTTTTTGTTTAGTTTTGTTTTGTTACTATTTTCTTTGGCTGTTGTTTTTGGTTTTATACGTTGAGCTACAGTGTGGGGAAAGACAACCGTAACAGATTGATGTAAAGTAATATTTATTTAAATTTGGTAATTATGTAGTTTACGTTATATATTAATTATTAATTTATAATATATTGTGTTATGTAATTAATACATTAATTTAAATATGTAATTGTAATGGAAAGCGATATTTTAACATAATTTAGTATATTCTATCTAAGAAAATTATGTATACATGATTTGACTAGGGAATAAAAATCACACCGTTACCACTAAGTACGTATAAATGTTTCGATAGTTTACTGTACAAAATATTCCGTTTACATAGGGATAGTATACACATAAAAACAAATTGGATAAACATTCAATCAGTTCCGTTTTTTTTTCTCCCCACTGTACTCATGTTTACATTTAACTACTGTAAGAATTTTTTCCAATTTATATAAAAGAATACGAATCTTTTAGTTCACAAACAATTGAAATAATGTAATTAAAATTCATTTTCGTAAATTTAATAAATTTAATTAGTGAAATTTTAATTCAATTTGATATTTAAATATTTTTTTTTAAATATTCGAGATAACATACACCCTTCCGTCGCAACATACATTTTTTTACTAATTAAATGGCAAATTCTTTAGAAGAAATGAAATGAGATCAATTATTTTGTGTTCCAAACAACACGAAAAGAAAAAAAATGGTTTGTTTACATTTGTTTAAAGGGAAATCAAAACAAACAACAACAACAAAAATTACAACGTTACAAAAAAAATCACTTAATTAGACCAAATTCACTTTAAATTACACAAAAAGTAATATTATTTATAATATTTAATTTAAATAAAAACTTAGTAACGCACGTTAAAATATAAGCACCAAATTATAATGCCGATAATGAAAATGGCGCGTCTTTTGTTTCTTTGTTTTTGACATTGACGTTTTTCTTTTTTTTGATCAGTAAACAAATCCTTCAAAAAATTGTGATTTTGAATTTTGATCAGAGATCAAAAAAATCAATTATTTTGCTTCTAAAGAACATAAAAACGTATTTGTGATTAAATTTTTGGTTACAATCAATTTTTTTTGATCATTTTTCTTCTAATGAATTTGACAAAAGTAAAAGTTACAAAACAAAACAAAAATATTATTATTTTTTGTATTTTCGTGTTTTCTCGTGTTGTAAAATCATGTGCCGATTATGACGCGTAAGCAAAGTGGAGTTGTTCAGTCTAAAAACGGAAAATACTAAATGAAAATTTCGAAATACTAAATTTATTTTTCGGGAAAATTGTCACCAAAAGTTGATTATTTATAGTGATCACTGACAAAATTATTTTTTTTAATTTTATTTATGAAATACAAGCGATTTATTGGCAAAATCAGCGAACTATTACATTCTTACTATGCAACCGATTTGTTTTTGTATGGTTTTGTCAGTTTTTGTTAAATAATACTCATACTAACGTCGGATTTTTAAAAATCGGCCTGTAATTGTAGTGGTATTGGTTTGATCCAATATCTGGTGGCGGCCTGGTGTACGTGTGATGTATGTTGTATGTTAGAACATACGAAAATAAATTTAATTTTTACTAAATTTTATTTATTTTGCTTACACATTTTGTTCACTTTTCTATACCCTTCATGCGTTGTTGATACAGTCATTATTAATGCATTTTGGGTTTACGCGAGATTCCTTTATTATTAAAAATATGTAAATAAGGACATGAATGTACTAATTGACTTCAAATTATTTACTTTCAATACATGCATATGTACTGCTATGTTTTTGTTTTTATTCCATAAACCAACAACACTACACTATGTTGATTTTGTTTCCATTCATATTTCATAAGCAAAACTAACAAGAGATCAAAAGTATCAAAACCAAACACAATCATATTCTATAAGCCGTATTGTTGCGACACACATGTAATTTTTCACTTCTGTTTAATTGTATTGTGCGTATACGAACATGAAATTGTATTCTCTTGTATTCTCTGTAACTGTTTTGAAATCAAGAAATAAGCCTATTTTTTTATAATGCACCATTTTTCACAGCAATCTTGAGATAAATGTGTTGTATTTATTATTGAATTAAACTTATGGACTATTTTCCTTTCAAGTACCAATTTTATTTCCAATAAAACAAGAAACGATAGAAAACTGTATAAGTATAATAATTATGGACTTGTTACTGTAAAGCTTCTACAATTTTTTATTTTATTTTTTGTTTACACATTGTTTCGTTTTTCTTTACGGAATGTTTTCTTCTTTTTTTATACACAATACCATGATACAGTCGACCGAAAATTGTGTATGTATTCCAATAATATGGCTTGTAGTTGTAGAATAAATTCTCGTTGGTTCCGATTTACGTAAAAAAAATGTTTAGGAATAAAAAACAAAAACTAGTGGGTGTATCTTGTTTGTTAAAAGTGCATTTCGATCACGATTTTTATTTTAAATTTCTATTTTTCATTATTGTTTAGTCTTTTTATGCATGAATGAGGCGTGGCTTCACATATTTGATCTTTAAATCTATTTTGTTTTTTTTTGTTTGGATAAAAATAAGCGAGAAATCTAGAACAAATGTGCCATAATCGATTTCTATTGGCGGTATACAAATACTACCAAATAGAATACTTTTTACGCTATTTGCCGTAGGCACTTGGCGAAACACACTTATACTTAATAAACACATTTTTATTAATCACTTGTTTTTTGTTTCGCAGAATATTTTGAATATTTTTCAAAAAGTTTAAAAAATCACTCGATCGATTTCGACTTGTTAGGTCATCATCAGGAGTATCTACGCTAGAGTAGAGTAGATACTCCTGATGATGACCTAACAAGTCGAAATCGATCGAGTGATTTTTTAAACTTTTTGAAAAATATTCAAAATATTCTGCGAAACAAAAAGTTAGTGATTAAAAAGTGATTAATAAAAATGTGTTTATTAAGTACCAAATAGAAGTTAAAAATTTACACCAATACAATCAAATAGAAGTTAAAAAGTGATATTATTTGCGTGTCTATAGCCAGTGCACCTAGAATACTACAGGCCACACTGCTTTTAAAATTTTGCTATATGACGTCAATTTATGTCGTCAGTTTTCTCTTTTGCTATTATAGGCAGCACTAAAATTAAAAAGATTGTTTTGATTTTTTTTTGTTTTTGCTGTCATATTGATATGAAAAAAATTGTAAACAAACAACAAGAAAAATATTTTATTAAATATATTTTAAAATTTAATAGAAAGCTATTGGTAAAAGTATTTATTCATAATATTATTATACAATTATGCATTTTAAAATGTGTTAAATATGTAAACACATAAAAAATGTACACATTTCCTATAATTTACGAGAAGACATAACCTTACTTTTAGCTCATGTATAAAAATAATTTTTTTTTTCTGTTTGTTTTCGTTTTATCATTTTATGAACATGACTGTCATCTACAGTTCAAATAAAAAACTGTAGACATAAATTTAATGACATAGCAAGCAGTGTGGCCTGTAGTATTCTAGGTGCACTGCTATAGCCGATTATAAGCCGGCTTATAGAATATGATTGTGTTTGGTTTTGAAAGTATACATATTTACCACTACTACATAGGAAAATAATATAGTATGATTGTACATGTGCGTATTTTAAATTTTAGGTTAGCTTCAAAATTAAAATTTATTTTAGTAAAGGACCCTCTTAAAACCCCAAACGGATGACTCATCGGTAAACACAATATTCGTAGAATCTTTGTTTTTATGTTCATTCACCCACTGTAGTCGCTTTGCCATGTATTTTTGTGCTACCACTTTACTAGTAACACAAAAATAGATGGAAAAGCGACTACAGTGGCCAATTTTTCCATAACTGCATCCAGCGTAAGCGAAGAATTTTCATCAAATAACTGTATGATGGCCTGGTCCTCCTTTTTTGTAATGGTTCGGATTTTACCTCTGTCTGGCAAATCAACATTTTTATACATTGAATAATGTGCAATCCTCTTCTGTACAAATGTTTTCGACTTTTTTATATATTTTGCTGCACTTGCAACCGACATTTTTGGTCCTTTCGTATGTGCACTTAAAAACACCAGTTCAAATCGTTTTTTATAAATCGCACTCTCTTCTTTCATATGTGTTATCCGCTAACCAGTTGCAGTTAAACTAATTTTTGTTTTAGAGCTTAGATAGAGCTCTCAATAGAAGACTTGTAAGTAAATTTGAAAAAACGATTAAAGTAGCCGGTGAAAAATTCGAATAATATAAAGAATTTTAATGCAAATTATAATCCGCATGCGGAAATATTTACCGACTTCAAGAATAGCGGCCCTGGGCTCTGGAATCAATCAATTAATTAAATATTAGCAAAAACCGAAAAGCCTCATCATTTTTTCATTTTCTTACTTTATTAAACATAACATGGGATTTTAGGGAAACAGCTAAAATCATTCAAACATGATTTAATGAATATCCCCCCCCCTTTCGTGTACATGCTTAAAATTCCATTATAAAGAGGTTCCTGATATTTTCGCCACTCGAGTATCTATACGTTGCCAGAAAAGCTGAAAAGAAGCTTTCAACTACATATTAAATAAATCAGGCCACACTGTCTGAAATTGCGTTTTTAGTTGAAGACTAAACTAAAACGAAAGTTTGTACCGCTTAAACAATTGATATTTAACGAAGCTTCGTAAAATTTTCTAAATTAAATTAATTTTTTTTATTGTCGAAAGCACAGAAATACCATTTATCGCAATCTGAATTTTTCGTTACTTTTAAATTTTTTTTAACTTTGTATGGTACCACTAGGGGCCAACTTTCGACGAATAAGTTTTCACGTTTTATCATGTGAAATATTTTTAAAATTAACACTTTCGGGTAAATCTTCTAACATCCATCGCAGCAAGCAAACAATTGCATTCCATTGTTTTAACTAGCTAGCAAATGAGAACAAAAATACGATCGTAAACCGTTAATCAGTAATTCATGTAAAATAAGGAAACGATAAAAAACATAATACAAACCTTGATTTAAAATTTTGTTTATTTTTTTCATGCAAAAAGTGGTTTGCGATTTTTCTTGCTAACGTACGACCATTTGCCTCATTATATTACTTGATTGTGCTTCTCTGATTTTAATCGGTTACCCCTCCGCTACCAGTGGATTTGACAATTTCGTTAAAACTTGGTATATCTCCAGAGATAAAAATAAAATAAAAAATTGAAGCCTTACAAAAGAAGTAATCAAATGGAAAACTGTTTAATTTATTTCACAGAACCTCCCATACCAAAATACTGCTCTTAAAACTTGGCCTAAGTAACTTTTCTGCTTTTACCAACCAAACGAGGGTTAACGATACGAGTTTTAACACAACAAACAAACGCTGATAGCAGAATGAGATAGATGGAAACATTTGCACACGTCGAAGCGAGAAAACAAATAAATTTACTTCGGTTTCTTCTATGCACTGCATTTTTACCCCCACCTAATCTCTTAGTACTTGATGTCAGGTACCTTGATGTCAGGATGTCAGGTATTCTTTAGTACTTGATGTCAGGTACCAAACGCAGTGTGCGACTTTGGTAAACAACCAAAAAACAAGTATTTGTAACTCTTTGAAAATGTCGAATTTTATTCCAAATGAACAACATTTGCGGGAAATTTTATTACATTATTTTATTGAAAAGGGCAGCGGAAAATTATCGTTTGCTGCTGAGAATGTATGGTAAGCATGCTCAATCGAATACAACGTGCAAAGGAATTGTTTCGACGATTTACAAATGATGACTTTGCCATTGATGATAAAGAGCATGGAAAACCACCCAAACAATTTGAAGATGCTAAATTGGAAACGTAATTGGCTGAAGATTCTACTCAAACACAATCAGAAGTGGCTGTAGCACTAAAGATGGATCGATCAACTGCTGCAAACTTTTTACACAACAATCGGAATGGTTCAAAAAGCTAGCGAGTGGGTGAATGAATTCCACATGAATTAAAAGAAAGAGATCTCGAACGTCGAAAAACCATGTGTTAAATACTGCTTCAAAGACGACAAGCAAAAGGTTTTTTGCACCGAATAGTTACTGGAGATGAAAAATGGATTATTATTATTATGAGAATCCTAAACACAAAAAATCTCGAGTGAAGGAAACAAAGCGATATAATCAGTGCAATCAGGTTATATGCTCTGTATCTAACTATCAATGGGGATGTTTACCAACGACAACTAATACATTTGAAGCGAGTTATAGAGGAAAATCGAACGAAGTGGGTGAATAGACATAACACATTATTTTTTCAGCATGACAATGCAAAACCACGTGTTGCAAAATTCTGTGAAGAATTATTTAAAAGGACAGGACTGGGAAGTTCTACCCCACCCTCCATATTCACCAGCATGACTACTAGACTACTACTTATTCCGGACGATGCAGTCGTCTCGTTCTGAACAGTGGTTCAGTTCTCGCGTAGAGATCGCAAATCGACTTATTGATTGGATCGCCTCCAAAGCCTGGAGGAAGGACAAAGACGGGGGAAAGTTGTAGCTGCAAATGGAGCATGGCCTTCGGCCTAGGATGGTAATTTCTTCACTCAAGCAATAATGTAATATTTTTGATACATAATAAGCGTCTTACTTTGGGAATTTTACAACAACAATTCCATATAAATTTCAATCCGGAATGAATAATTTCATTTCACCTAAAAGTAGGATTATAATTATTCCATTTTTCGTGTAGTTCAAATGTTCACCGCCTGGTTAATTAATAAAATAATACTATTTTCATGAGTTTTCACTCTGGGATTAATGTAGTATTTTTATCGCATAAAGGAAAAATAACCAAATGACATAAATCAACGATACAAAAATAAACTCCGATGCTAAATTAATTTGAAAAATAAGACATATTTACGTCGAAAATGCATTTTATATGTTAATAAATATTTGTTATGACATACAAGTAAATCGCATGCTTAGTTTTATTTTACTAAATTTTTATACTTTTTATACGAATCCAATTTTATACTTTTTATACTTTAACCGATAAAAGTATGTATAAAAAAAAATCGCTCGGCTGTTACTTTGGGCACAAATTTCATTCCTATTCGTCAAATAGGAATAATATTTCCCAAAGTAAGAACACAAATGTATTATTATATACTAACATAATAATTTTTCGTTTTAAAGGCTTAACCCCGTAAGCATGCCATTGTAAGTATATTCGCACAAATTTTTGAATAATATTAGAAGATGAACAGTAAAGCGTATTACCACATAAAACGCGAAATTGCGGACATTTGTGACTAAATAAAGCGTACTGTACATGTGCAAGTGATTCGATGCAAGAATAGAATTCAGAAAATATGAGTTGTGAATTCCTCAAGAATACTCAAGAACTGGAAGATTTATTCGAACGAAATCAATACGCAACAGACAGTACTGCTTTGTCGGATCAGTTAGGCGATTTGCAAACATTGAAGCCGAGTTCATTGTTGTGTTCATTCTGTTTGTTCCGTTCGTTATGTTTTTTTAACCAATAGGATTCGTCGAAAATGGCGTTTTTTTTCTTCGGTACATTTTTCATCAAGTTGATCTATCTTCAACCTTTTACCGAATGAACATGGCAAGAACTTTCTTGCCATGATATATGATAGTAACATGATATATAATAGTAGAAACGGAACGGACAACATGATATATAATAGTAGAAACGGAATGGACAACATGATATATAATAGTAGAAACGGAACGAACTACATAGCAGAATGGTTTATTGACTTCAAAATACAGAAGCGACAAGAAATAGATTGCTAAAACGGTTGCGAAAATATCATCCAACTTTACCGAAAAGTATAAGGACGATAAAAAACAACACCGGATGAATCAAACTCACTAATTTTATTCATTGGTGAGGGTTTTTATTCGCATATTGGATTGAAAGAATCTGTTGAAAAATTTCTAAGAAATAACAAATATGAACATACTGGGGGCTATTTGGGAATTCGATTCGATAACGAGAGTAATAGATTCATATTTGATTTTAAATAAGAATCGTTCGAATCCCATTCAAATCAAATAAGAATCTAGTACTCTCGTTATCGAATCGAATTCCCAAATAGCCCCCTGGCAAAAAGTTCAACTCATCAATTGCGGCCCATCTTGGAAAACATAGTCCCTATAAAGAAATATTTTTAATTGGAATATTTCACGGACGTAAAAAAACGTTTTGTGCCAATAGTTTCCTACAATCTTTCATCGATGAACTGAAGGACTTGAATGATCAGTGATCACGGCATTTTGTATAAAACTAGAAAAATACTGGTAGAAATAAGATTAAGATTGGGTGAGTTAAAAATCGATTTCGGAAATATTCCTTCCTCAGTTTTTGAAAATAACTATTACATTTCTTAATTTTACATTGGTCTATATACTATGGTTCCTTTACATTTTGACTCCTCCTTTCTAAATGTTTATTATTAGGTCATAAATTCGTAAATTAGGTCGTAAAATGGTGTTGATTTTATCGTTAAGCAAATTGATATTGTGTTTTTCTTTATAAATTTCAAATTCTTCGTGTGCCTAATTGATGTCCTTTTAAGATTAAAAGAAGTGAACCTAACACCAATTCTGCCCGTAAAAGTTCCACGGCTTCTTGCTCGTCACAAATCCAGCCGTTTAGAATTTGGTCATACTCATGCAAATTGGGGAACTGTTCTCTTTTCAGATGAAACCAGAAATCAATTATGGAAACCAGATGGACGTAATCTTATATACGGAAGAGTTGGAGAACGCTACGCACCGTATAACATAGTGCAAAACGTAAGCATTGGAGGAGGTTCAATAATGTTTTGGGGTGGAATCAATTGGGAGGGCCGTACAGAGCTGGTGGATATTGGTTTGATGATGAATGCAGACTGGTATGTTCGCAACATTCTTGGCCATCACATTTTGCCATATGTGGGCTTCATAGGTTATGTTAGTTTTGTGTTGAAGGTCCAGCCCACATAGCTGCAACGGTACATCAATATCTCCAAGATATCGGCTTTCGTGCATTTAAGTGGCCAATAATGAGCCCGGATCTAAACTCGATCGAACACGTATGGGACATTCTAAAACGCCGTATTAGAGCTAGAAATCCCGCACCAGATTCGATAGCAGAGCTGAGTGTTGCAGCGCAAGAAGAGTGGAATCTCATTCTGCAAGAAATGATACAAAGCATTCTACTTAGTACGCCCAGAAGAATGGAAGCTGTAATAAGCTGTAAATACTCAGTACTAAACTGTAATAAAGCTAATTTTAATGTTTATGAACTGCTTTTCAAAATTAAAAAAAAAAATTTGAAACATTTTAACATTTTGCAATGAAAAATAGCCACTATAATTCCATAACGCCACATTTGTGCCTCTTTTGTGAAAAATATAAATTTTGGATCTTTTGATACCACTTCCACTGAAATTGGCCAGCGGGATTTTTGTTTATTACAAAAAAAAATATGCGTTAATTTTGTCGACGAGTGTATGTTGGTTTGTATACTCCTGCATCTATTTTTTAGGGTGTTGCTTTAAATTTGAGTTTCTGTTCTAATTTATTACTGTTTGTAGACTGTCGTGTATTCGAATGTTTTGAAAGCCTTTTCTATTATTTTGTGAGTTATTTTATTGTATTACACTTATGATTTTTTTTTATCTATATTGGTGTCGGTATTTTGTCTTTATTTTTTTCGCTATGTGTTTTTCGTTTATTTTTCCAATTAATCTTGTTTTGAATCCGTTTTTATTAGCTATGTAATAGTATATAAGACCAATGTAAAATTAAAAACTGAGGAAGGAATATTCCCGAAATCGATCTTTTAAATTAAATACTATAGACCAAATGGCATAGTGGTCAAAGCTTTGGCGTATATGGATCGGGATGTACCGGGTTCGAATCCCGATAGGGGAAGGATGCAAAGTGAAATTTCATCAACAGATTACGATCTGTGGTGAAATGTAACACATCTAGGAACCCCTGTCGGTGTGCCGACCCATCTTCCATGCCAGTATAGGCTGGCATGGAGCTTGCAATGTGCAGATGATCTTAAATCAGTCCTATAGCCGTACGTCCTCGAGTTGGCCGGGAGTCGTAAAGTAAGTACGTAAAAATCATACCCGCGGAAGAGCAGGGTGAGCCTTAAGTCCCAAAACAGATCGCATAGTGAACAATAAAAGAAAACAAAAAATTAAATACAAAATATTATTATCTCTCTCGCTCTCTTTCTCTCTCTAGCTTTCACATCCCATGAAGAGATTTTACCCCTACTATGACCCTCCATCCATCTCGGTTCATCGTTCTTGTCCTCCAGTTTCGACATCCTAATACGAGTACGTCTTATTCGAGGTCGTCGCGCCAGCGCAGTCGGGTCTTCCTCTACGACGCACTCCGACTGGTTGTTAATGGAACACTTTGTTAATCATTCGTTGCTGTGGAGACCTAGCAACTTGGCCGTGTTATCTAATAGCCTCGGATGGATTTGATGAAACCGATAATATCGCTACCTCCGAGAAGTTGCTTTATTCCGTGGTTCATACAGATCCGATATTCATTGTTCGCAACTGTAACAGGACCAAAAATTGAACGGATGACCTTCCTTTCGAAAGTAGATAATAATCTACAATCGTTAGAGGTCATGGTCCAGCTCTTGCTTCCGAAAGTCAGCAAAGATCTTATGAGTGCTTTATAAAGTGTATTATTATCACTATAAGAAATTCTTAATAAATTATATAATTTAAGTGATAAAAGTACAATATAGTTGAAAAACATGAATAATCATGAAACAAGAGTTATTTACGTTCAGTAAATATTTAAAAACAAAGTTATTTTCTCTGTTTAATTATTATACTAACTAAATAATATATATTAATGATAATATTTATTAATGACGTAGTCAATGTTATTGTCAATTCCTCGGTTCTTATGTTTGCGGACGACCTAAAGATTTTTAAAATAATTACAAATGAACATGATTCAACTTTACTACAAGACGACATTAATAGAATCAGTGAGTGGTGTGAAGCTAATCAACTCCACCTTAACATTAACAAATGTAAAGTCATGTCATTTTATCGAAAGAAATCACCAATAACTATGGATTATAATATCAATGGCGTCAACATCAATAGAGCAAGCGAATTGAAAGACTTAGGAGTAATGTTTGTCGGAAATATGACATTTACCAAGCATATGGATTTAATTATTGCCAAAGCCAATTCCATGTTCGGCTTTATCAGTCGATGGACCAGAGAAATAATGGATCAAAAGACATTGTTCATACTATACTTCAGCTATGTTAGATCTCAACTGGAATATGCAGCTCAAGTATGGTGTCCTTTCTATCAAGACTACATTGATAGATTAGAAAGTATCCAGAAACAAGCTTTGCTGTTTATTATGAAAAAAACTGATTGGAACTATACCTCAACGTTGCTACTACCTCAACGTTGCTCGTCTTCCATCCTACAAAGTTAGATGTAATAACTATAAGATCCCGACACTGGCGAATAGACGAAAAATACTGGGGTCAATCTTCATTGCCAACGTACTCCTAGGTAAAACGGACTCACCTTATATTCTTGGAAATCTGAATATTTACACTCCTACCCGGAACCTCTGGCAACACAACTTCTTACAACCAGATCAACACAGAACTAATTACGGTGAACACGAACCTATTAACACAATGGTTAAAATGTTTAATGACGTAGAAGAACTGTTCGACTTTTCAATATCTAGTGACTGCTTCAAAAATAAATTGAAGAAACATTTTCTATAGATTTCCTTTTTTAACTTTTGTCGTTTTTATGTAATACTTTTAATATATGTAATTATGTTTAATATATATTATATTATGTTTAATATATGTAATTATGTACTATATATATATTTTATAAATCATTGTGATGAAATTCTTTTTTTTTTCATTTAGGCGTTTTATTGGGCGTTAAATCTCATTCGGGTTACAACAGCGGTACAAAATGTACAATAAAAGGGAGTTATTTACAACATAAGATTTGTTTCCCATCGATGGATAATCCTCTTGGTATCGATGATTAGTACCGATGACGGTTTTCGAAACCAAATTTACCTAGACCACCATGTCCGTCTCGACGGAATTCTTGAAAGTGTGAGGTTCAATTGTGTTAGCAAATTTCCCATCGAATACATGCATTGCGTTTTACTAGGTATGCTGAATATTTTGATTAAACAATTAACCAGGTTTTACTAGGAAACAACGTACTTTGGAGGACCTAGAATACTGGAAAGCAACGGAACTTCGAATGTTTCTTTGCCACACAGGATTTGTTGCGCTCAAAAATATTATAGATGATAAATATTACAAGCATTTTCTGTTATTGGTATGTGCCATCCGAATTTTGAGCCATCCAGAGGACTGTTTGACAAATAATGAATGTGCTGACCATTTGTGTTCAGCCCG
The DNA here is from genome assembly GCA_932526605.1 of Nephrotoma flavescens. NCBI lineage: Eukaryota > Metazoa > Arthropoda > Insecta > Diptera > Tipulidae > Nephrotoma > Nephrotoma flavescens. Next base: position 162,372,425 of record OW052220.1, on the reverse strand, counting down.
GCCCCATACCTTTATACGATTTAAATCAATTATGATGGTACTTAACTAATTGAAGGGCGCTGAACTCAAATCCGTTGGCTAAATTGACCTCCGGTGAACGGTTCCGGTGCCTGCTTCCGTCAACATATGTCGACAATCTGACTCACCGGTTGTAATAATCAAACAAATTTGAATGTATTTACTCCATATATTTTTCGATTTATTTACATATTATTTATTCAATTCACGTATATCTAACAAAATATCATATACAAATTTATTTAGAATGAACATTTTGAAACAAATTATTCTTAGGATTAATGCACAAATGAACTTTGCACTTAGTACAACTACTTTAGAGTATCGTTTACGTCGATCGTACAGTGGTTGTTAATGGTGATGTTGTAAGTGTAACTGTTTCTTCGTATTTCTTTTTTATTCGTAGAAACTAACCTTAGTTAGACAGTCTTAACTTAAAATCGCACTCCACACAGAACAAAGGCGAGAGACTTTCCTTACAGAACAAAGCCCTTTAATACCTCCAGGCTTCGGTTTTCTCTTCATATATTGTTTGATGCGCAAATTTCCTTTGAAAGGAATAATTAGATTATCTATCGAAAGAGATTCCTCCATCGGCATTTCATGACAAAGTTTCTTAATGACATTAATAAGAGGCCATACCTGTATGAATTTATCCTGACAGTGTGTATAGGAATCGTTTGATTGTTCATTCTTGGCAGATTGGTTTTCAACCAAAAAATTCTATCACGAGCCATTACTTTTGAAATACATTGTGGTTCAAGGCAATTCGGGTGCATTCTAACCTGGGGTAAGCCAAGTACTCCCATTATGATGTGCATTCTAAATAACTATGCTATTTCTTCTGCTGAAGCATGTTTAAAATTCCCTTAACCATCTTGCATAGCTTACTGATTCGGAAAGGCAGCTATTTCAGCGTACATTATTAAAGGGACGTTGTCTCCATGCTATATCTGTTTTTTTCGTCAGTTCAGTAAAATGTGTGTCAATCCATTAGGCTTCGTCCAAAATCAAGGCTTCTTCCTAGTTTAAAACAACGTTTTGCATAACTATGTCTACAAGATCAAATTTGTCAGCTATTACTGGTACCACTTCCACTCAGGCTGATTTGAATCAGTAGTTTCACATTCAACCTCGTCTGCAACCGCTGGAGGAATTTGTCAACATTTGTCGACAAACACTATTCAGTATACATTACGTTTGACCTTCAGCACACATTACCGTCAACAACAATTACGACTGCCGTAATAACATTACCACACCCAAAATGACACTGATGTTCACTTCATTGTATATTTACATCAATCACGCACACATAAAATAATAATTTTTATCTCTAAAATAATTGTACACCAGATAATAACGGGTGGAAATTCACTCAATGGAATTCACTTTATATTCACTGTCAAATTTTGTATTACGCGCTAAAACCAAAAATTAAATTACTCTCTCAAAGAGTAATAGAGGAAATTTAAATGATTTTTTATCTTAAATGACAACATTCGTAGACGTCCGGTCCCAAAGGGTTAAACAATTTTCTGATATGTATGGCGAAGAAAATGTGTCTTGCAACGTGCACAGTTTACTCCACCTAGCTGCCGATATGAAGGTTTTTGAACATCTGGATGCCTATAGTGCCTTCAAATTCGAAAATGAGATGCAGAATATAAAAAAATGGTAAAGAAGGAAGCTTCCCCATTCCAAACCAAGTCACCATCAACTGCTGCCTCAAGAGGTTCAACCTCGCAGCAATCAAACATGCACAACTAATATACCAACACAAGAAACGACATCCTTGCATGAATTTCAGACGCCTCTTAAGACAATCTTGCCAACAGCCTTGATATACATATATCCAATCAAGCAACGAGAAGACAATGATAGCCAGAGCAATACTCGATTCAGGTTCTCAGTCATCGTTCAGTTAGATTTAGCAGATCCACAATCCAACATACCTATAGTGCAGTTGATTTATTAATAGGAGCAGAATTCTTCCTAGAGATGTTAGGAGAACAGAAAACGACTATTAATAAACTACCAGTCCTACATTCGTCTAAATTTGATTGGTTAATAGCAGGTAAAATAGGTCAGAATGGACAAAAATTCCTTAGCGTCCAAAATTACAACGCCAATGAGACTCCAACAATAGCAAAGGAAATTTAATGAAGCTTTTAAAGAAATTCTCGCAGATAGAAGAACCTACAACCGATGTTAAAGAGAGTAAAGTCAACGATCTCCGTGAGATTCTATTTTCAACCATCACGAAAACCAGATCGACAAATATAAGATTTATAGTAAAATTACCATTCATAAGTCCCCGTTCAGAATTAGGAGACTCATTAGCAATGGCTAAATCAAGAATAATGGGTATTGAAAAAAGATTTAGCCAAGTCTACTGACTATCATCAAGAATATAGCCAATTCATGGAGGAATACATAAGGATAGGAAAAATGCAACGGGTTACTTGGTCAGATCTACCGGGAGAACACAACCACAAGTATTTCAACCGCATCTCGCAGTGGTTAAAGAAAGCACTACTATCAAATTGCGAGTAGTGTTTAATGCTTCGTACAAAACCACAACAGCAGTCTCATTAAACGATTGTTTGCTGACTGGACCATAACTACAACAGAATCCAACCACCAGGTTCGGTTTAGATTACATACCATAGCGATAAGTACAGACATAGAAGAAATAGCTCCCGGTCGAAATTGCATATTTTAAAATGACATTTTTAAAAACGACATTTCTCAAAACTGCATATTTCAAAACTGCATAAGGTACAAAACGGCATAAGGTACAAAATTGCATTTTTCAAAACTGCATATTTCAAAACGGCATAAGGTACAAAATTGCATTTTTCAAAACCGCATATTTCAAAATGGCATAAGGTACGAAACGACATAGGTACAAAACGGCATTTTCCTAAACGGCATTTTTCAAAACGGCATTTATCTAAACTGATTTTTGAAAACGACATTTTACAAAATGGAATTTTTTAAAACGGTATTTTTCATAATTGCATGTTTCAAAACGACATAGGTACAAAACGACATTTTTCAAAACGGCATTTCTTAAAACGACATTTTTCAAAAAGACATTTCTCAAAACGGCATTTTGCAAAATGTCATTTTTCGAACATAGATACAAAAATTTAGGTGAAGGAGAGAATATTATATGCATACTAAATCTTCAAATAATTTTTAATTTCCATGAAGGTAAATACCTTTCTTATAACATAATACCCTATACTAAACCTTTTATATAAAACATGTAGAAGAAATTTGTCATAATCAATTGCATTTCATCAATTTTTTTGTAAATTCAACCATACCATAGAAACATGTGAAATTTAATCTTAATCGACTAAGAAAGAGTTAAGTTCCTTTTCATTTGGCTTTATCAAAGAATTTAATCCAAGAATCGTTCACAAATGTTGAAAATTTTCATTCATCTCAAATTTCATCGTGTAATAAATAACCATACCTGTTGGTCATATTCCAGAAATTAATGAAAAGATAATTCTAGATTCATAATCTATAAAATATTTCATTCTGTCTTGTGCAGTTTTAAAAATGTCGTTTTGAAAAATACAGTTTTATACCTATGCCGTTTTGAAATATGCAGTTTTAAAAAATGCTATTTTGGAAAATGCCGTTGTGTACCTATGCCGTTTTGAAACATGCAGTTATAAAAAATGCCATTCTGAAAAATGTCGTTTTGAAATATGTTGATTAGAAAAATGCCGTTTTGAAACATGCTGTTTTAACCCTTATGCCGTATTGAATGTATGCAGTTTTGAAAAATGCAATTTTGTACCTTATGCCGTTTCGTACGTTATGCCGTTTTGAAATATGCTGTTTTGAAAAATGCAATTTTGTACCTAATGCCGTTTTGTGCCCCACGCCGTTTTGAAATATGCAGTTTTGAAAATGCAATTTTGTACCTTATGCCATTTCGTACCTTATGCCGTTTTGAAGTATGCAGTTTTGAAAAATGCTGTTTTGTACCTTATGCAGTTTTTAAATATGCCGTTTTGAGAAATGCTATTTTGGAAAATGCCGTTTTGAAAATGCCGTTTTGAAAATGCCGTTTTGAAATATGCATTTTTGAAAAATGCTATTTTGGAAAATGCTTTCTTGAAAAATGCCGTTTCGTACCTTACGCCGTTTTGAAATATGCAGTTTTAACAAATGCTGTTTTGTGCCTTATGGCGTTTCGTACCTTATGCAGTTTTAAAATATGCAGTTTTGAAAAATGCGATTTTGTACCTTATACCGTTTTGAAATATGCAGTTTTGAAAAATGCAATTTTGTACCTTATACAGTTTTTAAATATGCCGTTTTGAGAAATGCAATTTTAAAATATGCAGTTATGAACAAATCCCAGAACAACACATAGATACTGGTACACATAGATACTGGTAGATCCGACAGATGCCAACTTCCAGTGCATCTTATGGCGAAGAAGTCTCCACGAAGAATTAAATCCATACAAGTGTATGAGCGTTACCTATGGAACAGCATGTGCACCGTTCCTGGCCATCCAAATATTATAGAAGAGTTACTCTGTATTTTCGATTTTTTTATAATTAACATTTTATTTTTAAAATTTATGAAATTTAAAATAAATTTACTTATAAAATACATATAAAATTAATTTATGATAAAAGAAAATATTAAATATAAAATATATTAGCATGTTAAATAATGACACTCCACAGCTCGAGAGCAGACTAATGTGCTGAGAAAAGGAAATAAGCACCATAACAATTAAACTGATTCGCCCGGATCGCGATATTTTGGTACTGTTCATCGTACAAATGACACAAATACGAACAAAAGAAAAATACAAATATACACTGTGTACGTATTCGATTTTTTTTAATTCACTCATTTTAAATGAGTAACTCACGAAACAAAATCGATATACAGATCACATAAATACTAGGTAGCTGTGGTTTTAGACTTCGCAAATCGAATTTCCAAGAATTTTTGCACTCAGTGGTAATGGTAAATGCGGCAGACAATCCCAAACTTATTGCAAATAATCAAACCACGAAAACTATAACTAATTATGTGTCATTCTCAACGCGACATATCCTTGGGTTGGTTATCACCAATCATAATTAATTTTAAAATTTTACTCCAGAAACTGTGGCTAACAAAGGTAGATTGGGACGAAGAAGTGCCAGATAATATAGTATGTTTATGGAGCAACGTTTTCTACGAAATTCCTAGATATCTGCAAAAATCAGCAAAACCAACTTCCATGCAATTTCATGCATTCTGTGATGCCTTGGAGGTGGCGTACGGCTGTGTGGTATACCTTCGGTCTAGTCATGTAGATGGAGCCATAGGTTTCAGTGGTTAGGTTTCAGTGGTTGACACTTAGGCCATTTTTGGTCCATTGTGATACCACGTATTCATGCTACATCATTAACCCATTCACCTACTCACACAACTACAGTATACCACATGTACATTGACATGGACGGTGGGTCGGCGCTGAATTCTGCACTCCATCAGAGGGTCTTATTTGTGTTTATTAACATCACCGATTGTAATCGATGATGAAAATTCGATTTGCATCTAGCCTCTGATGGGATTCGAACCTAGTACCTCCCGGTCCAAGTGCCGGAGCTTTAACCACTGCACCACTTGTCCGGTAGATGGAGCCATAATCAGTCGCATAGTCTGTTCGAAAAGTAAGGTAGCACAGTTAAAGAAAATAAGCCTGACTAGATTGGAACTCTGTGGAGCGGTAATGCAAGCGAAGTTAGTTAAATACTGTAACTCGATATTACATCTTGACAATGCAAACATCTACGCATACACAGACTCAATGGTAGTTTTGCATTGGCTATCGGACATACCAGGTAGATGGATAACGTTTATCGCAAATCGCACCAGGTCTATTTTGAACATCATATCAAGGGAACAATGGGACCATGTAAAATCTAATCAAAATGTTTATTCCAAAATGTTTTATTCACAATAATGTTTATTAAATTTATTTGTCAATAAAATAATATAATTTTTATTACTATGCGCAACTTTACATATAACAAAATTTATCAAAATTTTAAATATTTAATTTTACTTCTTTAATCTTTGGCTTTATTTTAGTATCTGAAGTTTTATATACAGTCAATATAAGGATTATAGAATTTATTTTGCAGTTTTTTATTAAATTAAATAATTTTACAAATTAACAAATCAAAAAATACAAAATAAAAACTTATTTGCCGTTTATAATAAAAAAAATAAAAAATCAAGATTTTTTTTGCAGCGAAAATGATCATACACTTATAGTATGATCCTTCATTATTTTTTAAGTCATTTACATAGATTATGTTTCATAATTATTTTAATGTCGAGTTGGTCCTCCAATTTAATGTCGAGTTGGTACCCTCTTTCATATTGAATACAGGCGTACACAAACTACCAACGAAGAACGCCAAATTATAATTAATATGAAACGTGCTGGAAAATCTGTGCGCGAAATTAGAAAATTAGTTGACCGAAGTCATTCTACAGTGGCCCAAATAATATCCAGATTCAACGTCACTTAATCGGTTGAAAACGGAGAACGAACAGGACGAAAAGCAACATTTTCCAATGCAAGACGGGCGAAAGATTTTGGATTTGGTGAGAGAAAATCCAAAAAAAAGCGCTCCACAACTAACTTCAGAAGTGGAGAAAATACTTAACCCACCTAAAATATTATAAGGGTTTTTTTGGAAACATGGTTCGGTTATGATATGGCGTTCAATGTCGGCGAGTGGGGTGGGTAAACTTGTTTTTATAAATGGAAATTTGGATCGCTGGAAATACCTAGATTCATAAAGGACAATTTGAAACAATCCGCGGGACAATTGGGTCTCGTGCCATCATGGATCTTCCAGGAAGACAACGATCCTAAGCATACGATATACACATTGTGAAAGAATGGAATCTGAATAACGTCCTAAACATATTACATTCGCCATCCCTATCGTCTGACCTGAACCCCATTGAACATTTCAGGGATCACCTGGAACGCCAAATTAGAAAATGCAGGATTACCAGCAAAAAAAAACGTTGCACGAAACAATATTGAAAGAAGGGGTAACATTTCACCGGAAGTTACCAAGAAGTTAGTAGAATCAATGCCTAAAAGAGATTATAAAAAATAAAGGAGGACCGACTCGATAATAAAATAATTATGAAACATAATTTATGCAAATGATTTTAAAAAAATCAATGATCTTAATATAATGATCATTTTCGTTAATTTGTAAAATTATTTAATTTAATAAAAAACTGCAAAATAAATTCTATAATTCTTATAATTCCTAAACAAAATTCAAAACTCAGTGTGTATGACATTTTCGTGACTGTAAATTTCTTGCAAAAAATTATCAAGACTAAACACTTTTGATTTCCTCTTTCAGACACATTGCCATCTGCAAACGATCAGTACGATCACTTCTACGACTGACCTCTTCATTAGACTAGAGAAATCATTGATTGTGTGGTGAATATTATTAATCGTTTGTGCGCAACAATGTTGTGGATTACAATTTGTTTATTTGTTATCCATGTCATTGACCTTTAATTTTATTTGATCGGAACTATTTTGAAAGCCAAGGTAAATGAGAATTTATAAAATTACATTTAATATTTGAATTTTAGCTTAAGTTATGCAAAATGAATCTACCAGCCAAAATAATTAAATTTCGTTTTTTTTTTTTGTTTTTACTTTACGATTAATTTAGGGTAATTAAAGCCGTCTTTTATTATTAGCGCCCGATAGATGTATCCGGAGCACCCAATTTTCTATGTCTAAACTTATATTTAGCGCGCTATTTTTGTATATAATTTATTTAACTCTAAACTAAGATTGGGAGCGCTATCCATTTCAATGAGAAACTTGAAAAGGCACTTAATTTGTAAACCCCTGAAATCATTAGAAACTTAATCTTACAATAAAAATTTAAAACTTTTATAACGTCATGTCAAAATAAATTTCAATATAGTTCAGTATATTTTAAGTGATAAATGTTTGTTTTATGGACGCATTAATTTTTTATTTTTATGGTATAGCGACACCAGTGAATAATAGCTGCAGTTTCAATAGAAATTTTCCATTTGGCTCCGGATAATGCTCGAATAATAGCCGTGTTTTATTATTCGAGCACTATCCGGCGCTGACATAGAAAATTGGCTGCTCCGGATACATCTATCGGGCGCTAATAAAAAACACGGCAAATAAAACACGGCTTATGTTACCCTAAATTAATAATTAAACAACGAATCCCGAAAAATTAGGCCCTGTGCCGGATTCTTCAATTTTTCCCTCTGTTTGTTGGCATGTTTTATGCCGTCTTATATTCCATGTACATTAAAGTGTGTTGTGTTATTTTAATTGTACATTAATGTGCGGTAATCTAGGCCATTATTTGAGTACCCCAAAACCCACACCGTTTCCCTCTACCCGACTGACCTGCGGGAATCTAAGCCGCATGGGGTACCAGGCAGATGATGGCAAAAATCTATCAAACAGGTTTGATTCTACGTAAGTAGAAGCTTATCTGTTTCAATGCAATCGTCTCTTTCTGAACTGGTTCAGTTCTCGCGCAGAGATCGAAAATTGGTTTATTGATTGGATCCAAAGCCAGGATTTCTTCAGAGAGGCAATCCGTAAATTAACAAAAAGATGCAGGAAAGTTGAAGCTGCAGATGGAACATACTTTCAAAAAATAATTCTTTTATTTTGTAAACAAGCAAAAATGTGTTTTATTTTAATAAAAAGGACGGACACGGAGTCATATTCACTCACCTAATAGCATCTGCTTGTAAAAAATAAAATAATTGAAATATTATAAAATTAAATATTAAACTTACCTCTCTGTCTAAAGGTTTTATCACTTTGACATCACCTGATTTTGAGTCCACTACAAAATTATCAGAACCAATTATTCCAAACATTACTTCACCACCTTCGGGATCATAGCCATCTAACTTATAAACAATATCACCAACTGGTATTGATTCAGATAAAACATGGTTATTCATATCTTGTGTAAATACGGGTGGTAAATTGCACTGACCTGGAACGTGTTGAGAAAAACAAATTATTATAAAATTAATAAATATTTATTTCTGTTTTCTTTTTAAACGAAAATAGGAAATATGGAATTATTTCCTATGTTAAATTCATGTTTTAGACAAGAATTTTTATTATATCGAACAATTATGGTTTAAGTTAGATAAAACGTGTATGTAACCCTCAAGTTCATTCTCATCATTTGTTCAAACCGAACGTATTGTCTTGCATTTCAACAATATTTTTTTATATTGTTTCTCATAATTTTAAAACTTGTAACGTATGGCTTGGGTAATATTCAACGCTACATTCAACACTTCATAATGCGGGTAGCTTTCAGTGGCTAGGGAGGGATCTTGAACTATAGCGCCGACAACCATTTTACAATAAAGATATTGATAAATTATCATTGTCTTATGGTGTGCTATATATATATATGGGTTTTCAAGATATATCGTTTATACGAAGGTCATCCCAAAGTACTTACACAACTAATAAAGCATTTTACCTACTAAATGTACGCGACGAAAATAATATACACAAAATGCACGACATCGATGATCAACAAAAAATAAAACTTGTGCTTAGTGTACGTAATCCCAAAAATCATTGAAGGAAAAGCATGAACAAAAAAATAAAAACAAACAAGCCAAAAAAAATAATCCATTCAAAAAAATGCATAGAAAAATCATTGAATGTAATTTGCTAATCTACCAGCCGTTCCACACGGGATGTCAAAAGAAACACTGCTTCACACTTCAAAATAAATCGTAATAGATTTTTTATTGTTAATTTAAAACCTTATTTTATATTTAAACACAAAATTTTTTGTATTGATTTATTCTGCTCTCTCGAAAATAAAATTTAAACTAAAATTTACATCTCAAAAATGGCCTTAAATTTTTTTATTTCATTTCTATTTGTCCCGTGTGGAGATTCCGAACTTCCATCGTGGCGCGTCCGCAGGTGACGGATAGGGGAATGCTCTTTAATCGGCTAGCCGAAGGGTAGGTGGGAAATAAAATACCATCCGCGGACCAAATCGGGGTAGGCAAAGGAACTCCAAACAATAAACCAATAATTAGGGCAATGAGTTTACAACAAAAAGGAATGTATACCCCAGGTGGTACGTCAACTATACAGTTGGCCAATCCACCCTCACACGAGGCAGGCTCAACGGGTTCTGGGGTGAGCCAACCATTGCGAAACCCATTTATACCAAGCACATGTATCTCTAGATCCCCAACTAGACAAATGCATCCCGCTACTCAGCAGGAGAACAAAAATGCTGAACGCAGGGAGAACGTGAACCAAGAGAACCACCACGACGTCGCTAGAGAAAACGCTGATTTAAAGAAATCGATAGAAAACTTAATGAACAGCTATTCAAAGAAGTCCAACAGCTGAAAAGAGAAATTGCTGTAATCAAAAATGATAGTGAAGCCAAAGAAAATACTATAGCTATCTATGAAACAGATGAAGATGAATTGGCGTATGAAACGAGTTTTATACGAAGGCAAATTAAAACTAAACGTCAAAACAAAAAAAGAAAAGCAGAATCTTCGCCTGAAGTGGAACAATCAACACAGAGCGATAGAAAACCACAACCCCAACGACCTGAACAGTCATCCACGGACCTAGTGAAGGTACATAAGAACGTATCACTGATACCGAAAGAGAGACCACTGCAACCACTTAATACATCCAACGCAATCAACCAAGGGGAAATGCAGGAAAATGAAAAAATACATAAAGAGATACCACCTCCACCCATCAATATACTTAATGTTAGTGAATACGAAACAATTAAAAAAATGATGCTAGTTCCAAACGATAAATATAAAGTGACTGCACTTAATAATAACGTATGGAAAGTGAATGCACTTAACCCAGAAATCTACAGAATGTTATCAAATGCAATCACCGCTCAAAACATCGAATGGTTCACCTATTTTTTTTTTTTTATTAATAAAATTTTATTTATTTATTTATATTACGACTGAGTCTTGCACCCATTTAGTAATTTACATTGCATAATAAAGTATTTTGATTAGTCGGCGTAATCACGTGATTATCCCCAGTTTCGTGTAACTCCTTAGATTTTTCACCAACAGTAAGTCTACTGACCTCCTGGTCGCGATAAGTCCAGTGGTTTGGTTCTTTGCAGTCTTCTTGTTGGTGTAGTAGTTAGCATACAGCGTATGTTCAGATTTTTGTGCTGGTGCAGACGTTGTAGGTGTTTTGTTGCATGATGCTTAATTTCATCCGCGATAAGCTCGATCTTTAGATCTCGATAGAGGTTGTCGTTTCGAATGTACCACGGTGCATTAACTATACATCGCAGGATGTTATTTTGAACTGTTCGTATGATTTTGATATTGGTTTTCTTGGCGCAACCCCAGAGTTGGCTACCATATGTCCATACAGGTTTCAGGATTTGTTTGTACAACAGCAGTTTGTTATGGATCGCTAGTTCAGATTGTCTGCCTAAGAGCCAATGCAATTTTCTAAATGTTATGTTTAGTTCTTCTCTCTTTCTTTTTATGTGTTCCTTCCATCTAAGTTTAGCATCTAAAGTCATGCCAAGATATTTAGCAGTGTTTGCATGCGGTACTACTATCGAGTTTATCATTATTGGTATATGATCAACTTTTAGATTTGTAAAGTTGACTTGAATTGATTTTGCTTCATTTAATTTGATTCGCCATTTCTTTGTCCAATTACATATTTGGTTAGTAGCTTTCTGTAATTTACTAGTGGAGTCATGGATGTTCTTTGCTGTTGCAAGTATTGCGGTGTCATCGGCAAAAGTCGCCATTGTTGCTTCTGTAGTTGGTATATCTCTAGTATATAGGAGATAGAGGATTGGCCCAAGAACACTCCCTTGTGGTACTCCTGCTGTTATTATTTTTAGTTGGGAGTATTCATTCTCATACTTTACTCGAAAGTGCCTCTCTCATATGTATGATTTTAAAATTTGAAAAATTGCTCCGGAAGATCTCGATGAAGTTTGAATCCTAACCCCCGGTGCCGTACTTTGTCGAATGCTTGTGCTACGTCAAGGAATATAGTTGAGCATATTTGTTTGCTCTCTAGTGATTTCTCGATTACATCAGTAATTCGATGTACTTGTTCTATCGTAGAATGGTTTTCCCTAAATCCAAACTGATGTGGGGGGGATAAGATTCCTTTCTTCGATAATTGGTTTTAGTCTTTTAAGAAGGACCTTTTCAAATAGTTTCGATAATGTTGGTAGCAGAGAAATTGGAATATATGAAGCTTTATCATTCGGAGGTTGTTCGTCTTAAGTATCATTATTACTTCTGCAACTTTCCATTGTCTTGGTACATATCTTAGTCGAAATGCTGCATTAATTATATGCAGTAGTTTCCTCAACGCTTTCTCCGGTAACATTTTTATTATCTGACCCGTTATAAGATCATATCCTGGAGCCTTATACGCATTCAGATTATTCTTGATTTCCCATTTTAGTTCTTTCAATGTTACAGGTGTAATTTTTAGTTCATCCTGTTTATTTATCGGGGTGATATTTTCCTCTTCCGTTTGTTTGGGGTAAGGTTGGAATGTTTCTTCAAGGTGATTTGCAAACAAATCTGCTTTCTGTTTAGCATTTCGGGGCCAATTTTCTTTATTTTTAATTGGAGGAACCTGGGTCTTTTAAGATTCTTAGTTGCTTTCCATAATGAATATAATCAGTATCTTTTTGCCCAGTTAAAGTGCTGAGGTATTTATTAACTGACTGACTTTTAATGTCTTTTATGAGGTATTTTAGTTGGTTACACAAATGGTTAAATACCCTCTTATTTTTCGATGTTTTCGATGTTTTTGACAATTCTTCCGGATTTCGATGTTTTTGCCAATTCTTCCGTGCTTTTCTTTTATTTTTAAGAAGTTCTCTCACTTCCTCTGGATAGCTAATATTGCGCTTCATTTCCTTACTATTTATTATTAGGAGTGCTTTCCCACGCAGCACTTTGGATATTATGGATGAGTTTATCTAGTTCGTCTTTTATTTGGGCTGATCTCTGTATTGGGTTTTGCAGACTAATTCTTTCTGTTAACTGTGTTTGGAAGAGAACCCATTTGGTTTTGAAGCTCGTTAATTTCGGGTTGCTCTCTTTCATAATTATTGTTTGGCTAAGTATCATAATAACTGGTGAATGATCTGATGATAGACTTTCACTGTTCTCTATATGGATATAATTATCTGAAATCCCTCTTGTAACAAAGAAGTTTATAAGATCTGGAATCTTACTGATATCCGTAGGCCAATAGGTTGGTGTACCACCTGAGTGAAACTCGCATTTTAGTTGTTTTCCTGCTGCAAACAGTTCTTTTCCTTTAGCAGTCGTTAACCGTGATCCCTAATAGGTGTTTTTTGCATTATAGTCCCCTCCAATTAAAAAGACACTTCCTAGTGTTTTTAGAAGATTAGTATAATCTACTTGTTTGAGATTGTATCTAGGAGGGCAGTATATTTCTGAAATACTACAAGTTTTACTATTGTTTAATTGTATTTTGATTGTTGTGACTTGCATGGAAAGCTTCTCAGCTTTAAGTTCTTCGTTATGTTTTATATAATCTTTTCTGATGATAGCTGATCCACCTCTAGCTTTGTTCTCTGGATGTAATGCATGGTAGCAATTATATCCTTTTATTTTACAGAATGAAGTTTTGGTGAAATGGTTTTCTGATATAAGACATATATCTATATTATGCATGTTTAAAAATATATATAGTTCTTGAATGTGGTGCAATAGCCCATTTGCATTCCAGGTTACAATTCGTAATGTTTTATTCATTTCTTTGGTTTATAATTCGATTTTATATAATTTATATTTTGATACACCGATCAAGGTTTTCTTCTACTCTTTTATTGAAACTAGTTTGTGATTTCATTTCTTCTAGTGTGTTCTGCAGACTCATTTCCTGTGAAATAAATTTTTTGTTGAGGTTCTCTAGATTTCTCAGTATGTCCTGTAAAACGAGATCCACTTTTAACTGTTTCTACTCTGATTGCCGAACTATTTGTGCATAAGTAACGTTTTCATTTACTCGCTCTCTTTGTATGTTAAAATTAGGAGTTTACGATTTAAGCTCCGTGTTTTTTTATAGATTGTACATGTTTTGGTGTATCTGGTTTGCGTGATATATCTCTCATTTTTTGTAGTTCTACTGCTACTTCACATCCTCTGTAGTTGGCTGTATGCTGGCCACTACAGTTGATACACTTCGGTGTAGTAATTCGGGGAACTGTGCAGTCGTTTCCTGCGTGTTTTCCTGCACATTTAACACATCTTGCTTCACGATGGCAGTACTTTTGTGTATGATTATAATCTTGGCAGTTTTTACATTGAGGTATTAGTCGAGTGACCTTTCTCGGTGTTTCTATTTTAACTCTGAGGTTGAGGATAGCCTTAATATTATAAATATTTTCGATTTTTTCTTTGTTGTCAAAGGTCAGCATGAATAGCGAGAGACCTCTTCTCATGATTTCAACATTATTTCCCTCCTTGTTTTCTCGTCTCCCTTTTCTGAAGATGTTGACTGCGTCGATTATTTTGATGCCTTTGTTTTGCAGGTCCTCAATAATTTCATCTTTTGAACAAGTTGAAGACCTCTTGTCATTACTTTAATTGGTCGATCATTTTTATCCTCGTAGGTATACCACTGGTGACCATCAGAATTTAATTTGCTAGCTAGAGCTTTATAATCTTCAGGCTCTGTTGTATTTATTTCCCGAATATTACTACTGAGCGATATTATCTTGTAGTCATTTCGTACTACTTCTTTCATCAGTTTCTGTATACTACCGTGATTTGCAATTCCTAGAATATTGATCGGGGGTGGCCTGTTTCTTCTTTTCTGGCTCGTGCACTTTTAATGCATTAGTTGTATTGACAGTTTTAGTGTGAGTTTGAACTGACTCAACTTCTGGTGATGATTCAGCTTTCCTCTTGCTTAGGTTGGTTTCTTTTCTTGGTTTCTTATTTGCTCTCTTGGATTTCTGTAGTATCCAATTGGTTTCCCTTTCAAGCTCATCTTCATCAGTGTGATATTCGACTTGATCTGTGAGTACTTGAAATTGGTTGTTCATTAATGCTAAGTTTCCTGCGTTGTTATTTTTATTTACAGTTTCCTTTAGCATAAGGTTTTCTTTTTTTAGCACGGCAACTTCATTATTCAGCTGTGCAATTAATTTCTTCATTTTTTCAAACTTATTTACTAACTCCGCGTTATTTATTATAACTGATTTTGCACTGGGCATGGCTTCAGAAGCTTGTTTGATAGCTATTGGCTTATGCTTCATAGTAGAGGTATTTTCTTTCTCATTGTTAAGTTCCCCCAGTGTGGTGATCTCTGGCGGTGGAGTGGTTGGTGGTGTTCTAGGAAGTGCCGTACTTCTTTTACCAAAGTGCCATTCATTTATCGCTTGTTCTGTGCTTCCAGTAGTACTAGGAAAAGGATCAGCCTGGTTGCCTACCGACAATTTCCTTTGCAATGTCGCGTTGCTCCCTCCAGAATCCGTGGAGCAGCCCGATAGATCGGGGTGGGATTTAGAATCTAAGTTCTGACCCACCTGGAGTATGTTATTGTTTATACCCGACATCTCATCTTTTTGTTGACTATCTGCTATACTGTTTCTCTACTACGTAGGGATTGTATACCACAACCGTTCGATTTACAGTACATTGCCCAGGATGCGCCACATGGAGGCTGTCAACTAGTACCCCGGTTCACCTATGAAAACAAAGCTGAGCAACCAATTAAAGTCATGGCCAGAGGGCTACATCATAACGAAAACGAAGAAATAATTGAGGAACTAGCAGAAAGGATTCAAAATTCTAAACGCTGTGAACATATTAAAGAGAAAGGTCACTATAAACGCAAACGGTGAAAGAACATTTGAAAACTGTGAGAGCATTGGAAGGGTATATGGAATCAAAGCAATCCTTAATATGAAAGTTAAGATTGAGACATTAAAAAGAACACTAGTAGAGTGCCACAATGCTACAACTGTCAGGCGTATAACCACACACGCAAATACTGTAATAGGGAGCCGAGATGCGTAAAGTGCGCTGGGAAACATCTATCAAAAGAACTTTAACAAAAGTAAGAACGAACCAGTGAAATGCATACACTGTGGTAATCATCACCCAGCAAATTACAGAGGATGCAAGGAAAGAGCTGCAAAGAATGACAGACAACAAATGTGAGTGAGATTAAAATGTGAGTTTCACAACAGTAGAAAGCCAACCGACTGGCCTAAATAAAATTCCTAACCTTCTGGATTTCTATATATCAAGAGGAATCTCCGAAAACTACTTAGCAGTTGAAAATTAAAAAGGGCTATCGTCAGACCATTCTCCAATTCTAACGACAATAAAAGACACGGTAATAAGAAAAGCAAGCGCCCCAAGACTAACAAATAACAAAACCAATTGAATACTTTCGAAAGCTAGTCGATGAAAGCATCAATCTACATGTGCAGATCTCGAACCCTTACATAATAGAAGAAAAACTGTAAAACTTCATTGAAAGTGTGGAAAAAGCGGCCTGGGAAAGTACTCCTGATCAGCAATAAATATTACAAAAAGGTATATACTATCCAGTTGAAGTCAGAGCGTTGGTTAACGAAAAGAGGAGAGCTTGTAAGACTTGGCAGAGAACTAGAGCCCCTGAAGACAAAACAATCCTAAACAACTTGTGCAACAAACTTAAACTACTTATAAAGGAGATTAAGAATGAGTCATTTGTAAGCTTCCTAACATAAGTAATCTGACAGGTAAACCTGACACAGACTATTCCCTGTGGAAAGCCACCAAAGGATTAACCACCTAAAACGCAAGTGCCACCCATTAGAATGGTTGATGGAACCTGGATTCGCAGCGCAAAGGAAAAAGCTGATCTGTTTGCCGAACACATAGAAAATACCTTCAAACCACCAACTGGACAAGCGGATAATGAATATCTAACACCTATAAGCAAAGTAGGCGAGGCATCTGTGCTACCAGTTACTCTGAAAGAAATCAAACAAGAAGTAAAAAACCTCAAAGATAAAAACGCTCCTGGATACAACTTGATAACGGGGCAAATAATCAAAGCTCTATCAGAAAAAGCACTAAGGAAACTACAGCACATAATCAATGCTATCTTTAGACTATGTTATGTTCCGAGACAGTGGAAAGTAGCGGAAATCATAATGATTCCAAAGCTTAATAAATCGCTTAACGACAAAACATCGTACAGGCCTATTTCTTTGTTTACAACAACATCAAAGATTTTCGAGTGACTGTTTCTCAAGAGATTATAGCCAATTATAGAGATCAGAAATCTTATATCAGCACATCAATTTGGGTTTCGAGAAAGGCACTCAACGATAGAACAGGTACATAGGATTAGTGATACAATTGAGGAGGCGCTGGAAAAAAAGGAAATATGTTCAGCAATATTCTTAAACGTAGCCCAAGCATTGGATAAGAAAGTTTGGCACAGCGGTCTAGAATTTAAGCTCCAACGAGATTTGCTAAAACAACATTTGGAATTGCTAAAGTCCTACATCAACGACCGTTACTTCCGGCTGAGACAGGACGGGGAATACTCCAAACTGAAGAAAATATTGGCAGGGTTCCACAAGGCATTCTAGGCCCCGTATTATACCCTCCTGTGTACAAATAATCTTCTAGACGTAGAAGAAGCTAGCATAGGAACGTTTGCTAATGACACAGCTGTTATGACCACCGATGTTAGTATCGTTGAGTCCACAAGAAAACTACAAAATACTGTTTAGTAAATAACTGGACAAAAAACGGAGAATAACACTCAGCGAATCGAAATCAACACATATCAACTTTACAAATAGGAAATTAGAATATATTCCGATTAATCTGAATTCATAACAAATTCCATATTCTGATAATTCTAAGTACCTTAGCATGACGCTAGACTCTAAACTCAGGTGGAAAGCGCATGTCAAAAACAAAAGGCAACAACTTAATTTAAAATTCAGAAAAATGCACTTGCTTATTGAAAGAAACTCCGAACTGACAACGCACAACAAACTGCTGTTATAAATCCTGAAACCTATCTGGAGGTATGGTATTCAGCTTTGGGGCTGCGCAAAGAAAACTACAGTGAAGATCATTCAAACATTTCAAAACAAAGCGAAGATCATTCAAACATTTCAAAGCAATACGTAGCATTGTGAATGCTCCTTGGTACATTAGAAATGACAATCTCCATCGAGACATAAACGGGGAATACGTCAGCGGTGAAATACAAAAATTTGAAGGAGTCATGTCCTGCGACTGCAGCAGCATGACAACGAGGAGCTGCGGAACCTACTGGATCGCACCAATGGACCGAAGCGCTTACAAAAAGAACAAAGCATTTAGAACTAGTGGTTCCCTCAGCCGCTTAGATCAAAGGACTGGCAGAGCTGGGATGGACCGATAGGTTTCATCCCACAAGAATCGACTACTAAACTACTAAAACAATTTCTAGATAATCCATATGATTAGTTTTAATATTATACAGCAATAAGGATTAAAAAAAAATCAATTTGTGTTAAAGCTGCTTCACTGAATTTTTTTTTGTTGAAGAATGAGTCGCAATTAAAACCAGTATCCTAGGTAAACGGGGAAAGAAACAAAGATGAAGCTGCTACTTTGACAACCCGTGTGGAACGGCTCTACTACAAGAATTTGAGATTTTTATCTAATTCCGCTATCAACCTACCCCAATAATACTATAATTTACCAATAACATGACCTCTAAGATACTATCTTCAGCTATTCCTAAAATAATGTGACCGTCATGTTTCCATTTTTACATTTTTCTTAGGGTTCATTTAATTAAAGGTAACATAATTCATTCACATTAGAATATTTTATGTACCTCGGTTAAATGAACCGAACAAGTGGTGCAGTGGTTAAAGCTTCGGCACTTGGACCGGGAGGTACTGGGTTCGAATCCCAGCAGAGGGCAGGATGCAAAAGCGACTTTTCTTCATCGATTACGATCGGTAAAGTTAATAAACACAACTCAGACCCTCTGTTGGAGTGCAGAACTCAGCGCCGACCCACCGTCCATGTCAATGTACAGGTTGACATGGAGCTTGCAATGTGCAGGTGGTATACTGTAGTTGTGTGAGTAGGTGAATGGGGTGGGTGTGTGCGTGAATGAAAAGGGAGTATTAATTGACCTTAAAAGGACATTAAATCCATTGGATAATTAATACTTTCTTTTTTTATAATCAAAAAAAAAAAAAATATGTTCATGAACGTAATTTGATTACGTCATTTAAGCACATATTGAAATGTAAATGTTTTCGGATATACTTGTGCATAGGTAAATGACAATAACCGATGCAATAATTGAAAAATTGCATTTGGTGTTGTGCCTAATCTACCGCCAATGCAAAATTTTTTTCACACGCGCGGTAATTTGATTTTATGAATTGGTTGAGACAATCCGCGGTATCACACTTTGATTCTTCCGTCGTGATTCCTTCCTCGTTTCCTTCCCCTTTACTCACAAACTGTTTTTAGTTTGTTGGTAACGGAGAAAGAAACGAGGCTTAATCACGACGAAAGAATCAAAGTGTGGAATGGCGGTTTCAATTTAATTACAAACAAATAATTTTTCCCCCTCTCAAACAACTTTTAATATGAAATTTAAAAAAAAATAACCGCGTGTGGATTTTTTTTGAAAGAATCGGGGCAGTCAGTTTTTTTTTGTGAAGTGAGATTTTTTTTTTTTTTTTTTTTTTTTTTTAGTGAGACATTGTAGTCATTTTGTTTATGTAAGTGTTAAGTTTTAGTGATTTAGTGAATTGTGTTTTAAATTAGATTGATATTTTTTTGTTTATTTGGTAATAAAATAGGAATCATAAAATTAGCGTTAGTGTAAGTGTTTTTCTTGTTTTTCTTTGGATTTTTGTGTTTTGTTTTGCTGGCAGACTTTCACTGGAGATTTTTGGTAAGTAAGAAGGGCAGGCGTTATTAACAAAGTAAATAATGATAGTGGGTTGTCACCGACAGTCTGTGCAAAAGAAGTTATTGACGCTAAGCGGCACTTTTTTTTCACAGACCGCATGCTACCCACTATCAAACCCCTTACTAGCACTTTCCCAATTAGGGCCTATGGGCCGAATAATTTTAATTAGACTAGGTAGATTAGGGAAAAAGGTTAGATAAACATTTTACGCAATACAACCACGGTCAGGGCTGCCTACGTGATGGGTTAATAGGCTAACTTACTACTTCGGGGTCCGGTACCCCAATTTCTACCTTCCTCAGTTTATTCATTTTTTTTATCTTGATTTAATGCGGTAATCTAGGCCACAACCTGAGGTACCCCTAAACCCACACCATTCTCTCTACCCGACTAAGCAGCGGGAATCAATTCCGCGTGGGGTACCGAACAGATAGTGGCAAATCTGTGAAACTGGGTTGGCTTTAGCGCTAGCAAAAGCTAAACCGTTTCAAGTGGCGCTCAAATTCGGGCCTAAAAAGAGCAGGTCCAATATATTGATATGTATAGGCACCACTTTTTCAAGTGGTGCCCAAACTTCGGCTCGTTAGCATAGCCTAACAAACCCATATTCAAATTCCAATGTCCGTTGGAAAAATTAATTTTGTTTTGAGGATTTTAATTTCTTTTCAAAATGGTAATAGTATTGCTATACAGTTTTCTTTGCGGTGGTCCGAAATCGGCCAATTAAGTTTTTTGTTTTGAATGTTAAAGTGGAAAAAATATCGGTGTATAGTGATGCTTAATTGTGAGTATAACAATAAAGAAATACTTAGAAACTTGGCGGTGCGTATACGGCAGCGGTCATGCTACGCATGCCTGACCTAATACATGGTGGGTCGTATACACATGGGCTGTTTTGCATAGTGCTAGTGTCCAAGACCGGATCTCCAAATATTTAGGTCACCTGTGGCAAGTCCCATCTCGCACTCCGGGGGGCGTACTAATATTTGTGGTGGTATTTGGAAATCAGGGATTAAATCTTCTTATGGTTGCTGTCGTTTTGTTTTCATCAATGCACCTAATAAAAATTTATTTTACACGGTTTTTGGTACCTTGTGTAACACTCCAGTTGACGCATGTCACACTGGCAAGGGTGAGTGTTGTGTTCAATCGCTGGTACAATGTGCATATTCCTTTCCCGCTGGCCAGGCATGCTGGAGGGTATAAAGGACTGCATATCTCCCGTTATTTGAAACATCATTCGTCATCCCAGTTACGCATGTTAGGATTACCCCAAAACGTTGTTATCCCTCTGTAGACAATTTAACTTGCAGTGTAAGGTTTAGCAAATGATTGTCGATTAAAATTCTTAAATGGAATTTCCAAAAAATGATTTTATAGTTAAGAATCACGTTATTTTCTACCTCAGTTTTTAAATTTTAAATATCATCCCTCGAGATGGGGTTGCCAGTCTTCCCATTGTTAGGTTATGTACATCGGTCAAACTCTGTTGTCTGCTAGTAGATGCGCATTTGAATCCGAGGTGACCATAGGCCAAATTAGTTTGCATCGTAAAATCATGGAAATTCGCAGCAGCAACCGGCGAGTTGTTGTTCCCAGCGAAGCTAGCGGTTCGGCCTGCCACTCCCACAGTCTGGACGTCTTCTAAGGTAGAATTGAATGATGATTGTGAAATATGAGGGCAAGAGAAGTATCGTACTTAACTGGATAATTTAAAGAAGTTTGAGAGCAATGAGTCTCATTCTCGTTGTATACGGAGATTCGAATGCCATTGCTGGATTGGGTTAATATTTCATATTTTATCAGTACAATTCGTTTTTCATTTTCCTTTTCCTATCCTCGTTTGACCTAAGAGTGGAAATCTTATGTGTCACCTCGTTGCAGGGGTGAAGTTGACCGTGGTTGTATCATTTTTTATTTTCGAATCAAGTTATTTGTGGAGTAAAGTTATTTTGTTTATAGTCAATATACATATATGTAATTTTAGTTTGAGGCTAAAAGATTAAAATCAAGAAGTAAGTTTTTAGGTAAAGCTAGGAGTATATACAATTTGTTTTTTCTAAGATCATAAAACATTAATAATAATTGGCTAAAATTTAATTTGGCATTTACAAATTATCTGATCTGAGGTGCGCAACCTAGTTGATAAAGCCAACCAGGGAGTGACACAAACGCTAAAAGAGGCGCTGGTGCGCAAAATGGAGGGATAGCCACAGCGCGAGTATGAAGCTCTAACCAAGAGACTTTCCCAGCTACGCCATGTGGTAGTGCAGGAATTGGGCAATCAGGCACCGGCTGTTGAGTGGACGCGATTATGTATATATTCACTATAACTATTTCACATTAATGATTTATATACGCAATCTATAGATCTTGACGAGAGGTGACGATTGAAATACAAACGAATGTTCTAGCTTGTCCGAGTCAAAATTTATTTAGGAAACAATCTCAAAAAATTTATAAATTTCTTCGTATTATGAGCCGATATGTATTAGGTAAATAAATTTAGGAAATTGCAGGGAAGTGCAAGGGAATAGAACAGGAGATTGTTGCTTGAATTACACAAGGCCAAGGGTGGTAACAGAACGAAAGCAAAAATCGAAGTTTACTCCCGAGTTACATACATTTGTAAAGTGCGCTTCATAACAACATATCCAATCATTTTTTTGATTTTTTTAAATCTTAATGTCAAAACTTAGATAAGTACAAAATTCAGCAAAATATAAAAAAACCGTTGCATAATTCAATTATTTTTTGGGGAAAATACAAATTTTTTATAAAAAATTTGTTTTTAAGTATACATCCACTTTTTTTAAAACTATTAAAACCATTAAAAAATATAATAAATATGTCGTGATCCGTATTTCTTCTGGTATTGTCAAAATCCTATTAGGCATACTTCTAACCAATGAATTGATGGTTTCGAGTGATATTTCCTCCCAGGCATGTAGAATGTCTAATTTGAAATCCACTATTACTAATCTTTTTGAACTAATAGTCCTCAAAGATGTTCAATTGAGTTTAGGTCTAGCGAACAAGCACGCCAATCTAATAGTGATATGTAATGTTCTGCAAATCATGTTTTTGCACTTATGCTTGTACGAGCGTTATCTTGCTGGAAAATGCAGCTTTATTCTTGATATATGTACAAAAAAAGTAGAAAGTTGTTTTCTAGAACACCAATATACTTATCACTGTTCATTTTAGTGGATGGAAAGGGTAAGACGAGGGTATCCGCTGAAGAGAAAGCCTCTCATACTTTTAAACTACCACCACCAAAATCCCGCTTAAAAAAAATTAGAAGAAATCACCTATTATTAAATAATAGTTAGTTATCATGAAAGTAGAACAAGACGTTTTTCAATCGCAGTTACGACTCATGTTTGCCATAACAAAGTCAAGACGCGCGGCTTTGTGCCGTATCATTTTGCTGTGCTTTAGATGTCCAGCATCTTTCATAGCACGTATACGGCAGATTGTGCTTCGAGACACATTTAATTTAAGCTCGTTTTTCCGTCGCTTAATACTTTTACAAGAATTACTCGCGGCTTTAATCAACCCGCGTGTGTCGCGCGAACTCATCTTTTTTTTGGTCCTCTGGTTTTGTTGGTGCCATAATTAAGTGGATCGTTTAAAAAATTAGCAATGGAATTATGATGGCGGTTTCATTTTCTTCCAATTAGTCTAACGAAAACCTTCTGCGAAAAGGGTTTGAGTTTTGCGTTGTTCCATCTCTGTTAAGGGCTTTGGAAGATTAATATTAAAATAAAAAAAAAACACAAATCTATTCGGAAGATTAATTAATAGTAAATTTTTTAAAATGTATAAGCCTGACCCGATATACTCAAAAGTAAAAATATATGATTTCAAACTACAACAATTATATTCGACGCGATTAACGAGTTTTCAGTAGGCTATGTAGAACAACGTTTTTGACATTTAGAAGCGTCGCAGTCACGTCGTGTATAGCTCGAAACAGAACAAGAGCGATAACGATGAGCGTCGACGAATAAATAAAAAATATCGCCGCGTTATCGCTGTAGCTAACAGAACAACCACAAATGACATAACGACGACATATTTTATGTATAAGCGTCTTATTTTGGGAATTTTACAACAACAAGTTCATATAAATTTCAATCCGGTATGAATAATTGCATTCCACCTAATAGTAGGATTAGAATTATTCCATTCTTCGTGTAGTTCAAATGTTCGTCGCCCGGTTAATTAATAAAATAATTTTATTTTTATGAGCTGTCATTCTGGGAGTAATGTAGAATTTTTATCATATAAAGGATAAAGAACCAAATGACATAAATCAGCGATACAAAAAATGAACTCCGATGCTAAATTAATCTGTAAAATACTGCCTCAACCAGTCAGACTTAAGAGCTTAAGTTACACGCCGATTGCACCACTTCGGTTAGTGCTACAATCACCAAAATTGTATAGGCTTCTCGTCACAAATAAACAACTGACCTGCTCACAAATAAACAACTGACCAACAACTTTGGTGGTCGTACCACTTTCCTAAGTGGTCCAAAACGGAGCACAACTTAAGCTCTTAAGTTTGACTGGTTGATGTTTAAGACATATTTAAGTCGAAAACGCATTTTAAATTTTCATAAATATTTGTTGACATAAAAGTAAATCGCATGCTTCGTTTGATTTTATTAAATTTCTGTGCCAACCGATAAAAGTATAAAAAAAAATCGCTTGGCTGTTACTTTGGGCACAAGTTTCATTCCTATTCGAATAGGAAGTTTCCCAAAGTAAGACCACATAAGTATGTCAAAATGGATTCTAAAAGTTAGCATACTCGGATAATAATAATTTTAAAATTATAAAAATTGTTTGTTTTATGTTTTTGGCATATGATGTTGGTGCTTTACCAACTTATATATATATAAAAAAAACAGTTGGCAACACTGTTTCGTCAGCGATAAAAATACAAATAGACTCTAAATTTGTTTCAACGATAAAATCGTCGTCGCCTGTGTCGATGGTTCTGTTTGTTTTGCATAATTTCGGTGTTTTGTAATATGACTGGCGATTTCGCTCGCCGCCTTCGCTCTTGTTCTGTTTTGAGCTTAAATCTCAGGGGTGAGCGAAACAAACGAAAAACAGGCTACTATGGTTATCTAGTTATGAAACAAAGGGTTTCGAAAAATCTGTAAGTATCGATTAGTAAGTCGTTAAGTAAGTAAAGATTTTTGTTGCATAAATCAGTATGTCCGAGCCTTGATAATTTTTGGCATTAAAATTTATTCGATCAGCTATTTAAAAAAAAGTCAAAATAACAATTTGATATACTCTAACTCTCATAAGTGTTTAGGCACTGTGAAAAACAGAATAAAACTTATAAAAACTCAGTTATAATGTGAAAATATTTATTTTTTAGGAACATACATACATATATTTATGGCAATATACTAAATGAATGTCAAAATTAAAACGCTTAATTTAAATTTTACTTGCATCTATGTGACCTCTTCTTGATGGAACAATCGCAGCGCACAGGCAAGGCATTCTCACAATAAGTATTGTCAGAGTTTGTGTTATGAGTTCCAAATTGATTGAAATTTGTTCCCCATAACAGTAGCTGTACTTCCCGGTTCAGTTCTTCCTACAGTAACTCAATAAGGTTCAATTCAGGGCTCTGAGAGAGACCATTCCATAATTTTAATCGTTCCTTTCTCCTCTAAATGGCGAAGATAGCCTTTAATTAAGATAATTTAGATGAAAGTTTTGGGTCATTGCCTTGTTGAAAGATAAAATTTTGACCCAAAAGTCGAATTCCTGGTGGTTCTCCAAAATTTATGGGTATCTTTCTTTTCTTAGTATGTATTCCGTAAAATTTCACAACATCCTACACTAGTACCAGCCAAACAGCCCGAAATCACTGAACCACCTACATGCTTTTGTTCCAATCTTCTATCGTCCAATGTGGAGGTTTACGGGACCATTAAAGTCGCTTTTACTTATTTTGTTTACGTAGTAATAGTTTTTTCATAGCAATACTGCCATGGAGTCCGGCTTCCTGTACGCGACGTTTAACCTAGAAATACTAACTGGTTTTTGGGCGACCCACATTTAGTTCTGCGGTTATTTTCGGGGCTGTTTTGCGTCTATTTATCTTGCTAGTAATCACAATTCTTTGATCATATGCAGATGTCGCTTTTGGTCTTTCATATTTTATTAAGAAAACTGCCACTTTCCCGATATTTTTTAACATTATAATCGACCGTAGAGTGGTTTAATTTTATTTGTTTTGCCAATCTGTCGATGACTTATGCCAGCTGTATGGTAAGCTATTATAAGCGCACGTGTTTCAGAACTAAGTTATCTTCTTGGAGGCATTTGAAATAATTGTCACTCGATATTTCGCTTACGGTGTTAATAGTGTAAATGTGAGGTTGTAGTATCGTAGTTGACGCATTTCATTGAAATCTTAAAAAAAAACAATTTTTCTGGAAATTCCTACAGACTATTATTGTACCTATACCGTAAAAAACAGTTTACGACAATCGGACCAAACAACGTAGGTAGAGAGAGAGTAGTAAAATGAATCCTTGTAATTGGTGTTTATATAATGAAATTATAATTCGGTATTTCATTTTATTCAAATTTTTTTTCGTAAACATAATACTGTATCAATACATGAAAAAAGGGGGTTCCTAAATACTTATAAGCGGTAGTGTATATTTAGTTAAGAAACGTATTATAAAAAAATCACAAGAAGTTTCGAGTCATCCGTCTTTTTCCTGCTAACTTACAATACCCACGGCAGGTTTTGATGTTGCTATTGAGTTTTCAATAAAATTCAACATACTCGTATAAGTAACTTTGTCTTAAAGTTTATTAGTAGTTATTTTGCTTTTATTAAATTTGAATAATGGACATGGAAAGTGATACACGTAGTAGCCCATAATAAGATCTATAGTACCCCTCACACTATATGCTATATAATAATGCATTAAACTTTCGATTTTTGAGTAAAGAAACTACTGCTTTTGGCCTTCTACCAGTACAAAAATATAGTTTATTAAATAGTGCAAGCATATATTAATTAACATATTAAATATTAAATACATATATAGTTTAAGTTATAATTGATTAATCACAAAAAATGGTATCGCAAAGATTTATTAACTAAAAATATTTTCTATAAACACATAAATAAATATAATAAATTTATTTAAACGTCTTATTCTTTAAATATAGAAATGTCTGTCGTCATAGATTAAAAATATTCCCTGAACCACCGAGAGTCGCTCAACCAAAGTTAGTTGAATTGAAGGTTTTTTGTGTCGGTATTGAAATACAACACTACGCCTGAAAAGTTCCAGGTCTCACAAAGAAAACACATTTTTTGGGGGAAAAATACATTTTATTCAACAATATAATTTCCTTCTGGAGCGACATAATCAGTCCTCTAACATTTGTATGCCTTTTTTGTAGAAGGATTTACCTGTATCTTCAAAATAAGCTTCAGTTGCGGCAATGACTTCTTCATTGGAGCCAAATCTCTTTCCCGGGAGCTTTTTTTTGAGATCTGCAAACAAGTATAATCGCTGCGGATGCAGAAGCAATTCAATGTGCAATGTGCGTTGTCAGATTCATCGTGAGCAAACGAAGTACCCACTTCGAACACAGCTTTCTCATGGACAAATGTTCTTTCAAAATATGACCAACACGTTCCATTGATATCTTTACAATGTCAGCTATCTCACACAACTTCACTTTGCGATCTTTCAAAACAATTTCGTGGATTTGGTTTATGTTTTCTCGAGTCACAGCCTCATTTGGGCGTCCAGAGCGTGGTGTATCATCGTTGATTGTACGACCACGTTTAAATTCAGCATACCAGTTAATGATGGTTGATTTTCATGGTACACTAAAACAACTGCAACTTGTAAGCTTAATGATCGAAAACAGGTATAATGTGAAGGTTGGTAAAAATCATAAGGGTTATAAATTTGTGGCACCATCGATAATGGACATTTGTAACAACGTTAAAACGAGTTTACGAACGATAAAAAGCACGTGACTGTTGTTACAATGATAGTTTCAGAACGATTTAGAACTGTCATTGTTAACAATATTGTAACAATGTAGAGTTTACGAACAGCCTCCAGAGTCATAACCAGTTACGGATTTAGTGTAGCATGTCTCTGTAAGGGAGCTAAGAAATTTGTTAACTAATTTTTTTTACTTACATATCTGTACTAAAATTCCAAAAGAAATTATTAAAGTATTAATCTGTTTTAATGGAACCATCATTGAGTGTATAAAGTTGTTGGTATTTTGTTGATCCAGGCGACGAATGGATTATCTAGAAAATAAATTTAAAAAAAAAACAATTAGAAATCAATACCCTACAATTTACTAGTTTAATAATAAAATTAGATGTATGGGCCTTTCCACACGTGTATTGAGCAGAACTCATCATGATAAAAAGGTGCATTTAAACAAGTGTCCGCCATAATTGTATTATTTTCGTGTAAAAATTGTTCGTAGTTTGTTATATCGTTGAAGATAATATGTGTAATGTACACAATAGTTATTTTTCATATCGTACATGCTCGTTTAAATTGCTCAATACATGTATATAGACATATCTATAAAATGTGAAGCGAGGCATCAGCACAAAAATGACATCGAACGTATGAAAATATAATCACAGATGATTGACCTGCCTAAAGCTAACCCAACCCAAAACTACAGACAAACAAAAAATCAGCACGATTATATCCCTAAGGCAATTAATTATTTGTTATAACAATCGAAAAATGAATTAACGAGATAAACCGAAAGGAAAAATTTGTAAAAAATAGTGAAAAAATCGATAATGGTGCTCTAATTCATTTATATTCATTCGTTTAGTCCCATTCATGATAGATTAGACATGACAAAATAACCCCAAAACAGTAAATACAATAACTTATCTCAAGCGGAATTTTCAACTTTTTTTTTTAAGATATTTCTTTTACAAGACTCAGGTACCACTAGTTTTGTCCTTATGGTAGATACATCTCGTGTTTAGGATATCGATCAGTTCAATAATGCATGGGATGAAAAACAAACGGTAATTTAATGATTGATTGATTGGACTGTAGAACTAAGTACCGCCTGTTTACACATAACAATATAGCAAGCATTGGAAAGGTACTATTTTTTTTTTGGGACGGAACGATCCGGTTTCAGACACCTAGCGATACTACAGCACAACAGAATTCCAATCTACTAGAGGAAGGATAAAGGCTTAATAGGTTTATCCATTAAACGGATATGGTATTGGTCTTCAACAATTGCTTCTCTAAATCAGCTACCTGAGAAAAAAAAATTATTATTTCACGTACATTTGGAACTTTCCTGAAATTTGATTCTAAATTAATACTTTCCGGCTTCCTAAACAAAATGGATTGATTGAATCGGCCCGGTTACAGATACCTAGATAAAATCGATAATTAGTAACAAATGACAACACAATTCTAATTTACGCAATCAACAATTAATATTTCAAAGAAATATTATTTCACAAGCATCTGTACATTTCCTGAAATTTAATTCTTAATTAATATTTCCCGGCTTCCTAAATAATATAAACATTTATTAATTTTACGTTGTTGTTGTTTTTATTGTAATGGTTCTGTTGTGATTGTTCCGTACAATTATATTGGTCTATTTCAGTATATCTCGAATTAAATACACAATCGTAGGAAATTCTTCCATTTGGCGTCAAATCTGTGTGACAACGACTATGATGATTCATACTTACTTAGACACAATCAACTTCCCAACCACCCCATATTATTTATTAATTTAATCCTCCTACAATTCCACAACTTACAATAGAATTTCCTAAAACCATATTTAAATTATATTAAAACTTACACTCAAAAATTCATTAGTATTTAACCCTTGAATAGGTAATGACGAAATATCTTTAAAAAATTGCAAAAAAAATATGTGAGGCATCCCAAAGGCAATGGTTCCCGGAAAACTATCAATGTTATTCAATGCCAGGTTAACTACAGGATTAGATATTTCAAAGAAATTTAGCTTATTTCACAAAAATTTCAAATGTTTTATTAATTCACCAAAAAATATTAGTTTAATTACCAAGCATAATTATACTGTACCGGACATATTATGCCATGCTCAATGGAACTTTACCATTCCTCAATCAATTACTGTCATTATGCTCAATGGAACTAGGGGAACTAGGCCATCTCTCAACAAATGGAAGGTCAAAATCGATGCTTTCGACTCCATCAGCCATTGTAAAACTTTGAAACACATTTTCGAGTTCGGATTTTCCAGCCAGTTTGTAGCCTGGTTCAAATCTTATTTGAGTAATCGAATTCAATATATTGGAAAAGGAGGTAAAACGTTGAGTAGAATACAAGCAACCTCTGGTGTACCACAAGGCTCTCACGTTGGCCCATGGATTTTTACAATCTCCATTAATGTATTACCACAGAATATAAATATATAACCAGAAGAGACATTGCGTAGACCAAGAATTTTTTTTCCTACCTTATATTTTTTATAGGAAACATAACTTTTAAACATTAATATTAACAATTACAGTAATGATTTTATGTTAACTGTTTTTTCTTGAAATATGCCGTCAAAACTTCATTGTGAGTCCATAATTGTATATTTGAAATAAAAATATTCAAAAATAACGAATTTTCCTACCTTATTGTGAACCAAGGTCAATAAAATTAGTCTAAATTTGCCCATAGTAAAATAGCGTTGTCTATTATATTGGTTAATTAACCAAAATATCCTTAACGAACAGAGAGAAATTCGTTTCTCACCAATTACAGACCCCGCCCTTTTCTATGATTTGACTAATACGTCGGGTAATTAAATGTACTTCAATATACCTTGAATTATGTTACTCAGCCGATGACTAATCGCCCACCTGCGTGATCAATAGATTAATGTTTATTGTTTTTTATTGCTTATTTTTTGTCCCTTCTTTTGTTTATTTTTTTGCTTTTTCTGCTACATATAATACATTTTTACTTTTACAAATCAGTAGATACTCCTGATGACCTAACAAGTCGAAATCGATCGAGTGATTTTTTAAACTTTTTGAACAAATTTTTTAATTAAAATATTCAAAAAATCTAATTTTGCGAAATAAAAAACAAGTGTTTAATAAAATGTGTTTATTAAGTATTAAGTGTGAGAGTGTTAATAAAATTAACTATTTATTTGATTTTTGTTTAACTACAGATAATTTTAAAAGTAGGTTAAGGCAATTTTATGACTCTCAGTGATTTTTACTTCTTTACTTTTATATTTAAAATTTTCAAATCCAACGCGGATTTATTTTATTTTATATTCTACATTAGTATTTTTCAAGTCAAATTTGCCTATTTATTTCAATATAAATAAATAAATAATTATAGAATAACATGTATTTTTTTGAAATGAAAAGCCTAAAGTAAAAATCATGTTTTATTAAAGCAAAATTTTAAATTGCTTTGTGGTGTATTTTGTTGAGAAAATATAAATAATAAAGCTTTAGCTTTTTTCAAGAAAATACGCCAATGAAAAAATGATGTATATTTTTGGCTGCAAAAATTTCTATTGAATAATTTTATAAAATTATATTTTTGAATTCATGTTATGCAACAATTATATCATATATTTGTAAAAATAATTATATTAAACCCATTATAATTATACAAATTTATATACAAACTATTCATAATATATGGTGTATTTTGTTGGCATGATTACAACAACACCATGGCTAAACCAAAAACTAAAGCATTTTAAAATTTTGCTTTACCTGGCCCTATTCTCGTTTTCCCCGGGAATAGGGAATTGGGAATTAGTGACATATTTCTAGCAGTTGGGAATTATTTATTCCCCAAAGTGTATTCTTGCGCTTGGGAATTTTTTTTATTGGAAAAAAATAATTCCATTTTATAGCAGTTTTGACGTTAATTTTTCCCAATTATTTTTTTAGGGAATTGTAATTCGTACTTTTTCGAATTTCTAAATATTATTTTTTGTAATAAATATATTTTGTGAAATAAATTAAACTTGTATTAAGGTCGCAACATGCGTTGTAGTTTATAAAACACAAAATAAAAAAATTTTTCCCCAAAAATAATTCCCAGTCTACCAGAATATACATTTGGGCACGGGGAATACATATTTGGGAATTATTGCAATTTGTAATTACAGCAAAATATTTCCCCAATTCCCTATTCCCTGGGAAAGTCAGAATAGGGCCACTGAATATAAAAAGGCTGATCTGCTTTAGCTGAATATCACTAGATGTTCACAATATATTTTCTTGTTTTTGTATATTATGAGTAATTTATAAATTTACATAATTATAATGTATTTAATATAATAATTTTTACAATATACAATATAATTATTGTATAATATGAATACAAAAATATAATTTTATAAAATTATTCAATAGAAATCTTGGAGTGCAAAAATATAAATCATTTTATCATTGGCATATTTTCTTGAAAAAAACTAAAGCAAAAAAATACACCAATATAGTGGTACATAAACAGCTGCTTTATATCGCTTTTTCGGCCAGAAAAAAAATTTTTTTTGCTTCAATTCCGCTGTTCCACACTTTCATTCTTTCATCGTCATTCTTTCCTCGTTTCCTCCACCTTTACCTACATACTGTTGTTAACTTGTAGGTGAAGGGGAAGGAAAGGAGGAAAGAATCACGATGAAATAATCAAAGTGTGAAGCCGCGGAATGAATGAAGTTTTTTCCCATATAAAACTTCCTATTCCATGTGCCACAAGCCAGAGCAGGAGGATGGTTATATAAAAATGCATATGACGGTCTCATATTTCAAAGAAAACACAAACTACGAGGGTGCCTTTTATATTTCGGGATTGGTCAATCCTAGTGTTGCAATCTTGCAACTGACAGCTCTATCGTAAAGTTTGACATTTTTGAGATTATACGTACTCAGAACGTTTTGACATTCGAGCGCTATTTGTGTTGTTTACAGTAATTACAGTACTCATTAACTTAACATCTCGGCGAAAAAATGGAATTAAATCGTGAACATTTTCGTGCGATTTTTTTTTACAACTTTCGACGTGGATTAAGGCAGCAAGAGTGCATGGATGAACTTAATTCAATTTTTGGCGATGAAGCTCCATCAAGGACTAGTGTTTATCGATGGTATGGTGAATTCAATCGAGGTCGTAGTTCACTCCAAGGGAATTTCGTGAAGGTCGTCCAGAATCAGTTGTTGTTCCGGAAACCATTGATGCTGTGCGCGAACTGATATTGTAAGATCGTCATGTGACCTATCGTGAGATTGAGACAACCTTAGGCATTAGTGGGACCAGCATACATTCAATATTGCATAAACATTTGAATGTCAAAAAAAATTTGTTCGCGTTGGATCCCACACAATTTGTCAATCGCTCAAAAAAAGGCTCGTGTCGATTGGTCGAAAGAAAAGCTCAAAAAATTCGATCGCGGTGCTTCAAAACACGTCTATGACATAGTGACAGGTGATGAATTCACGATTCCTGGATTCGTGGATTTACGCGTATGAGCTCGAAAGTAAACAGCAGTCGACTATATGGGTGTTCCAAGATGAGCGGAATCCAACAAAAGTTGTTCGCGCACGAAGCACTTGCAAGCAAATGATCGCATGTTTTTTCGGAAAAAATGGACATGTCGCAACCGTACCACTAGAACAACGCAGAACAGTCGATTCTGAGTGGTACACAACCATTTGTTTGCCAGTTGTCTTCCTAGAAATTCCAACTGCCGAAGACGGATCACTCTTCACCACGACAATGCGAGCTCTCGCACATCGGCTCAAACAACTGCATTTTTGAGCACTCAAAACATCGATTTGATGAGTCATCCGCCGTATAGTTCTGGCTTGTCACCAAATGACTTCTTTTTATTCCCGTACGTAAAAAACAAACTGAGAGGTCAACGTTTTTCGACACCTGAAGAAGCGGTTGCTGCGTTCAGAATGCATGTTTTGGAGATACCTCAATCAGAGTGGAAAAAGTGCTTCGACAATTGGTTCAAACGCATGCAAGTGTATAGAACTTCATGGGGAATATTTTGAAAAACAATAAAGCAATTTTCGATAATGAATATTTGTTTTTCTTCTCTAATCCCGAAATATAAAAGGCAGCCCTCGTACTACTTTTTGTTTTTGTACAAAGTCACGCGCTTAAGGCTGTATGGTACTCAGAAAAAAATCTGTTTTGATGTCGATATTTAAATGCTCAAGAATGTGTCCAAGCTAAACATTTTTTATGTTCTTTTTCATCTAAACGATATAATATTATATACATACTTGTATATAATATTATATCTGTTTACGTTGTTGTTTTTATTGTAATAGTTTTGTTGTGATTGTTTCGTACATTGCTCTATTTCGCTCTATTACGTAAAATATAAAAGTAATTCGTACACAACGAAAAGTTAATTGGTAAAAATGAATTATAGATGGAGAATATGAAAGAATCGAATTTCGTACGCTACGCAGTAATTCGCTAGTAGTACAACTACATGGTATTGTTCTATATATAGACAATATTCCTATGTAAAAATATCAACGTCAGTCGCCGCGGCCTGATGAGATGACTGATTTTTTCAAATCAATAATCTCATTAAGTTCGAAACTGATTGTTGCGATTCTTGCAGATCTTCCATCTATAATTCAAATTAAATTCTAATATTATATCGTTTAGATGTAAAAGAACGACCAGTAACGACCAATTTTTAACTTCAGAAGGTTTTATAATAAGATGATTATTCAAAAGCCAACTGTGTTGACAGAATATGCTTGCTACAGAGATTTTCGAAGATCGCTTTGCCCATTATTGTATTGCTCAGTAAGTTTTTCAAAGTACAACGAGTTACCGTCATTAGTGCTGAAATAAGACTACATTTTCCACTTGGTCATGTGGATTTTTAAATATTTACTTGAAAAATAATTCATGAATCATTGTATCAACTATCTATATCTTTGTCAGTAATATCGAAGACGAGCTATATATTTTCATTAAAGCAACAGTCATTGTGAACTTCAAATCTAATTTAAAACGAGGGAAAACGCATGGTTTAAAGTCCTTCAAATATATTTTTTTAACAAACCTGGATTTATTTTGATTCTATTTACTCTATGGTGCTGTATTTGGTTAATTAAACACAGCAACTAATTCAATGTGACGGAATCGGGTCGACCGGTCCATCGGTCCACCATGTAGAGCCTCCTAGAAGTTCGGCTTAAAAAAGTACCCATAGAACCAAAATTTAAGTATTAGCAACATACAGTTAGTATCGAAAATGATCATACACACTGATTTTTGAGAAAAATTTACAAAATATAAGGATTATAGAACTTATTTAGCAGCTTTTATTAATTAGATTTTACAAATTAATTCCAGAAATACAAAATGAAATACAAAATGTAAAATGTCATTTACCGTTTATAATAAAAAAACAAGGAAAAAAAATCACGAATTTTTTGCAACGAAAATTATCATACACTTAAAGCATGATCCCTGAATTTTTTTAAAATCATTTACATAAATTATGAATGAAAATGTAATGGTTGCGAGTTATTTGGCCGGTGTCAGAAATCAAATTACCAACGAAGAACGCCAAATAGTAATTAATATGATCTATGTGCGAAATTGGAAAATTAGTTGGCTGAAATTATTCTACAGGGGCCCAAATAATATCCAGATTCAACGTCATACAATCGGCTGAAAACGGGCAGAAAACAGGGCGAAAAGCAACATTCTCCAATCAGGGCGAGCGAAAGATTTTGGATTTGGTGAGAGAAAATAAAAAATCAAGCGCTCCAAAACTAGCTTCAGAAATGGAGAAGGTACTTAATAAAGCTACCGACAAGGGCGACGACGAACAATGATCTTCTGATCCAGCACCGTAAGTTTGGTCTCAAATTTTGTAATTAAACGCCTCACTGCCGATTCATTTGGCCCATTAGTGCGACCGAAAACTTGACGTCATTGACGAACTGTTTTTGCAAAACTTTCAGGATTTTTGTAATACGTTTTTACAATAATTAAACGTTGTTGGTTTGAATACTTCTCCATATTCTTAAATCGCGTGGTCTGTATACGTGACAAATGTAAAACAAAAATCACCGTACAACTCGTATTAACAGAATGGCGGCAAATTTAAATCCGGCGCTCTTGTAGAGACACCCTTTAGATAGTGGAATAGTGGTGCGACAGTGGTTTTTTCTTTCTAGCAACATAAAAACCGAACAGTTTAATTGTTGTTGTTTTTTCTCTATAAAAAATGCATTTGTATTGTATATCAACATTTTATTACATAAAAAATATTATTTTGAAATATTACGACTGTTATTTTACTTATGTCGCGTACATGACATCGGAAATAAATATTTTCATACTCGCTTACGAACTCAAAACCAATCAAATTATTTGAAATGCTTTATACCACGAATACTAGTTTCGAACTCAAGTTGAAATTGTTTTATCTTTGTTGTTGTTTTAATACATTTTGCATGTTACAATAGTATTTTTTCCGAACTTACTCACGATATCATGAACGCACTATTACTCTTATTACACACAATTGTACAGGCTCTGATTGTACCATCAGTATAATAAAATAAATATAAGGTTGTATGGAGTTATCATAGACCGAGTCTACAGTATGCAAATTCACTGATATTTTCTATCAGGGTATCGATGTATGTATGTGTGGGTATTTTATATAAATGTTGACACTGATAGAAAATTTCAGTGAATTTGCATAGTGTAGACTCTGGGACCTAGGTGAATGAAGTAACCTTAGTTTTAATTTGTTTCGAAAAATATAAAAAAAAAAATTAGTACTTATAGTGCGTTCATGACATAGTGAGTAAGTTCGGAAAAAATTCCATGGTAACACACAAAATGTATTAAAACAACAAAGTTAAAAAATTTCAACTCGAGTTCGGAACTAGTAGGCGTGGTATAAAGCATTTCAAATAATTTGATTGGTTTTGAGTTCGTTAGCGAGTATGCAAATATTTATTTCCTATGTCATGAACGCACTATTAATGTTATCTGTTCTATAGAATTATTTGACATATGAAAAGTCAAAAATATGTCATTTATCATTCTAGAGTCGCCAACACAACAACGCGTTTTGATTGCCCAAATTTATTTCGTTCAAAAACAACATTTCGTAAATAACGTGAGAGTTTTGGTCGATATGAACGTCTTACTCTGAGCGTGTAATTGGCAAAATTATGGATCGTTTTGAAAAAACTGAAGGTCGTACACCGTATCAGCTTGTTCATCTAGTTCCTACTCTTGATGCAGTGCCAGCTGTTACTGAAAGTGTTTGTAATCCAAGCCCATCAACCAGGCATTGTTCACAAGAACTAAACATTTCACGAATCACGTTACGACGCATTTTGCATGTTGATCTTCATACATACAAAACTCAACTAGCTCAAAACTTGAAGCCATTAGACCATTTAAATCGTCGCCGTTTTGTTAATTAGATGCTTGAACGAAATGAAGGTTTTTCATCAAAAATCCCTTTAGCGATGAAGCAAATGAGCTTCATCTTAATGGGTATACGTCAATAAGCAAAATTGTCGAATTTGAGGAGCGAAAAATCTTCATGTTTTTCACGAAGCAGAAGTTAATCCTCCAAAAGCCACAGTTTGGTGTGGTTTTTGGGCTTTTGTGGTCCAAATTGAATAAATTGCGTGTCAACGACCTTTGGTTTCAGTCGGAGCGACATGCCACGCAAGTGGTGCAACAATCCATTTATTGTTAACAAAATTTGCTGATCGCATAATTTCAAGAAATTATCCCTTGGCTACCAAGAAGCCCGGATTTAACACCACTTGACTATTTTTTGTGGGGTTATTTAAAAGGCAAGGTGTATGCTAATCATCCACAAACAATTCAACAACTTAAAAACAACATTCGAGCTGAAATTGAGGTCATTAATCCGCTTTTATTGGAAAAGGTCATCGAAAATATGATGTTTGGATGCAGGGCTGTAGATGAAGCCGTGGTGGGCGTATAACCGATATTGTTTTTTATACATAAATGACATTCAAGGTGGTTACCTTGCCTTATCAATAAAAAAATTTGCAGCTTACTCTTCATATATACTTACATACAAGACCTAGTTTAGCCAGTACCACGTTTTAAATTGAAAATCTATTCCTTTTATCTTCGATTTTATTATAAAACCAAAGTAAAAAGAGAAAAAAATTCTAAATTTGGGCCTATTGATATAGATAGTGGTAGATAACTGACCTTTCTTTAAGGTTATGTTTCACTGGTTTGACACTTCGGCCAATTTTGGCCCATTGTGATACCACGCATTCACGCCACATAATTAATCCATTCACCTATTCACCCACTCTCACATTGCAAGCTCCATGTCAACCTGTGCATTGACGTGAACGGTGGGTCGGCGCTGAATTTTGCACTCCATCAGAGGGTCTAAGTTGTGTTTATTAACATCACCGATTGTAATAGATGATGAAAATTCGATTAGCCTCTGATGTGATTTGAAGCCAGTACCTCTCGCTCCAAGTTCCGAAGCTTTAACCATTGCACCACTTGTCCGGTCAAGTTTCTTTAAAATGAGTGAAATAATATAATTTTTTACATTTTTCCACTACAAATTAGTCACAGATGTACCAGTAGATAAACAAACAATGACGTAAGAAATTTATTTAGTACATTATCGAGTGTTATTTTGACAAGAAAAACAGACACGTATATTCTTGTTAAGTTTTGTGACCTTCAGTTATCCTGTTAGGAAATTCGTCGGTTTTTCCAATTTTTAATAATTTTATTTACCGGTTACATTGAACTGGTATATTTCGGGTTCTACTGAAGAAATGGCTAAAATTAGTATAACTTTAGAAAGACCTTAGATGGTGTTAAATAATTCAATAAACAATTTCATGAAAGTACAATTATTTTAAGGGGTTTTGTGAAAAGAATGTAGCCAAATGTTTTGACGTGTAGGGGGCACAACTGAATCTAAAAAGGAGTGTGACCCACTGTTCGTAAGGTGAAGGTTGTACCTTTCTAGATATTAACTTTGAATTTGTATAAGACCTAGTTTGGTCGGTACAGCTGTTGCTATATTGAAAGTATTTCAAATATCAGGTATTCCAATTTAAAATAATGTACCGGCTAAACTCATAAATTAATTTTATACTTATTAGTAAAATTTTAAAAATAAATTTACTTTAAATTTTAAAAATAAAATATTAATTACTAAATATAAAAAAAAAATCGAAAATACATAAATTATTTAAAAAGTAACACCGTCTTATAAACAACACAAAAATATTTCGTTTTATGAATAAACAAAAACAATGACACGTGACTTGCATGTGCAGTAAAGCAATTCGCGCAACACAAATACTACTACCATATCTGCCCGACTACACATATTTTGAAAAGAAACGATATACAAAAATAGAAAAAGACGATTCAAGGATTTATTATATATATACACATATAATATATAATATAATACTGTGGAATTAAACAAAAACAGGATATCTGCAGATATCCACTTTTCCAATTTTTCTAGCCAGTCGATGCACAATT
The DNA here is from genome assembly GCA_932526605.1 of Nephrotoma flavescens. Classification (NCBI taxonomy): domain Eukaryota; kingdom Metazoa; phylum Arthropoda; class Insecta; order Diptera; family Tipulidae; genus Nephrotoma; species Nephrotoma flavescens. The sequence goes on along the minus strand of OW052220.1, from coordinate 162,332,666 downwards.
TGCAATTCTATTTATTACCCAGAACGGTTTTATAAACTGCTCATTATTTTCTTAGAAAATCGACAAAAAAGGCGATTGCCTTCCATAGAAAGACACTACGACTTCAAACTTTAAATGCGGTTTTCCAACATTTATGTTTTTGCAGTTATCTTGTTTTTGTTTAATTCCACTACAATAAGGCACTAAACGGAAATGTTTTACAGAACGTACTTTTTCTTAAATTATATATAATATTTTTTATGATTACTTAATTATAGAAATTTCACAATAATATTTTAAATTTGAATGTGTTCACCTCAAATAAAACAAAAATTCAACATCTCTTTCTTATTGGGTGGTTTTACCAAACGATAAATTCAAATTGTGTCTCCGCTAATTTTTCGATTTACTAAGCATTTTTGAGTAAGCCATCTATATTAGAACGTAGCAACTAATTTTCAGCCGAGAAATTGTACATGACATAAATATCTTGTCGTTTTCAATCGATAAATATAGTGATGTTGATCGTTTTTTAATTATATCTTTGTTATTTTTATGTTAATATTTATAATCATGTATTAATCCCTCAAAAATACCTTTAAATTTGCGTTAAAACAAAAATTATGCCATTAGCTAAATTTTTGAAGCCACTAGGTGATTTGCGCGTAACCCTTATTTTGATAAAATGAGTACCATACAACCTTAATTTTGCGCTCTTAATAAATCTTGAAAATATTAATTAAAATATGTAATTAAAATGTTATAAAATAGTTAGTGGATTGTGTAGTTTGTGCATCATTTGGTAATAAAAATTAGAAACTATCAGTGTCTTGTAAAAAACTGCCAAAACACGCCTAAAAAATTACAGAAAGGAATTTCTTATCATCAGTAAGTTTACCAAGTGTTTATATAAAATAAAATGCAAATTATGTTAAGTCCACCAATTCGTCTTTCTAACGGTGAATGGGCTAGAAGTAACAAGGAAAAAGTCAGAGCCTTTGCTGATCACCTTGAAAGTGTATTCACTCCAAACCTTGAATTATCGGCGATTCAAACAGAAAATTTGGCAATCAAACCTGTTAAGAAATTTAAAATAAAGGAACCACTGGTAAAGTTTATTATTGCACACCAAATTCAATTAAAGAAAGCCCCTGGGTATGATCGAACTACAGGTGAAATGCTTAAACAACTGCCTGAGTGTGCCTTTGGACGACTGGCTGAAATATTCAATTCAATTTATGAATCAGGATATATCCCTGAGTGCTGGAAATTATCAACTATAAAAATGATCCCAAAGCCTGGAAGAATCCTAACAAAGTCTCGTCATACAGACCAATAAGCCTACTATCAATCGTCTCGAAAGTAATCGAAAAAACTATTATAGAAAATATTAAACCGGAACTACGAAATATCATCCCTAGTCATCAATTTGGTTTCAGAGCCGATCACGGAACCATTGAGTAAGTGCACCGAGTAACTACAGAAATAAGGTCAGCATACAAAGAATAAAGTTTGGCACGAGGGTCTGCTTCATAAAATTAATCTTAAATTGCCAGAAATTTACCAACTTATGAAGTCGTATTTCTCAAATCGCAGATATTATGTGAAATACAATACCTCTAAATCGGACGAGAAAAACATTCTGGCTGGAGTACCACAAGGCAGTGTGCTTAGCCCAACGTTATATTTACACCCCTATTCCCCTAGTCGCAACACTTTAAGTGATGTGACTACTCATCTTAAATAAAGTCGTTCTGGCTGTTTTTTAAACTTTAGTATGCTGCTTTGTAAATATTTCCTTGCGACTGCTATCACTTCAAATGACAATTTCGATCACTTGAAGTTTTGACATGATAAATAAATTAAAAAAAAATCAAACTAAAAAATGCAGCCAACTAAGATTTAAAAAATTTTCATTTAGAGTTTTGCACAAAATTATTTAGTAAACTTTGATTTAGAAATATAGTAACCAAGAAGATCCATAGTCACGTCACGTGAAGTGATACGTCTAAGAGAATTGAGTATTAAATTTTCACTTCAGATCTACCAACGTCTTCGCAAATTCTAATGTCTACTTTCGCAGATGATACAGCAATCGTATGTAGCCATAAAAATCCACAAACAGCGTCCGAAACTCTATAACATATACCATATATGACATCTAAATATGGCAAGAAGATATGATGGAAGATAAAGGCCAATGAAGAGAAATCGACCCACGTAACATTCACTTTAAATAAGCTTACTTGTCCACCTATCACAATGAACGCAATACAAATCCCACAATCAAATGGAGTAAAATATCTAGACATCCATCTAGATCGACGGTCTACTTGGCGAAAACATATTGAAATGAAACGAGACCATATCAAATTAAAAATTGATAAAATGCACTGGTTGATGGGAAAATATTCAACTATTGACTTAGAATACAAACTTCTCCTATATAATACAATGATTAAACCAATTGGGTTGAATGGGTGTCAATTGTGGCAATAAACCTTAAATTCAAATATCGACCCTGTTCAACGAACACAGTCAAAAATTCTCAAAATGATTACAGGGGCACCCTGGTTCGTAAAAAACAAAAATATACACAAGGACCTTAGCATCCTAACTATCAAAGACGAATTACAAAAGATGCGGATCAGCTATGCAGGGAAACTGGTATCTCATCCGAATTTGCTGGCGCAAAAACTAAAAGATATACCTACGTCTTCGCGATTAAAGAAGAAAACGATGGCTGTAACAACATAAATAATACAATTTTAAAGTTTACTTATTGATTAGTAGATTCTGCTCCCGCAGATTTACATAATTACCTTAGTTATTAAGATTTGAAAACTTATTGTTATTTGCTTGTTTGAAAGATTCAATAAATAAAGAAAATTATTAAAAAAAAATTATGTTAAGAAGAAAGTGATTCGTGGTAAAGTTATCCTTAATTTAAGTTATAAATCAGAAAAAATTAAGAAAACAATTTTGGTTGTTGGCGTTGGGTTTTTACTTTGTTGTTGTAACAGTGACGCATTTTTCTTATTACTAAGTACATATTACTCCGTGCTTTTCTTTTCATAATTACTTTTTATTTTTAATTCCATAATTATTATTGTAGTTTTTACAGAAATTATATGAAAATCATATTTTGTTTTATTTTAGGATAAGCATAATGTGAGGAATTAAAAAAACAATAATTTAACTCAATTGGCTTCTATGTCTACACGATGTGCATAATAATGAAAAAAATGAGTAAAAATTCAATTATTTGCCCGTTACGTTTAGAAAATAATTATTTTATGCCGTAGACAAGAAACGAGTCATTTCCTCCTGTTGGTTAACGAGCCAACGACTAAATTTGACGGCAATGAAAATAATATTAAGTACAATAACTATTTGGATATACACAGGCTTAAATCTACAATATAGCTATTGTACTTAAGAGTGTTCTTTATTACAATGATTTAATTTTGAAACTAACCTAAAAAGTAAATTAGCTACGATTCCTATCCTTTATACATTCGTACCTAATAAATCATTTAACATTGTATGTATTGGTTACCAAATGCCAACTAAAAATTTTAACTGTTTTAACTGATGTAAGTGTTGGTATTATGGTTTTAAATTTCTCTCGCAAGAGATAAATAAAAATTTTAATATCTATGTAGAGTCAATATTATAAACATAAAGATAACCCTTAAAGAACACGGTATTCGAAGAACACGGATACATATTTCCTCAAATTATCAAATCGTTATTCTCTTTTATTTTGTTTTTTTGTATATCGTAAGGATCATAACAAAAAATAAAAATAAAATGTAAAGTTTTTTTTTTGTTTTCTTTTTTGAGTTCTTTAAAAACATGAAACGAATTAATCGTGTTCTTGAAGGGTTCCCTATATTTCATTTATTATATCCCTTTTTCTACCAAAAAAAAACAATGGCTCAATTAAAGTTCAAACCACACAAATGTGTGAGTAAAAAACATAGTATGTAATTGCGTTTTTGATAAAAAATTTCGCTTGATGTCAAGTACAACCAACACAATTGTGTGTATAGTTATTGTATTTTTTTCGGACGAAAATATGCTTGAAAGGAATGCACAAATGTGTAAGTTGGTTCAAAAGACATACAAAAATAAATTTTTGACATGATTCTTTTATCTTATTCTCAAAATTGTGGGAGCAGGCAGGAAAAGGGATATATGCTTGCGCAATACAATATTTTTGCGAGTAAAGAATTTTTTTGTCTGTTTTGCTACGATATTTTGTGTTCTATTATATTATCAAGCATGAATAGAAAAATGCTTGATCAGCTGCTGGTTGTAATAATTTTATTGTAGTAATTTATTTTTCGCGATATATGTGTGGAATACAGTTTTTTTTTAAATACTGAGTTTCTTTGATAATAAATTTATTTATTTCATAGATATTATATTATTAGCTGTATATTACTGCATTGTTTGGTCAACAAACACATTGCGATGTTTAGGTACTTTTGTAAAGGAGCAAAATCGGGTAACATAAATCTGGTACCAGAAATGCAGGAGTCAGGTATTTTTAAAAGTTGTCTGTGTATCTTTGATTAAGCGCAGAAGTACGTTCCAAAAGGGGCGTACAAAACAATCATCTTCTTTGATTTAGTTAGGTGTCTCGTTGAAGAATTACCAATTGTTTTTGAACCAGTAGTCGTCTCGCTTCGAAAACAAACAACTGGCGTTCTCTATTCAACATCAATACCTTGCCATAGAACAGACAGCTTAATATAACATCTGGCCTACGATAGAGATATCCTATTACTCGTAGATGTTTTTCAATGTCGTCACACCAGCGTAGTCTACGTCAATCGTTACGACGTCTGCCGATAAATTGTTGACATAATGCTTTTATTATCATACAGTTAGATGGGGCCTTTCAACGTGGCTCAAGCATCTAGCTCGATCGGATTTAATTAATACATCCTTTAATATCACAGTTGTAGACTGAGGTGCTTAGTTTCGCGAGGCATTCGAATCCGATATTCGTTGTTCACAACCTTAATTGAATTAATCTACATTTGTTGGTGGTCAAGGTCCAGGGCCGGCGATTGAACGTCGTAGAGGAAAGAATGTGTTTTTTTTGTCTCTCCTCTAAATAAATAATTTAAATGTGTTTTAATTAACTAATTAATTAAATAATATATGTTCATAGATAAATAAATAATAATATTAATAATATTTTGTGTAATATAATAAGTAAAGTGTAAAGTTGTACGTATTGTACAGTTATATTGATTTGTATATGATGCGCTTGCAATGGTGTAGGATATATACATAACAATTTTCGTTTATATTTATGTATTTTGATACTGTTACTTGAATCCATTTTATACATTGTATGTAATTCTTCAATATGTAGAACTTTTTTTTTTTGGTTTTTTTCAAAGGATACATATAAGATAAGTGTTTATAATTTAGTTGTTTTTCATTGTTTTAACACATATTTTAAAACATTGGGGTCGATTCCGGGATCTAAAATTGTATGATATGTTATGTTATTTTTGTTTTTCCAATACAAATTCCAATAGGAAGCGGGGAAATAAACTAACATAAAATTTTAGGTCCCGGAATCGACCTCATTAATACATATTGTAGGTTGTTCGGGAGGGAGACTGTAAATTGGTAAAAGTTTTGGTTAGCTTGTTATAGGTTATAGGTTTTATGATTTATAATTTATTTAATACTGTTATAAATTTATTGATATATACAATAGTTGACGACCATAGATTGTTTCGAATGCCTTATTGTAATATTTACTAACTCATTTATTTTATAAACCAAGCGTTGAAATATCGACTCGGTTATTTGGTTATCAAGGATCCTACAGTTGTGCTAGCTACTTATTATTAATTCTGTCATCTTACAGACTCCTAAATACTTTAATAGTTTTATTTAATTCGGGTTTAATTTGTTTAGGTATTGGGGATTCTAAAATTGACCCAAACATCCATTATTGATGTATTATTACCTTACAGATTCCCGATTAGCTGTTTTTAGAGCCAGATTTGGGTGGGTCATTGTTTTTTTTTATTATTTTGATAAATAAAAATATTTGTACTAGCTTAGCGATGGCAAGGACAAGTGACAAATCAACAGATTCACAAAGATTATATCCGTTGAAGATAGAAAAGTTTTGCGTTCCTTTCCTGCTTTGATATTACAATATTTGGTATATATCTGGATGCGAGTTATTTT
>OW052220.1:162234401-162326259 GCA_932526605.1 Nephrotoma flavescens | reverse complement strand
TAGATTTGCTTACAGTAGATTTGCTAACTACAACCGCGTTTATTCATAGCTCAATCAATCGAGTTTCCGTTGTCCGCTAGGAAGCAGCTAATGTTTTCCATCAAGGTCCTCATATATTCGCTCTTCTATTGTTGGAGGAGTTTGGTTGTAGCTTTTCTGCAGCAGAGATATTCTGTTTGAGAGCTCCTAGTATTACGAGTTAACCATTTTTCACGCAGCTTTTGTTAATTTTCGCCGAGTTGACGACACTATGATCCTCGAATCAATCATTATTTGATCATGTTGTTCTTCTTCCAATTGTATTTTCCGTTGCGGCTGTTATGGCAGACTGGATAGCTTGTCATTGTCCCTAAGTGTTTGTTTGAGGCTTGTGATTTATGTTATGTCGGTCTAAATGTTCAGTAACAGCTGATTGATAACTGTGTCAGATGGAGTCTTCATTTTTTAGTGAATCGAAATTCCGGCACGGTCTTTTATTTGTTTATTAAATGTGAGTTATAATTGATCACTTCAATATCGGCGCCTCGATATCACGTCAGTTATACTAACAACATCACAGAATTCCATCGCAAATTAAGCACAGGTTTATTATCTATACGCAGAATAATATTTAAGCCTGAAACAGCTGGGTTAGAATCAGCAACTGCACAGAGTGAGACCTGTAAGCTCTGCTTCATACACAATGCATTTAAACTTAGAGTGTCTTATGATCGTTGATCAAATGAAAGCTACTAAGTTCCAAATATACTAGGAGTCAAACTCTATGATCAAACCCCAAAAGCTGTTCACACTGAGATAATAATAAGGCAGTGGTTTTCTGAAGTTTTCTCTCAAAGTAAATGTCTAGGAAAGTTTACTGTTTTTAACGATATCAAATCGAGGCCGAATTTTGGTCAAAAAATGGGAATAAGTTGTTTTACTTACCTACTACACCTAAAACTTTAAATCATATAATTGTGTGATACAAACAGCGGAAAAATTCAATATTTACGTTTAGTACGTATGTGAAACAAAGGTAAAACTCATAAATTATATTCTCGTTTTTCGACCAAAACTGGGTCCCTGACGATCGTTTCCCAAAAAGAGAATGCGCATACAGCTCATAAATAATTTAACTCATCCTAAAGTATTCTAGTTTTAGATGGATTAGCACAAAGCACCACATTTCCACAACTTTTAGAGTGCGTTGCATTAAATCAGATAGTACATTTGGGTGTTTATAGGAAACCATAACGGTTAGATCATCGGCATAGCTCTGAGATATGAAGATAGATCGTTGTTGGCAGTTCTTCAACCATTGGGAACCAATAAATAATTCGGATCTTATCAAGAAAAGGACGGAGTTTTTGACCGAGTTTATGCTAACTGAAATTTAATTGTTAGTAAGATTTGTAAAGGCAAGTATGTAAGTACGCAATTATTTTTGACATAATTTCTTGGTCTTACTCCTCCCTTCTGTCATCGAGTCGTTTCTGTTATATATCTATTGTGAAAATCGGAAAATGCACAAAATATATTTATTGTATATCTTCGAGTATGCTGCATTCAAAATTTATCAGGTAAACCAATTTATTCTCAAACACGCAGATTTTTAATCAACATTCATTTAATAAGATTAAAATTTCATATAATTCTTTGGATGCATCTGTAGTAATCCTACCAACAATTAAAATGATTATTTGATTATGAAACAGTTGTAAATAAACTGAAAATATCTGCATTATGTACAAATGTCATCTAACATTCAAATTTACACACCGATTCTGGCGTTAGGACCTCTTAGCTGTGACAATTTTTACTAAGAGGTTTTTTTAAGAGGAAAGTCTTAATTGGTATTCTGATATTAGTAGTCTTAAAATACCTCTTAATATATGTCCAAATATTTTGGAGAGCTGTCAATTGGTATTTTTGTAGTCGGTAGTCGCCATTTTCGTTTACGGATATTTATAATAGTAAGTAATTTCGATATAATTATGTATTTAATTATTAATAATTCATTTACTAATATAATATTAATATTTTCAAATTATTAGTTTTATATTATATAAAATTTAATAATTTTATAATTAAATTTTTATAGTTTATTATAAAAGTAACACCAATAACCAAAAATGCATTCAAAGACAATTTATTGTCAAATTTATGATGCGTACGACCACCATATTCATCGGTCTTAGCTAAGAGGTATTTTTAAGAGAAATCATAGGTAAGACTACACACAGAATACGAATTAAGAGGTTTTAGTCTTAGCTAAGAGAAACCTCTAAGTTAAGAGGATTTATACGTCTGTGAGTATACATCAGAATTGGGGTATTAGTGAATTGTTCTACACCATTCTACGAAACTAAATAGGAAATAATGAAAATAAAAAAATTGCTTAAGAAAAAAAATAAAACAATATAATATAATTTGTAAACAAACTCGTAAATTCATTTTTCGTTTTCATTCATGAGCATTTTCATTTCATTCATGTTTTCATTTTATTTTATTTTCTTTTTGTTTTTAAAACAAATAAAATATCACAAATACAACGACCGAATTGAGAAAACAATACAATGGCATTGGCGTCAATACAAACATTCAAAGAGAAAATATAAACTTTGTATATTATATACCAATGCCTCCTAAACTACAGGCCGCTTACACCAAATGATGACGACACACTATGTCGACGTTTTTGTTGCTTTCTCTAGTTGTTTTGTTAGTGTAAATATCTTATTATTATTGCGCAGTCTCGGTTTAGACATAAATTGACGTCATGTGCGAAAAATGAGAGCAGTAAGAGGCCTGTAGTTTAGGAGGCATTGTATATACGCACCAAATGATAATTTTCCTCTACCGCTATTTGGCTATTTTCACAAAAAAAATTGTTTTTCTTGCGTAAGCTGTTTTTATTTTAATTATTTTGGCCATAGAAACAAAATATTGACAAAAGAAAAAAACTAGGCACGAGAAATCAGGTTCAAGTTATTTATTGTAAAAAAAAACTAAGCTGTTGTATGTCTCGATTGAACCTGCACAACTTATTCATGTTTGAGAACTAATAACAAATTATTAAAAGAAAATTTTGGAAAAACTAAGCACGAGCTTTAGATATTAGCTATTGATAATAAAAAAATCTATAGAAAAAAATGTTCCTACAGAAGCCAATCGAACCTGCACAAAATACACTTTCTTTAGTACATAACCATTTTAAGGAAAAACAAAATTAGTTTTTTGTATTGGATGTATAAAAATATAATTCAATTCAGCCGTACCTCACGGGATGACAAAGAAGCACTGCTTCACGCTTCAAAATAAGTCGTAATAGCTTTCTTATTGCTAATTTAAAACCTTATTTTATATTTTTTTTTATTAAATTTAAACTAAAATTTACATCTCAAAAATAGCCTTAATTTTTTTATTTTATTTCTATTTGTGTTGAAAAAAAAAATTGCGACACATTTTCAACAAAAAATTTTCGGTGAAGCAGCTTTAACACAAATAGAAATGAAATAAAAAAAATTCAGGCTATTTTTGAGACGTAGATTTTAGTATAAATTTTACTTTTGTGAGAGCAGAATAAAACAATACAAAAAAATTTTGTGTTTAATTATAAAATAAGATTTTAAATTAGCAATAAAAAATCTATTACGACTTATTTTGAAGCGTGAAGCAGTGCTTCTTTGTCACCCGTATGGAACCATACATTTACATATTTTTTTTAATTTTAACTTCCTAACTTCATTGCATTCGGTCGAAAAAATTCTAAATAAGGCCCTGTTGATTTATTCACTTGTGAAACACACCAAGAGCAGCGCAAGATATTCCAAACAATGCACACTAACGGCAGCGGTTGGGCGTGCACATCAAGCAGCACAGCAGTTTATTTTGTTTTAGTAGTAAAATCGAATTGTGTCAATTTTATCGAGGTTATGAGCAGCAGCAAAGAGCAATAAATTGAAGCTACTTATTCAATATAATTTCTTTAAATTTAAATTTTTCTATTAAAATTACAAAATATTTGATTTCTTTTAATGGGAATACTTCTATATTTATAATCATACCATGATTTTGTATTATTACATAAGCGAATAAGCTAATATTTAAATTTGCTGCTCGCTGCTGCCCCTTGGTGTGTTTCATCCTTAAATCATTTAATGTTCGTAACTCGAGCGAAGACGCCATTCTGTGTATTTATCTTATTAGCTTTTAAGTTAATTTAGGTAAGTATTTTATATTTTATGGAATTTAATTTATATTTCTATCGTTGAAGATAAAAGCAACCAAATTATAAAATAAATATACAATTTAATAAAATGTCCCTGGCTGTGGGCACGGGTGCTTCAGCTGTAACTGTGTGCACCTCGGCTACGCCTGGTAGGCGCGTCCACGTCGCGGGGGATGTGCGCTGCTTGCAGTGGCTAAGTTCTCCCAGGGACCTAGTGTTGGGAGGTATAACCTGACCAATTAAAGTAATGAATAGAACGGAAAAGGAGAAAATACCCCAGGTGGTACACCAACTACCCAGTTGGCTAATCCACCCTCTAACGAAGCTGGCTCAATGGAATTTGGGGTGAGCCAATCATTGCTATACCCATTCATAACATGTTCAAAGTTGCCCAGATCACCAACTAGACAAACTAACTCAGAAAATCAGCAGAAAAATGAAAACGCTGGGCTCTGTCGGAAACTAAATGACTTAGAAACACTTATAACCCAACTAAGAAGCGAAGTTAACAAACTAAAAAAGGAAAATGAAGAATTAAAGAAGCCCAAAGAAATGGAAATGGGTATTTATGATAACCCTCTAACCAGTTATAACGAAGCAAGTACATACACCAGTTATAACACCGAGTTCTATACTGATGAGGAGGAACTTGCGAGGGAAACAGATTGGGTACTGAACAGGAACAGGAAAAAAATGCCTACCAAAAAACGAAGAGCGGAATGCTCACCTGAAGTTGAAGAACAATCTCAAGCTATTGTATCTGGTACTACTAAGACTAATCCAGCACATCAGCAACAAAAACAAAGCAAGAAAATCAACAACAAAAGGTTGCACCGAAAGAAAAGGCTCCAATGTATTCGGCATTACAGAATTTGCTAGTATACAAAATATAATGAAATCAGTGACCACTAAGGAGTACAGAGTAGTGTCACTAAACAACAACGTGTGGAAAATCGATACACCAGATTCCGATACATATAGAGCTCTAGCCACAAAGCTCAACGAGGAAGGTAAAGAATGGTTCACATACGAAGATAAAAACAACCGTGCAATTAAGGTTATGGCCAGAGGCCTCCATCCAACTTTTAAGAGAAGGAGGATATAATGGAGGACCTAAATGCAAAATATCTGCAAATAGAAGATGCAGTAAATATCCTAAAACGAGAGAGAGGTGAGAACAATGAAGTAAGAAAAAGAGGGCTCCCAGTCTTTATGCTTACTTTTAATAAAAAGGAAAAAGTTGAAAAAATTTTCAACATCAAAGCAATACTAAATATGAGGGTTAAAATAGAACCCCTAAAGAAAAATACGAGGTTAATACCTCAATGCAAAAAATGCCAAGGTTTCAACCATACGCAAAAATATTGCGGTCGGGAGCCTAGATGCGTAAAATGTGCTGAAAAACACAACGCGAAAGAGTGTAAAGAAAGTAGAAACAACCCTGCAAAATGCATAAACTGTAAAGGGCAACATCCTGCGAATTACAGAGGATGTGAATTAGCCAAAGAACTTCAAAGGCTAAGAAATAAAATGAATCTTGAAGCTCTAAGGTTGCCAGTGAGAAAGTAAGTAAAAACCAAGTGGAGCCAAAGCCACTAGTTTATAGGTACAGGGCGGAAAACCTACTCGCAAATTGTACAACAATCATCTAATGCTATTACTGATGACCCTCTCGAAAGGATATGCAGAAGCATAGAAGCCATAAATGCTAGACTAGCAAAGCAAGAACGTGGTCTAGAAGCTTTATATAAGCGACTAGAAAAGCAAGAAACCACTAACAGGGCAACAGCCCTCCTATATTAAAATGAGCAGAACATTAAGAACTGTCACCTGGAATGCGAACGGACTAGCACAGCATGTTCCAGAGTTAGAAATCTTGCTAAATTTATGAGAAATTAGATATATGCCTTATATCGGAAAGTCATTTGACAGAAACATCATTTATTACTCGTAAAATACGCGATTATGAATGTTATCATGCTATTCACCCAGGAGGAAACGCGAGGGAAGGATCATCAGTAATAGTGAAAAAGAATATCAAACACTATGAAGAACCTGGTATCGAAGAAGAAAGTATGCAAGTTAAAACGGTTAAAGTCAAAACTAGTAAAAATAATGAATACAGTATTTCATCTATCTACTGCCCACCACGCTATAATCTAAACAAAGAAGATTATAACAGACTCTTTAGATCACTACGACCCAATTTTATTATTGGTGGTGACTTTAATGCAAAAAACACCTATTGGGGATTAAGACTTACAACCCGCAAAGGAAAAGAGCTTTTCGAAGCAGGTCGGGTAAACAACTGCGAGTTCCATCTGGAGGTAAACCAACATATTGGCCTGCTGATCTAAATAAAATACCAGATCTCATTGATTTCTATGTAACGAAAGGGATTACCGAGGACTGCACGTGCCTCGAAAACAGCGAGGGGATATTTTCTGACCATTCACAAGTTATCAAGACACTCAGCACAATGATAATTAACAAGGATAACTTGCCTAAGCTAACAAATAATAAAACTGACTGGGACCTATTCCAAGAACTAATTGAAGAGCAAATAGACCTTTAAATGCCAATTAAAACAACGGTACAAGGAAGACGAACTGGAGGTACTTAACAGTACTATTCAATAAGCAGCATGGCAAAGTTCACCTACTAATCATACCGAATCCCGTACCGAATCAAAATTACCCTTTTGAAGTCAGGGAACTAGTTAGAGAGAAACGAAAGGCACGAAAGACCTGGCAAAGGAGACGCGCTCCGGAAAACAAGAATCCTCAATTATCTGTGCAATAAACTGAAACAACTTATAAAAGAAATTAAGAACGAAACTATTAACAAGTACTTAAGTGGTCTCACTGAGCATAAAGACACTGATTACTCTCTTTGGAAAGCAACAAAGGGATTAAAAAGGACCAAAATACATGTGCCGCCTATCAAAAATGAGGAAGAAACCTGGGCCAAAAGTGACAAGCAAAAAGCCATTTTATTTGCGGCTCACTTGGAAGAAACCTTTCAACCGTTACCCAGGCAAACTGCAGACGAAAACATAACAATTAGCAAAATTGATGACCATAATATACGATCTGTAACATTACAGGAATTGAAAGAGGAAATCAAGTACAATTTAAATGCAAAAAAAGCTCCAGGTTACGATCTAATTACTGGCCAAGTCGTAAAAGCCATTCCCGAGAAGGTATTACGAAAATTGGTTCAAATAATCAATGCTACCTTCAAAATAAAATATGTCCCACAACAATGGAAGGTTGCTGAAGTAGTTATGATTCCTAAACCAGGCAAACCAGCAAACGACAAAAAGTCGTACAGGCCGATTTCACTACTTCCTGTCATTTCAAAATTATTTGAAAAATTACTGCTCAAGAGGCTCAAGCCAATAATAGAAGAACGAAATTTAATTCCGCCCCACCAATTTGGATTTAGGGAAAGAAACTCTACGATAGAACAAGTTCACAGAATAACGGACATAATAGAAGACGCACTTGAGAAAAAGAAAATATGTAGCACAAGCCTTCGACAAAGTTTGGCACCAAGGTACCTAAACAGTTCTATCAAATTCTTAAATCGTACATCGCCTATACTGTACATCTTGTACACCAGAGATATGCCAAATACAAAAGGTGCTACCATAGCAACATTTGCAGACGATACAGCTATTCTGACAACTGGAAAGTGTATGTCAGAAGCAACGACAAAACTTCAACAAGCAACCGACTCAGTGAGTAGCTGGAGAAAGAAATTGCGCATTAGCCTAAACGAAGCAAAATCGGTTTACGCAAACTTCACAAACCAGAAAGTTAACTGGATTCCAGTAGAACTCAATTCAAGGCAGGTTCCAAATGTAACTACAGCCAAATACCTCGGCATGACCCTCGAATTGCAAGCTTATATGGAAAGAGCATGTTAAAAAGAAAAAAGAAAAATTGAACATCAATAATATAAGAAAATGTAGTGGCTAATAGGTAGAAATTCTGAGCTTACAATACACAATAAATTGCTATTATATCGGCAAATACTTAAACCAGTATGGACCTATGGTATTCAACTTTGGGGTTGTACCAAGAAAACAAATACACAAATGATACAATGTTTTCAAAACAAAGTGCTGCGTGGCATTGTCAACGCGCCTTGGTACATCAGAAATGATAACCTACACCTATGTTTGTTTAGTCCCTAGACTTAAACATGGAATATGTCAGTGAAGAAATAAAAATCATGCAAAGAAACACATTCAGCGGATATCTCGGCACCAAAATGCAGACATACGAAGTTTGTTGGACACCACCAATGCAGTAAGAAGACTTCAAAGGCAGAAACCTTTAGAACTGAGCAGTTGTATTTAATCAGGACAGAGAAATAATATAAATTATGTAAATTCAAACGGGAGTAACGATTGGGTTACTGCCCGTCAAATGTGAATATTTATTTAAGAAAGATAAGTTACTAAATTATTTGTAAATCAGTTGTAATATAAATTAAAAATAAAAAAAAAAAAAATTAATATAATATGTATGTGCCGAAAATCAACTATAGCCAATCCAATTAACCAACAAGGGAATATCGAAACATCAACAGTATATCAATTTTGTCTCAAAATGTGTGAATTTGTGTTTGTGTTAGTTTCGTGCGTATGATTGTTTTACTGCACATGTAATTCACGTGTCAATACCACTACAATAATAGGACATTTTTCTATATAGAAAAATTACATGAGTTTGTATAGATAAATCCAAACAAAAACGCGGGCATCATACGATTATCAAAAAATTACATGGGACAAAAAAAAATTCTTTATTCGTTCCTATGAATCTGCTTTATTATCTACAAACATATTTTATCTGAAAGATCACGATAAATATCGATATTTTGAGAAACCTTTCCAATAAAAATATTTCCCTATTCAGTAACTTTTCATTTACCAACTTACAAGCCCACATTTATCGTAAATTGGATTTTTTTTTTTTACTTATAATGCACAACCAACATTTGGGCTTATGATTAGTAATGATTTATAATAATGTATTTTGGATTATTACACCGTATTACCTACAAATCAAGTTTTGTTTCAACATCACAAAAAAACAAAACATTTTGTGGTCATGTGCGAAGACGTACAACCATTCCCTTCAACATATATTTTGGTTTACTAAAAAAGTAAAAAAGCAAGCAAGAGCGATAGTAAAAAATTTCGTGTATTTTTGTTTTTATTTTTAGCTCAATTCCCTTAGACGTACCACTTCCTGCGACGTAACTATGGATCTTCCTGGTTACTAGATTTTAAAATCAAAATTTACTAAACAATTTTGTGCAAAACTCTCAATGAAAATTTTTTAAATCTTAGTTGGCTTCATTAGTTTGAAATTTTTTTTTATTTGTCACGTCAAAATTTCAAGTGATAGAAATTGTCATTTGGAGTGATAGCAGTCGCAAGGAAATACTTATAAAGCAGCATACTACTAATATAAAAAAACAGCCAGAACGACTTTATTGAACAATTATTTTGTAAGTTTCAAGACAATTATTTTGTAAGATTTAATGATCTAGTAACCAGGAAGATGAGTAGTCACGTCAGTTGAAGTGATGCGACTAGGGGAATAGGGGTCAAATTTGTTGTTATGGTGTAAAAAGAAGTTGCTGGTTTAATTGGCAAATTACTGAATGAAAAATTTCCTCAAAGTATTTTTTTTTTAAATAATTCAATAACAAAATATCCCTATTTATTTTTGACAATGTATTCTTCAATTTAACTTGAACGATACAAACTATTTATTTAAAATAATGAAATTGTTTTTTTGTGGCCATGTATGTTTTTTCGTTTTGTCTGGAATTCTCATTTCTTTTTGGATTTACATATACCAACAAAATTATAACAAGAAATGGCGTGTAGTGGTATTGCACATGTCATTCTTTTTTTCTTTTTTGGTTTATTCATATTAACCCTTTGAGTGCCAATATGATTTCGGCTAGTGTATTGAGGAGCACGACCGCGGTACTTGGTGCTCAAAGGGGTAGCCATTGTAAACGCCATATTTTTGGGTTGTTCACGTATTTTGATATTTTTTATAATAAACATTTTATTTTTAAAAATTATGAAATTTACTTAAAAAAATTTATTAATGCATATAAAATTAATTTATGATAAAAAAAATATTAAATATAAAACATATTAGCATGTTAAATAATGACCATAGCTCGAGAGCAGACGTAATGTGCTGAGAAAAGGAAATAAGCAGCATAACAATTAAACCGATTCGCCCGGATCACGTTATTTTGGTACTGTTCATCATACAAATGACACAAATACGAACAAAGGAAAAATACAAATCCAAAGACATAATTGTGTATTATACACTGTGTACGTATTCGATTTATTTTTGCTTCAATCATTTTAAATGAGTAACTCACGAGACAAAATCGATTTACAGATTTGTTTTGAAACCGTAAAGGAACACCGTAAACGGTGCTGCAAAGTTTGCGATCTATTGTATGAAGTGTAGTATTCGTTTGTGGTTCGTAAACGGTTCATCTTGTTTAGCGGGATTCATTCGAAAAATGTCATAAATAAACAACAAATATTTGAACAAAATTGTTGCTCCTAGTTCCGGTTATTTTAGTTACTATGTTGGTACGACCAAGATTATTTGCTCAAAAGATGGAAATATTTCAACTAAACCGAGATAAAATTGGACGGGACTTATAGTTGAATATAAATATTTGATTGGCTAGAGTTGGATAAAAAATTATCCCGTTCCGTGCAGGCAACATGAAGCAGCACTAATCCAAACAAAAAAGAAATAAAAAAAAATTCAAGGCCAGTTTTTACGAGTTACAGTTTACAACTTAACACTTGTTTTTCTATTTCGCAAAAAATTATTTTTGAATATTTTAATTAAAAATTGGTTCAAGATATTTAAAAAATTACTCGATCAATTTTGATTTGTTAGATCATCATCAGGAGTATCTACTCTGGGAGCCTATTTGGGAAGTCGATTCAAATTGCATTTCGATTCGATTGATCAATTCGATTCGAACATGATTTGATATTTGGGAATTCGATCTGGGCTGGGATGTTCTAACATCACCATGTTTCGATAATTTATCGAAGTTTGTTTCTCGTTTCTGTAGAATAAAATTTATCTCTGTTTCAATTTTTATATCATTTACCAGCCTGCTAGATTACAATATTGTGATGTTTTTACTGTGTTTCTATCACCAAATAATTTTTTTTCGGTTGTAGAACGAAAATAAGTGAAACAGTAATGTTCAAATATATTCTAGTAGGCTGTGATAGCAATAGAGACGAAATAATTGAAAAACGAAACAGAAGTCAAATTAATTCTAGAAGAAAGAGACGTATATTTCGATAAATTATCGAAACATGGTGATGTTAGAACATCCCAGCCCTGGGAAATAAAAACTTACACTGTCAAATAAAGACTAGGGAAATTATTTTTAATCAATATGCCTGTAATAATAATTTAAATCTTGGCGATATTTTGACGTTTAATTTCAATAATATTTTTGCTTGGTGTTTGTCAGTGAAAGACAATAATTTAAACACGAAGCATCACAGAAAGATGTATTGGGATCTAGATTCAGATGTCTATTAAGTGCAAGAGAATTACATTACGCTCCAAAAAAAGCAACTCAAATAGTAAAGGTATGAGTAACACTACATAATATATGTCTTCACTTTAATGTGCCATTCGACGGGCTAGAAATAATCAACGAGGAAGAATTACAAAATGATATTGATGGTTCTATTGTGGGTAGTTCTACAGCCAGACAGATCAGAAATAATGCACTAAATTCCATTGCATAAATAAAAAATTATGATTATTTTTATAAAAATATATTTTTATAAAAATATATTTTTATTTAATTTTAAATATAGTATGTATAAATATACAGTGCTGGGGAAAAAAATTGGGCAAACATATTTTATTGCAAATTAGAGTCTTTTTTTGCTAAACTAACAAAACTTTTGAAAGCAATTGGCTTATTGTTTCATTTTAAATACACGACGTAATTTTTTGAAAAAAAATACCTGCAATTTAGGGGCAAAACCCCGAAAAATGCCAAAATATTCAAAATACGTTGATTGGAGTTAAAGTAATGGAATAAATTGAACACTTTTTTTTTGTTTTTTATTGATTTATAGAAGTTATATCTTTAATATTAATATTTTATTCGACCGCCATTTGCTTTTATTATAGCCAAACACCTCCGATTCATTGAATTTGATAAATTTTTCAAAGTCGTAGGAGGTATGGATTCCCAAATCGTCAACAAACTTTTTAAAGCTTGAATCGATTCTGAGCGCATTCTTGTTACTATTAGCTTCATTATAGACCAAATATTTCCAATGGGATTTAAGTCTGGACTATACAGGGCCAGCTCAACACATTGATACTTGTTTCTTCGCAGTGCTTTATAAATGAAGAGATAAGAAAAAAAACTAATTTTTAACAAATTATTTATGTTCATCTGAAAGACAATTTTGCTATCTACAATTCAAAATTAATAACTCACAACTTTGGCGGTATGGCCCGGAGCGTTGTCCTGTTGAAAAATAAATTTGCAAGTCTCGCCATAAAGCTTTAACACAGAATGCCCAAATTTGTTGTGTAGGACCTGCAGATAAACAGCTGCTATAATGCTGGAACTAAGGAAGCAAAATCGACCGGTTTCATTTCCAGAAAAGCATCCCCAGACCATAACTACTTCATTTTTCGTTGGAAGTCTTAAAAGACATTCGTTGCTAAGCCTCTCGCCCGGTTTTCTTCTTACGAGAATTCTTCCATCTCCAACATGAAGCTTGAATTTTGATTCATCGGAGAAAATCACATCATTCCATATCTCTGGAGTCCAAGAAACATGCTCCTAGGCCCACAGCAAACGTTTATTTCCACTAGTAATGTAAACTCAGGCTTCTGGACTGGTTTAAGTGCTCTCAAATCAGCTTTTACTAGTCTTTTTCTCAATAAGCTGGTTGAAATTTGTTTTACCGTTGCTCGCTCAACATCCCGTCTTATGTCCGATGAAGTTTTAAAACGATTCCGACGACATTGTAATATTATGAAACGATCTTCTACCGGAGTTGTCTTTCTCGGGCTTCCAGAGTGTTTCTTTCTTTGTGTACTGTCCATCTCTCGCATTTTTTTAATGTTCCACACGACAGTACTTTTAGGAATGTTTAATCTTTCTACTATTTCACACGTGGTTAAATGTTCTCGCGCCAAAATCAACATATTACTTTTACACTGCTCACTAACTTTTCCCATTTGTTTAACTAAAATTGCACTTTATTTGACTAGGATCATTTACAGAATAACTTAATCTTACAAAATATGCACTGTTTCTACTCAAAAAAAAAATTACCGGCAATAAAACATCTGCACCTTAACGACGGCCAAGAACGGTACGCGTAAAATAAAATAATTGACTTATTTTGAAATAAGAAGTAGTACTTCAAAGAAGTAGAGTGTGAACCGGACCAATGCCATAAAGATGCCTTTAGCCATAGTTTGTTGTTGTAATCGTGTCAAGAACATACACCAAAGCAAAATTTTAAATTGATTTACTATTGGTTCTCATCTGAATGTATTGTAAATATTTGCAAGGGGAAAATTTTGTATCATTTAGTTGTATTTGTGTTATTTTCATTTGTATACATATTTGACGTTTTCCAAAACAAATCTTTTAATAACAACATAAATAAAACTAATTTCCAAGATATTTTTGGTTAATATCTAGGAAATTAGTTTTATTTAAGTTGTTATTAAAAGATTTGTTTTGGAAAAAGGTGAAATATACAAATGAAAATAACCCACAAATACAACTAAATGATACAAAAATTTCCCTTTGAAAACAATACAATTTAGAAATAACGACATCAAATCTAACAGCACAATTCCCTTAGACGTATCACTTCCTGTGACGTGACTATGGATCTTCCTGGTTAAGCTAGGTATCCAGCATCCAAAATTAAAAGTTAAAATTCCCGTTTTGGCTTCCTTTTTCCACTTTCTAAATTTTCTGTATCCACTTCTTTGTAGTCAATCAAGTATTCTTCTTTATATTCGAAACTTTCATAATCTATAGAATTATTTAGTTCATCCGTTTAAATTGTTTTCACGTTGTGCTGTTAAAATTTATCTCAATTTTATCGTTCTAAGCAGATAAATTGCTGCGAAAACGTTTGTAGAGTTTTCACTAGCGCAGTCTATATGTGAATGAGATAGCTACAAACTTTTCGCTTCAGCTGCGTACCGCATCTGCGAAATCGCGAGCTAAATATTTTTTTGTTATTTCGCTATCTAACTGCGAGTTCATACGACGGATAAAAATCTCGGATTTTTCTATCCCAGATTTTTTTTTCAATAGTTTCAACTTTTTTATATGAAAAGAGGCGTGCTCGTTGTAAAATTTACGTGATGTAATTGGTTAAAACGATGGGATAGTAAAATCCGAGATTTTTATCCGTCGTATGAACTGGCTGTAAATTTTACGTCAAATTTGCATGTAAAATTTATCTTAGCGCGAGCTGGATACCGACCTTTACTGGATTTTAAAATCAAAATTTACTAAATAATTTTATGCAAACCTCTCAATGAAAATTTTTTAAATCTTAGTTGGCTTCATTAGTTTGAAATTTTTTTCTTTTATTTGTCACGTCAAAATTTCAAGTATAGAAATTGTCATTTGGAGTGACAGAAGTCGCAAAGAAATATTTATATAGCAGCATACTAAGATTTAAAAAACAGCCAGAACGACTTTATTGAACAATTATTTTGTAAGTTTCGATTTAATGATCTAGTAACCAGGAAGATGAGTAGTCACGTCACTTGAAGTGATGCGACTAGGGGAAAAGGGTTGTTAACAACCAAAATCTACAACGGAAAAGCACGACGCGACGAGCTTCGCTATTTTCATTATATTCTGGGAGCAACGATTTAAACAAATTAAAACAATTTTCTACATTAAATGTAAAATAATAATTTAGAAATAGAGATATTAAACTACTGTAATAGTAAACTATGTATTATAATCATCCTACGGCTATTTATTAGCACAACATTTTGACATTGCAAAATAATGTTTGTTTTCAAAACAAACAACTTGCCGTGCAAAACAAAAAAAATGGATGTATTGCTGCGTTTTATGCAGGATTGAAAATTTCCCTATATAAAATTTCCCTATATAAGGGACATTTTCGACTTTTTGGTAAACGCAAAATTTACAATGCAAAAAGATGTATGAACTAGCCGTTTCAATTGTAAATCGCTTTGTAATTTCTTTATGTGTGTGTCGGAGCCTATATTGTGTATATAAAAATTTATACATATACGGATTTTTTTAAATGTGTACTATAAAAATGAAAAATTTAAAATCGATTGCAAATAAATGGAAAGCAAGCTCAGATGAGAATGCACGTTAGATTTTGCTTTAAAAATACAGCTACATATCATGTAATTTACTGCTAGGTATGAGTAATGAGATTGAGATGCGAATAAAATTCTCTCATTTTGATTCTTTCTTGATTTTTTTGTAAATTAGTACGTATTTTTTTCAATTTTATACAAATTGCAAAGTGACACTAATTATTGCTTTCAACTTACTTATATTTAATGTTAATTCAATATATTTAAGTATATTTATCGTGCAGAAACAAATACAACGGCAATGAGAAATCTCGATACTCTTTGAAAGAAATAACTGTTTTTCAATGACGTTTCTGATAACACTGTTATGGACACAAAATACGATTTTACATATTTTCCACACAACCAAATTAATAACATTTATCGGCAACGAAACACTTTCTGAAATTGTACCAACTAGTTTTTCTTAAAATAAAGTGTTTCTTATAGCTAAAGTTCACTTATCACACTTTTGTACTGTACGCTACCATCTACACATACATAGGCACTGCTACCATATACAAATACAATATATTATATGTACACATTAATTAACAAAAGTAACAAATACACCGAAGATGAAAATATAATATTTTGTAACACAAAAGCAACTCATTTAATATAAATATGTAATACACATTGTGTTAAATGCAAATTATTAAAAACATTTACGTTCTATATGAAACAAATTACGACACAAACTATTTAAAATAAAACACGAATTAATTATTTTTCTAATCCGACATTGTGTTGATTAATTATGTACATTGTGATGAAAAAATTAATGTAAGACATAAGCAAAACCATATAACATCGCAACGATATTCTCAATTAGAAAGTCTTGATCGAACTGCAATACAAGAAGAATACATGGAGTATTTTCATCATTTCTTGGCACGAGCACAACAACATCACTATGGCGAAACCTGCTACTGAACACTGAAGTTAGTAGAAAATTCAGCAGAAAAACTGCAGTATCGACCTCCTTTATGTCAAATTCTTTAGAAGAAAAATGATCAAAAAAATTGATTATGATCTTAAATTTTTGATCACAAATATCTTTTCATGTTCTTTAGAAGCAAAATAATTGATTTTTTTTTGATTGCTGATCAAATTTCAAAATCACAATTTTTTGAAGGATTTGTTTTCTGATCAAAAAAAAGAAAACGTCAATGTCAAAAACAAAAGACGCCCCATTTTCATTATTGGCATTATAATTTGGTGCTTATATTTTAACGTGCGTTACTAAGTTTTTATTTAAATTAAATATTATAAATAATATTAGTTTTTGTGTAATTTAAAGTGAATTTGGTGTAATTAAGTGATTTTTTTTGTAACGTTGTAGTTTTTGTTGTTGTTGTTTGTTTTGATTTCCCTTTAAACAAATGTAAACAAACCATTTTTTTCTTTTCGTGTTCTTTGGAACACAAAATAATTGATCTCATTTCATTTCTTCTAAAGAATTTGCCATAAAGAATTTGCCGTTATATACATTCAGCCATGCCACCCTTTGAAACAACAGTTCACAACTAACAGTTTGTTGATAACGGGGAAGGAAACGAGGAAAGAATCACGTCGAAAGAACCTAAGTGTGGAATGACGGATTAAGGATGAAACACACCAAGCAGCAGCAGCGAGCAGCCAATTTAAATATTGCCTTATTCGCTTATTTAATGTAACAAGATCATAGTTCGAGTGTAAATATACGTATTTCCAATAAAAGAAATCAAATATTTTGTAATTTTAATAGAAAAATTTAAATTAAAAAAAATTATATTGAATGAAGTTGCATCTGTCGCGGCATCAATAGGTTCCACACCCAGCAGCTTCAATTGACTGCTCTTTGATGCTATTCATAACCTCAATAAAATTGAGACAAGTGCATTTTACTACTAAAACAAAATAAACTGCTGCGCTGCTTGATGTGCACACCCATTCGCAGCCACTAGTGTGGATTGTTTGGAATATGTCGCGCTGCTCTTGGTGTGTTTCATCCTTTATAATGATGAAATATAACCTCAAATGGATGACATTTCGTAATAATTTCAAGATAATTTTTCGTGAAATAGCATTTCTAATAATTTGCATAATGTCAAAATTTATATAAAATACTCACACATACATTGATATTGATACTCTGATAGAAAATATCAGTGCATTTGCATAGTGTAGACTCTAGATTAACTAACTCAAATCTGCATTATCTTAAGCTAAAGAAAATTTTTAAAATGCTTTACAAAAAAATATTTAGGTCGCGATTTCGCATATGCGGTACGAAGCTAAAATTGCTGTCAGCAAATTTTATCCATGGAATTAAAGCTTTAAGGATGAAACACACCAAGCAGCAGCAGCGAGCAGCCAATTTAAATAATGCCTTAAGGATGAAACACACCAAGCAGCAGCAGCGAGCAGCCAGTTTAAATATTGCCTTTTTCGCTTATTTAATGTAACAAGATCATAGCTCGTTTGGAAATATACGTATTTCCAATAAAAGAAATCAAATATTTTGTAATTTTAATAGAAAAATTTAAATTTAAAAAAATTATATTGAATGAAGTTGCATCTGTCGCGGCATATATAGGTTCCACAACCAGCAGCTTCAATTGACTGCTCTTTGATTCTACTCATAACCTCAATAAAATTGAGACAAGTGCATTTTACTACTAAAACAAAATAAACTGCTGCGCTGCTTGATGTAGACACCCATTCGCAGCCGCTAGTGTGGATTGTTTGGAATATGTTGCGCTGCTCTTGGTATGTTTCATCCTTTATTCGCTTATTTAATGTAACAAGATCCATAGTTCGAGTGTAAATATACGTATTATTAATAGAAAAATTTAAATTTAAAAAAATTATATTGAATGAAGTTGCATCTGTCGCGGCATCAATAGGTTCCACACCCAGCAGCTTCAATTGACTGCTCTTTGATGCTACTCATAACCTCAATAAAATTGAGACAAGTGCATTTTAATACTAAAACAAAATAAACTGCTGTGCTGCTTGATGTGCACACCCATTCGCAGCCGCTAGTGTAGATTGTTTGGAATATGTTGCGCTGCTCTTGGTGTGTTTCATCCTTTAAGCTTTAATTCCATGGATAATGTGCCTATCCCATGGAAATAATCTGCTGTCAGCAAAAATAAAAGCGAGAAAATAATATAGATTTTACTTGGTTGTGTACGAAACAAAACATATTGTCAGTAAAATTTTCCTGAGAGGGGAAGTTGCGATAGAGGAAGTTTACTGCCATAATGGGGAGGTTTACTGCCATAAAAAATGTAAATTGGAGTATTTTTATGGCAGCATTTTTCAAACATCTACAAAAAATGTATGTAAAGATAAGAAATTTTTCTCACACTCATACAAAATAGATGTTCGCCATTTTTATAGTCAAATGACTATTTAATTTTTTTTTCGTGTTGAAATTTCTTAAAGTTAGTGGTTTTTTTGGTTCATATATAGAAATTAAAACATATAAAAATAAATCGAATTGTACGAAAATGTACAAATTAAAAATTTTATTGAAGTTTTTAGGTTATGCCAAAATGTAAAACCATAAAATTTTTCTATAAAATGAAGAAAAAAATATTTCTTTTCTTTGTCACTCTTATGAAATAATTTTTTTGCGTATTATCAGCAAAAAAATTGCTGTCAGCAAATTTTATCCATGGAATTAATGGAGAGTTCACGGAACGGGATTATTTTTTATCCAACTCTTCAGCCAATCAAATCATTCATATTCAACTAAACCCCGCCCAATTTAATCCAGCTTTAGTTAAAATATTTCCATCTTTTAATCTTAGTCGTACCAACATAGTAACAAAAAATAATCGGAAGTATGAGCAATAATTTTGCTCAAATATTTGTTGTTATTGTTTATTTTTGACATTTTTTGAATGAATTTGTTAGGTTATCACCTTAGATAATTTTATTTAAAGTTATTATATAAAATAAATGAAATAAATATGCGAGATGCATTTAAGTGAAACAATTAGGATGAGAAATAAAAATTTTATTTTGTTACAAACTGTTGGGCTATAAATTATTTGATAATTTATAAATTGTGGTGTGTGTATAAAACCGAATATTGTGTATTTGTAATCCCCAGACATACATTTATTCGATTAAATTAAAATAAGGCCCCTAATCGTAAACAAAGCAGAAATTGCAAACAAAAAATACAAAACAACAGTAACCATATCGCACATCCTCTTAAATACTGTCAACACAAAAAAAAACAGTTTTGAGATAAATGCATTTATTTTTTTTTTTATTGCTAACGTTACTGTGATGATGCTGAGATTATTCATTATTAGATTATTCATTATTAGCTTTATAAAATAAATAAGTACAGCAATTTAAAATGCATTTATCACAAAATTGTTTTTTGTGTTATGACATTTTTTAAAGGATGTGCGATATATACTGTTTATATTGGAGGTTGAACCTAGGTCGAGTCAACTTGTAGTTATCTTCAGGTTAACCTTGAAGTTAACTTCGTGTTTATATTGGAGAGTTATCTTAAGGTTGAGTCGAAACCAGGTTATAAATGTCAAAATCATTCTAATTTTTTCCTTCAAAAAATCATTCTAACTTTTTCTTTCGAACTAGTTACATAGAAAAATATTTTAAAAAAAATAAAAAATAAAATGAAAAATCGAAAAAAACACAAAAATATGCCGCCGAATTTAAATACAGACGCGCTCGTACAAGAAAAATATGAAAAATCGTCATTTTTATTTTTAAATTTATTGATTTTTTGTTGTTGTTGTTTTTCGACTCGACTCTGGGCGTTTATATTAAACAGAGTTAACTCGACCTAAGAATTTTTTGGATTGAGTCGAGTTAACTCCAAGTTAACTTTTTGTGTTTATATTGGAGGTTGAACCCAGGTTGAACCTGGGTTCAACCTCCAATATAAACAGTATAATAGACAACCGTAGACAAATTTTTTGAGCAAAAGTTGGTAAAAAAAGCCAGCTTTTTTTTATCTCATTCCGTGAACCCACACTAAAGCATATGTTTCGGTTTGTAATTACATATTTTGGTTATTAGGGTGGATACAAACAAGAATTATGGTTGCGTTCATATCAAAACTTCCAGTCGAAATAGTAACCCAATTTATGTTCTCTCCAATTTTGTAGAATTCATCAACACTTCCATAAAAGTTAATCATCGCTGCAGGCAGAAATATTTGACTTTTATAAATTTGTATTATTTTAAATTATTAATGGGAGTTTCTATAGTTTATTTTAATATAATATAAAGAAATAAATGGTTTATTGTATTGTGACTTTTCTACACTTTTCAAACGTGATTCAACTAAGGAACAAATTGTTTTTGTGTTCCAAGCACTTACCGAGGAAAGGCAAACCTCAACAATAGTCGTAATATACATTTAAATCACCAAAATATAATACATATAAAAATGAGTTTTCTATTGTAAGTATATATTTGTAATCGATTCAATATTTTTTAATAAAAACATTTCATATAATGCTGATTAAAAACCAACATGACTGAGTTTTTTAAATTTTTCATTAAATTATAATTATCAATACGTCAAATTTTATCAAAACGCATTATGTTGCATGTTTTAATTTAATTAACTTACTGATTAAATTATAACCAATTGCATTATTATTAAGCATTTGATTGGATTTTATTAGTGTTATGTAGTCTATTTGATTAAGGTCGCTTGATTATCGATTAGCTCGTTACTAGCAGACATAAGTTCATATGAAAAAGCTATACGTAGGCATATTGGTTACAACTCAGTTGAAAAAGACTACAGAGTGCAAATGTACAATATGGGCAAAAAAACGAAATTGAAAAATAATGAATATCTTGATTTTGTGTTTTATTTCAGTTGAAGGGACCACACAATGGTTTTAAGAAATTTATTTCTCGTAGCTCGATTGTTTATTTTCAAATATGTGATGCGTAAAGAACCAATCCAGCCACTAGAAATCAATTGCGAAAGAGCTCTTCAAAACGTACGCCTATTTTGGTCCAAAAAGACTGATGAGATCGTATTCATACGACGGATGAAAGTAACATTCGATTTTTGCGACCAAATGTAGAGCAAAAAACTAATAAGTTACTAGGTTTCAGTGGTTGACACTTAGGTCAATTTTGTTTTGGCCCATTGTGATACCACGCATTCACGCAACATCATTATAACCCCTTTCAACCTATTTACCTCACACAACTACACATTGCAAACTCCATGTGAACCTGTACATTGACGTGGACGGTGGGTCGGCGCTGAATTCTGGACTCCAGTGGGTCTTAGTTTTGTGTTTATTAACATCAATAATGAAAAATTCGATTTGCATCTTGCTTCTCTCTGATGGGATTCGAACCCAGTACCTCCCGGTCCAAGTTCCGAAGCTTTAACTACTGCACCACTTGTCCGGGAGATGGGAAAAAAACCGGATTTTCATCCGTCGTATGATACGACATGTGAAAAGAATTTCCTGAACGCAAATCCGCCGGTCCACACTGATCGTTTCGTTGTGATTTTCTTCGTTTCCTTCCGCTTCACCAACAAATTTGTTAGTCAATCTCGTCTGATTAGTACGCCGCACCATTCGCAATGTTTTGATTTTAGGTTAATAATTTTATATTTTATAAATTAACAAATTATATATTTTATAAAAAAGGGTGTAAAACGTAACGTAGCAAATCATAGCATTTTGCTTTAATGATGAGCCCATATAACTAAAAGAGCTTAGTTATATGGATGAGCCCGAAACTCGTAAAAGAATAAGCATATAAATCAACAGGGCCATATTTATAATTTTTCCGATCGAATGCAATGAAGTAAGGAAGTTGAAATTAAAAACTACACAAATTCAAAATTATTTTTTCCTCCATTATACTACATTAATGGCGGTGATTCATGTACAGGTTTTGCCGTTAAGGAATAAAAATTCTGCCCGTTGATTGGTTAAAAGTCGGCCATCTAGAATCGACTTAAAGAAAAATAATTTAAAACTGAAGAATTCTCAATTTTGGTATAAGGCAAATTTTCTTTATCTCGAAAAGTGGCAGCTAACAACAAGCAACTCTGAGTACAAATTTTGTTCGAAAACTGAGACTTGAGAGTGGGAGTTTTGTTGCTATTTCACTAACCTACTAGATGCACAAAATTACAATTATTATTGATTGATGTAAATAATAATTAATTTTTAAATTTTTGTCTAGTGAACTGATGAAACAACAAAATAACTCCCATCTCCCAAGTCGCGGTTTTCGAACAAAATTTGTTATACAGACAGATTAATCCAACGATAAAGTGCCGAAATGAAATAAATTGGATAATTATAATAAAATTAATAATACTATATATAACAAAATCAACTTTATTTTATCTATTAATTTTTACAAATCCGTTAAAAATGTGTACCGCATGAAAAGCGCCTTGTGGCAAAATATTACATGTATTCTCTATAAAAGAATTACGGGTTTTACCTACGCAAAATTGTTATGCCTTAAAGGCAAAAATTGTATACATGTATCATCGCCTTGTTTTTATTTTCGGTAAAAAATTGTACTTGTAGTATTCCAAAATAGAGTAAAAATAAATTATGAACAGCAAAGCACGTGGCATATGAACTAAACTTAATTTTTTTAAATTAAAATAAACAAAATTAAAGCCCTGTGGCCCTATTCTGGTAGTTCCCCGGGAATAGGGAATAATTTATTTTTGTAGCAGCTATTCCCCAGACATTTTCCCCAATTCCCCGTTTTACAAAAGTTAATTCTGGCGATTGCGGAATAAATTTACGGGAAAACTATTTAATTACTCAAGGTCGACACGCGACTGTAATAAAACAGGAACACAAATGTCTAAAAAAAGTTTACTACGTTTACTTGGTTTTTATTAATATTTTAATCGAATTTTACTTAAAAATAAATTTTGTTTATTAAAATAAATATTGCATATTGATATTTCCAATTGATATTACTAATCTTTAGTATAAATTTACAGCCATAATATACAAATTACGTAAATACAATAAATTTTTGTCAATATCTATTCCCAGTTAATTCTTTCCTAAAATAGATAGGTATGGAATAATAGACGTCAAAACTGCTATAAAGCCGGAATACACTTTTGGGGAAAAGGGAACAAAATTTAAAATTTCCATTCCCCGGGAATTACCAGAATAGGGCCACTGGTAAAAAAACATGTGTACAAAAAGAAAAACCCAACAACAACAACCAACAATTTTTACATAGTTTTTTCTGATTTCTAAATTAAAATAAGGATATTTTTACCACAAATCACTTTCTATTTTATATAAACACTTGGTAAGCATTCCAGTGGCCCTATTCCGGCTTTCCCAGGGAATTGGGAAAATATTTTGCTGTAATTACAAATTGCAATAATTCCCAAATATTTATTTGCCGTTCCCAAATGTATATTCTGGTAGACTGGGAATAGTTTTTGGGGGGAAGTTTTTTTTATTTTGGTTTTTATAAACTAAAACGCATGTTGCGACCTTATTACAAGTTTAATTTATTTTTAAATTGTATTTATAACAAAAAATAATGTTTAAAAATTCGAAAAAGTACGAATTACAATTCCCTAAACAAATAATGGGGAAAAATTAACGTCAAAACTGCTATAAAATGGAATTATTTTTTCCCGATAAAAAAAATTCCCAAACGCCAGAATACACTTTGGGGAATAAAAAATTTACAGCACACAATTACAATTTTGTATGTATTGTCCACCAACTTACACATTTCTGCATTCCTTTCAAACTTAATTTTTTTTTTTCAATGGGATGTGTGGGTGAATGTTTTGTTTTCGCAGAAACACAATTAGAAATTATTTTAAAACTAAAATTGTATAATTAAAAAAATTTAATTTTATTTAAAGCATATTTGCATTGCATTTACAAATTTTAAATGGAAATGATATCTAGAAATGTCATCCAAAGAAATTAAATGGCGCACATTCGCACTAACACAAACACACATACCACTAATATATACTTGTGTTTATTTCGTCAATTTGTCGAATTTTGAACAAAACGAAATTCTGACCCGGTAATTTTGTATCCCACATATTTGGCTTAATTTTTTTTTTTCAAAAATGGTGTCGATAAATAAGCACTTGGCATCTGAGCTCACATTTAAAGGTAGAAGTTCATCCACATTAACATGTCAATTGATTGATAAGTTCACCTAAAATTTCATGAAAATTAGAAATGGAATCAAAGAGTTATATGAAATTACTATTTTGATGCTGAAAAGTTTATACCTGTGGGTCGATTCTGTTTTTCTTATAGGAATAGGAAATGGGAAAGAATTTTAAATTTTTATAGCACTTTTGTATTTCTTTCCTATAAGCTTAATCTGGTATGTCTTATAGGAATTTTTTCTTTCCTATTTACCGCACCTACTTTAGATACGGAAAGATATTCTTTTACAACACATGCAATATTCTTTTAATTTAATTCTGTTAATTTTTAATTAGACAAAAAAAAATTATAATTAAATACAATTAATGTATGTTTGACATTTTTTAACCGCTTACAGAGCATGGTTTTCAATATTCAACTTAATCAAGAATTTGGGAAAAATTTATTCCTATGTGTACCAAAATAAACCATAGGAAAAATTTTTTAGGAAAAGCTGCTATCAAAATGTTTTCCTAAATCCCAAATATTTTTACTTTCTACTTTTTGTAGAAAGTTACACTAGTTCGAAACTAAGATTCGAATATTCCTAAGATTCAGTTTCGAGTTATTCTAAGAAGTCGTATGAAACTTGTCGCGAAAATTCGAAACTCGGCGAAACTTAATATAATAAGATTGTGTGCATGTATGTGTTAAAATAAAATTGGCGGGAGCAATTTTGCGCATGTATGTGAAATGTCAAAATAGGTTTGGGAGGTTTGTAAATATTTTATTAACAAAACTAAATTTTAAATTATATAAAAAATATTTTATTAAATGTATACATAAACTGAAATAGTACTAACCAACTTAACAAATAAAACTTTTAAAGCTAGGTAAAATAATGCTTAAATGATTGCACCGTGATATATGCATAGCAACTCCAATAAAAATTGCACCATACGTTTGAAGTTCAAATTATCTAAAATAGAATAGCAAATTAATAAAAATATTTAAAATTTTGTAGAATTAAATTACGTGATTTGTATGAATATTTAATATCCTTTCTAACTTGCGATTTGATGATGATACGAAAATTTGTAAACATACCTATACCGATCTATTTGTAAACATACCAATGATTACAAATAGATTTATTATTTACAAATTTAGTAAATAATACTCGTAATTACGTTTTAATTTTTATTCATTTGTGATTATGAATACAAATTATAGCACGATACTTTATTTTTATCTCTACTACAATGTTCTTATACACATCACTCTAAATAATAAAAATGCCGTGCGTCATACATAAATAATTTTTCTTTCGACTTTTTCGTGATAATTCGAAGGAAAATACGATAGTTCAATTTTGAATTTCGTCTTGTTATACTTGGGATAGGAAAAAAATTCATATTTCCTAAAGACACCATCGACCCGGAAGTTGTTTGTGCACAAACAAAATAAATGCATCTACAATTGTAAAAATAAGATTTATGAATATTTAATTTTTATTTCAACAATTAAAATTAAAATAAAAACAGATTCTACATTCTATATCAATTGAATCTCAACAATATATAAAAGACGTAGATCTGAAACCGGTCTTTAGTTTTTTATACATAAAATTAAATGTCAGATAAAGAATATTTTCATCTTGTTTTTTTTATTTTTATTTTAATTGTTTAAATAAACCTCTAAATATTTATTAATATAAATCGGTTTTTTACAATAAATTGAGATTATAATATCGTGACATAAGCCAGCTGCAGCGAAAAATATAAAAGAAGGAATCATGCAGTTCATCCAACATAAATCATCCAATTAAGTTTGTCAAGATTCTGAGTGTCGATTTTGTACGAAAAGCGACAAGCGCGAGGTGAGCAAACCGGAAAAATAGAGTATTGAGCATGTTGATTGTATTAGTAGGCGAGACGCATGCGCATGATCATATTTTGATTTTTTTGGATTGACATTTCTATTCGTAAACATTTCACAATTTTCATATTTTTGAATTAATTTGAAAATAATTGTCATATTTATATATTAAATCATAAACGTACAAACTATTTTTAAAACATAAAATCCTAAAAACATAAAATATTAGTTCATTCTACCGCTCAAAAGCAAGCGAATAGAAGAGGTGAGTAGACGTCAGTATCAAAAAAAAATTAAACTGATTCAACCGGATCCATTTATTTTGGTACCTAAAATCGCAAAACTGACAAATAGAAACACATATACAGCACATATACAAGAGGGGAAAATACACATACAAATATAAAATTGTGTATTATACACCGTATATGTACACGAAATTCTTGCTCACTTCGCCAGCTCGCGCTGTCACTTTGCGTAATTGATAGTCTGATGAAAATGGAAATTGGTAGAATTGTAATTTTAACTTCTTGCGCTATGATTTCATTTAAATTTATTAGCATATCTCGATTGATGTATTGTATTGCACTTTATAAAGCACTCATAAGCCCTGTGCTGACTTTCGGAAGCGAGAGCTGGACCATGACTTCTAACGACTGTAGATTATTATCTACCTTCGAAAGGAAGGTCATCCGTTAAATTTTTGGTCCTATTAAAGTTGCGAACAATGAATCTCGGATTCGCATGAACCACGAAATAAAGCAACTTCTCGGAGGTAGCGATATTATCGGCTTCGTCAAATCTAATCGAGTTAGATGGCTCGGCCTCGTTGCAAGGTCTCCACAACAACGAATGATTTACAAAGTGTTCCATCAACACCCAGCCGGAGTGCGTCGTAGAGGAAGACCTCGACTGCGCTGGCGTGACGACGTCGAACAAGACCTCGCATTAGGATGTCGAAATTGGATGGCGAGAGCGATGGACCGAGATGGAGGACCATAGTGCGGGCGGCAAAATCCCTTCATGGGGATGTAAATGCTAGAGAGAGAGAGAGAGCTTGATGTATTAATTTATTTTCAATACACAATACGCGTTGTGTTTATAATGGAAAATATTTGAAAATATATATTGTATTTTCAGTGTTTTCTCAGAACTATTCATTTTCATGTAAACAATAAAGTTTTTATTAATTCTACGCAATAAATAGTTAAAATAAGCAATGTTTCATTTAACTTTCTAGAACCGCATTCTTAATATTTGCTACAAGGGGTGCGAATTGTTGATAACATTGTATTATAAGCATAGAGTAAGTAATGTTGTAAGGAGGAATGAAACAAAGGAAAAAATTTCATCAACAAATTCGTAGCGTAGGATAAACAACACTTACAAAACAATTTTGTATTTTATTTGTATTGAATATTGTCAATACAATTTATAGAAAACGATACAATTACGGTAAATAAATATACGTAACCCATATATTTTTGATGAATTTTTTTCGTTTGTTTCGTTGCTCTTTATAACATTAGATACTCTTTGATTATAGTTTTGTATTTGCATGTATATTTTGATACCTTTTTATGTCTTAAAATTTAAATATTGATTTGGCGTTTAATATTAATTTTCCAAAAACTGGAAAGTGAATGTCAAACTTTCTCCACAAATAAATAATAATGAAGTATGATTTAGTTCAAATTATATTTTTTTATGTAAGATTCCATTGGGTTGCAATCTTATACCCCTATTATGGTTTTCGCCTCGCCGAACGATTCACGGTGAATCTTAAATCCGTGGGAGTTGGGTTTTCGTATTATGGTTTTCGCCTTTATTTTGGCGAGTGCTCATCTAGTAATACTAGCCGAATAATAATTTTTATAACAATTTTTTTGACATTTGTGGTTTTTGTCGTGTGTTTTTGTAATTGTGTTGTTGTAATCATATATTATTCAGATTTTGTGTTTATAAATTACGGTATTTTTTCAATTAATCTGAAATCACTTAAAAATCATGTTGTCTAGTGTCGACCTATATTTTTCTGATAAACCAGATGAAAATATTAAATGGCACGGATGCGAAAATATCGGGATTTTTCTCCATCTCTTACGTTAATTTCGAAAATTGCCTGGCATTTGTTGTTTTCTTCATGTTATAAAAATATAATTACTTACACGTGAACCTACATTGTTTGATTTTGAGTGTGAAATGAAAACAGAAAACCAATTTTATGAGATTCGCCTACAAAAAGATAGCGAATCATTTTGACTGTTCAGCTTGTTTAGGTGAAAATCGTAATACCAAAAATGTGAGTTGGATTCGCCGGGAATGTCAAATGCGAAAACCATAGTACCAAATTGTATGTTTGACGAGTTGCATTCGCCGGGAATGTAAAATGCGAAAACCATAATAGGGGTATTAAAGAAATTTTGATTGATAAACACAACATGGTTTGTCAACAACAAACTCAACTAACCGAAAATTAATAAAAATACTTTTTTTAGTGGAAGGCAATCAAATAAAACATTTAAACCGAAGAAAAATATACCAGAGGGAACACATCAATATGATTTGATGAAACATGCAGCAGCAACACTTGGTTCCGGAAATTTGAGGCATGCAGTCGCATTACCAGATGGAGAAGATTTAAATGAATGGGTGGCCGTTAATAGTAAGTAAAATTAATTTAAATTTTTTTGTAACAAATACGTTAATATTGAACGTTAAAAAAAACCAAATAAAAGTAATTACAAATTTGTATCCCGAGATTTTTACAAATTATAAAAATCATGAAAATTTTGCTTCAATCTGATCTAGTTTTACTAAAGCAGATTAGCTAATTCTCGACAGTCTAAACTATTTTATGCGACCTTTACACTATCAGTAATACTGTCATTACTCAAAACATCATTACCTAAAAATATCCAATTTCCATTGCAATTTTAAAATTTTTTATTCTTAAACTACCCACCTTACTTCATTAGGTATAATGTGCCAGATTCTAATGGAAAGAAATTTTTGTGGAAATAGGATTTTTTTAAGTAATGATGTTTTAAGTAATGACAATATTACTGATAGTGTAAAGGCCGCATTAAAATGGAGCCATTAAAAACACTCTTATCAGAAATTTTTCAAACAAATGACTATTACTTATGCGTCAGAAAAACAGTTCTGTTGTTTTTATTTGTTTTGGAACGTGAATAACATAATTAATACAATCAGCCAAGCCAAGCTACACACGATTTCAGCTTCTGGTTTCAAACTAAGTCGTAATAGATTTTATTGTTAATTTAAACCCTTATTTTATATTGAAATACCAAATTTTTTTGTATTGTTTTATTCTGTTCTCTCGAAAATAAAATTTAAACAAAAATCTACATCACAAAAATGGCCTTAAATTTTTTTATTTTCATTTCGGATTCGCCGAAAAATTTCCACTGTCATGTATATTTTACATTACTTTTATTTATGATTATTATTTACGTTTTAATTTTACTGTCGTGAGGTTCGGACGTAAAGTAAAACAAACGAAAAGTGCAGTGTTAGTGCTTTTTAACTTGTTATATCTTTTTTTCAATTGTGTGAATGGTTTTATAATTAAATACACACGGTGCAAAAAAAACTAACATAAAATTGTAACTTAATAAGTGATGATGTAAGCGTGATGGGGCTTTTTTCCCCAAAAAAGACTTCTTCAAACATCGAACGCCAAACAAAATCTACAACAAACTTGAACCAGTTTCATGTAGAAAGTATAAATATGGCAAGTGCAAGTGTAAAACAAGTGGGCAAAGTTCAGCACAGCCCAAAGAAAACACCTATGCCAATAATTAAAAGTGCTTCTTCGACAGAATTAATTATACCGCAGTTTAAAAATCAAAATCAAAACCGCGATGAAAAAATTAATTCATCAGCAAATTTAACAATGCAGTACGAAAATAATAGTATTGAACTCAGTGCGACGAACTCTAGTGACCGTGGTCAGTGCGAAAATAACCTAGTGCAAACGGGAATGGATAGGTATATCACTGTTCAATCTAAAAGAAAACGTAGCCCGAGATCTGCCCAGTTTGCAGGCAGGAGCAAAGTGACACGGACTGAAGGAGGTGTTAACCAAATACCGCTTAACAATCGATTCTCTAGTCTAGAGGTCATTGACCCCAATGCAGTGCCAAATTTGAAAACTGAGAAACCGCCTCCAATTTATTTAAGGGAAGCATCTAACAATCAATTGGTTAACAACATCGCAAAATTAACAGATTCTAAATTTTATATTGCCCCGCTCAAACGAGGTAATATAAACGAAACAAAGATTCAAACTTTCGAAATCGATGGCTTCAGAGCCCTAGTCAAACATTTCGACGAAGTTGGTAAAAAATATTACACATACCAGCTAAAAAGCCAAAAAGGGCTGACTGTTGTGCTAAAAGGAATTGAAAGCTGCGTAGATGTTAGCGACATACAAGCTGCACTTGCTGCGGAAGGTTTCCACGCCAAATCCATTGGTAATATAGTAAACCGTGAGAAGGTACCTCAACCAATGTTCCGTTTGGAACTAGAGCCAGAGGAAGAAAAGTCGAAAGGAGTTCATAAGATTTACAACTTAAAATATTTGTTACATCGCAAAATCGTAATTGAAGAACCTAAGAAGAGGTCTGGACCAGTTCAATGCATAAAGTGCCAAGAATACGGACACACGAAAGCATACTGCGCCTTAAATGAAGTTTGCGTTATTTGTGGTGAACTCCACGACTCCAAACAGTGCGAAAAGTCTCGCAATGACCCATCTGTGAGACATTGTAATAACTGCGGTGAAAATCATACTGCAAACTACAGGGGTTGCGCAGTGTATCTGGACTTAAAACGCAAAATAAACCCTAAAATGAGAGCTGAGCAACGAATGCTGAATATGCAATTTAATCAGAGGGCCATGTTACCAAAAAATACAACAGTCACCAAACCAACGAGTGCAAACACACAAAACGATAACTCAGAGACATTTGCCAGCAGTTTTGCACAGCCAGGTGTTTCTTACGCAAATATCCTAAAAGGTAACAAACCGAAACCAAAAGTTCATTCTAATGAGGACCTAAACATTCACACCATGATAAATAAATTAACCGAGACCATCCAAAGTTTCATGTTGATCATGGAAAGACAAATGAGCATGATGATGCAAAATATGAATACGCTTATGCAAATTATAGTCAAAAATCAAAAATGACAATTCTAAAAATAGCCATTTGGAATGCGAACGGGCTCTCGCAACATAAAGCTGAGGTACAAACATTTCTTATCGAACAAAATATAGACATCATGTTAATATCTGAAACACACTTCACAAAACAAAATTTTTTTAATATTACCGGCTATTCCGTTTATGACACCAAACATCCGGATGGAAAAGCACACGGCGGCACTGCAGTCTTAATAAAAAGAAGATTAAAGCACTACGAGCTCCAGAAATATGCTAAAGATCACATCCAGGCTACAACTGTCAGTTTGGAAGAATGGTCTGGGAAATTGTTAATATCGGCTGTCTACTGTCCACCGAAACACGCAATTAAAAAACAGCAATTTATCGATTACTTTAACCAGTTGGGAATCAAATTTCTAGCAGGGGGTGATTACAACGCTAAACATGTGCAATGGGGTTCGAGGTTGACGTCACCGAAAGGAAAGCAACTCTACGAAGCAATAAACGAGAAAAACCTAGATTATTTATCTGGACATCCCACATATTGGCCTACAGATAGAAAAAAAATTCCTGATTTAATAGATTTCTGTGTAATACGAGGAATAGCACGCACCAATGCTCAAGTCGTTGACTGTTATGATTTATCATCAGATCACTCACCAATAATAGTAACACTAAGTACCCAAGCATTAAAAACTGAACCACCACAACGTTTAACAAACAAACTAACGAAATGGGTTCTCTATAGAAACATAGTAGATGTAAATTGTCATCTTGATGTTCCACTTCGCACACCAGAAGACATTGATGCCGCGATAGAAAACTTAAGTCAAATAATGGAAATGGCTGCAAAAAAAGCTACTCCGGAGAACAAAAATTCCGAAAAAAATATAAGGCTTTCAAGTAACATTCAAAAGTTATTAGCAGAGAAGCGGACAATTCGGCGGCTATGGCAGCTTCACCAATCTCCTTTGCATAAATGGAAATTAAATAGAGCTATTAAAGCTTTGAGAGAAGCAATACGGGAAGAACAAAATTTAGGAATACAGAATTACCTAAGTGAGCTCACAGCAACAGAAACAATAGATTACTCACTGTGGAAGGCAGCAAGAAATTTAAAAAGGCCAGAGGTATCGAACCCACCGATAAGGAAACCAGATGGTCACTGGGCCAGAAGTGACTTAGAAAAGGCTATCGCTTTCTCTAACCATCTACAAAAAGTGTTCTCCCCAAACGAACAAAATAATGATTGCGTACTACCACAGCTTACGAGGGACGAGTCGAACCCAAATCCAGTAAAATTTAAATGGAAATGCGTCAAAAAAGTTATCAAAAACAGTATAAATC
Source organism: Nephrotoma flavescens (assembly GCA_932526605.1). NCBI lineage: Eukaryota > Metazoa > Arthropoda > Insecta > Diptera > Tipulidae > Nephrotoma > Nephrotoma flavescens. The sequence continues at coordinate 162,293,049 of OW052220.1, read as the reverse complement.
CCAAGAAAGCGCCAGGTCATGATCTAATAACTGGGAAAATGATCAAAGAATTACCAGATAGATGCATAAAATATATAACATATATTTTTAACGCGATTATGAGATGTGGATACTTTCCCCAAAAATGGAAAATATCTCAAATTATCATGATTCCTAAGCCAGGTAAAGACGAAACCCAAGTCTCGTCGTACAGACCAATAAGTCTACTTCCGATAATTTCAAAGCTTTTTGAAAAGATGCTACTACAAGAACTAATACCTATATTATCTGAAGGTCGCATTATACCAGATCACCAATTTGGATTTAGAGAGCAACACGGCACAATAGAACAAGTGCACAGAATTGTAAATACAATTAAGGTTTCCTTAGAAGAAAAGAAATATTGCTCGGCAGTTTTCTTGGATATTGCGCAAGCTTTCGACAAAGTATGGCATGAAGGATTAAATTACAAAATTAAAACTCTTTTGCCCAAACAATTTCATGCAATTCTTGAAAACTACTTAGCCAAAAGGATGTTCCAGGTGAAACAAAATACGGCCACTACTGATCTAACCGAGATAAAGGCAGGAGTACCGCAAGGTAGTGTATTGGGACCTGTGCTATACTTGTTATTCACAGCTGACCTACCAATAACTGAAAAAATCGTCACTTCAACTTTTGCTGATGACACAGCTATATTACTTTCACACAAAAATCCTCAAACAGCATCGAGAGAATTACAAGAACATCTGCACAAAATAGGAGATTGGTTAAAAACTTGGCGGATAAGGACGAATGAATGTAAATCAGCACATGTAACATTCACACTAAATAAACGTACATGTCCAGCAGTAAAATTAAACAATATCACAATTCCTCAACAAACAAACGTCAAATATCTCGGTCTTCATCTCGATAGAAGATTGACATGGAAAAAGCACATTGAAACAAAACGCAATCAATTAAAAATAAAATTTTCTAAAATGTACTGGATGATCGGAAGAAAATCGAAACTCTCTCTAGACTGCAAGGTTCTACTATACAAAGCGATCCTAATCCCCATATGGACATATGGTATCCAACTATGGGGCTCAACTAGTGCATCAAATATAGATATCGTACAAAGAACGCAAGCAAAGATACTTCGTAGCATTACAAATGCCCCATGGTATATTCGAAACAGCAACATCCATAGAGACCTAGGGATCAAAACTGTTAAAGAGACAATTAAATCATGCAGTCTAAAATACCAACTGAAACTGGAATCACACCCTAACGAATTAGCTAGAGAACTACTAAGGCAACCGAAATATGGACGGCTTCGCAGAACAGATCCTTTAGATTTAATTAACTGAGAAATATAATATAATAATTTCGTGCATGTTGAAATGAAATTAAGTAATTAATAATAATTTAATAATAATAATGCATAATGATATTAAGTATTAACATAGGTTAAGGCTTAAGTTAAATTTTTTTTTTTTTATAGTTTTTAAGAATTTCACACTTCTTGTTAGTTTCGTATAAAGAAAGATTCAAGAATAAAGCCTTTGGCAATAGTTACAAAAAAAAAAAAAAAAAAAAAAAATTTACGTTTTCGTAAAAAATACCTACAAATGCACTCAAAGAAAACATTTACATTTGCTGTGCTGGTAAAATTATATTACTGGTTTTTCCAGTCGATGGATTTATTGTCGTTTGTCTGAAGATCTTTAGATATATAATTTAAAACATTAATCTGTAACTAAAGTGTCACAATTCATCACTTTACTATGGCAAACAGGTAAGAGACAATTCTTTACGTAACTTATCCGAAAATTTTTGCATTTAAAGATTTTATATTAGTTGTCGCAAAACCTAAATAACATTCTCACATAATCGTAAATGGACAACAATATGCTAAATTCAATAAATAAATTGAGATTTTAACAAACAAATTTTAACCTATTTGATCAATTTTGTTACCTTTTGTACCTTACTTGAGACATCTTAATAAGACACCAAATTAGATTATATATTATTATTAGATTATATACAATTGACACTGATATATATACATGGATACGACATCAATGTCAGAAACCATATAAAACAACAGCAAAAAATGGGAGCACTTTTTTTTATAGTCATATCGCTCGTTTATACACACCTCTTGCTTTAAAAAAATATTTCCGAAAGATAGGACCGTACCGAGGATATATTTAATTTCGAAATTTTCTGAAATTGGTTTTTTATTATTATAGTTAATGAACAAATAATAATATTCAAATGGTTTAAATTATAAATCACATTTTATTCATTTAATTCATATGGTACCGCTTTTGTATGCAAATTTCATCTGGCGATTTCCCTTAATATTTCAAATGCGCTCCTGCAAATATTTCGAATAAAAAAAAGAGTTCGTGTCATCCAAACGTCAAACGTCAAAAACTCATAGGAACCAGTTTTCTGTTTACATTAATTTGATTTTCGAAATATAACTAATATAGTAATATATAATAATATTCGAATAATATAGTAATATTCGAATGTAATATAGATCAGTGACAATTGATGTGGTGTATAACAAAATTATAAGTCAAGAAAATTTAAATTTGGCTGTTGTTATAGTGAAATAACTTTTAATAATTGGTATTTGATATTTTTGCTTTTAACTTGATAACATTAGCCTAGATAGAAAACATTACAAAAATTCTCTTCTTCTACACCACTCTTTAATCAAAAGTTATAGTTATATAAAATGTTTAGTTATATTATTAATTGATAATTGCATATAAACACATATATAATAGTATACTCATTCATTAATAGAATATAAATAAAAAAATGCATCGAAGTAAAAGTATTTTAGTAGCCTAGGCTAAGGATGACAAAACGGAACAAACATATTTTTATTTTTCACGCAAACAAAATTTATTATTGAAATGGATTTTTCAAGTCGATATCATCCGAAGAACAAAACTGAAAAATGTAAAAAAAACTTACTTGTACTTCAGAACAAAACTACAAAATGAAGAAAAACTGTACTTGTACTTGAGAACAAAACTGCAAGATGAGAAAAACCGTACTTTGTACTTGAAAAGAAAATGATATGTTTTTCTACTGCCGTTCCTAAGGAAAGAATATTAATATTTTTTTGTTACACCGCATCCCCAATAGAAAACTTATGACTTACGAAGGTCATACCCAATTAATCATTTTTTGGTTACTTGTCAAAATCTACAGTTTGTACTTCTTGTCATACTAATATATAAAACCTTGTACCGCTTCTATAAGTCTGTCCTCCATTTCAAAAATATTATTTATTCTTACCGAGGTTAGATTTTTTGTTTGTTTGTTTTTATTTTATTTTAGTTTTTGACAAATAGAAAAACAACCAATTTGGAAAATGCTGTTAACTTCATTGTATTTCTCATAAGTGAAAAATTAAAATTTGATAAGTTTTTCACCAATCTAACGAGCTAAATTTCTTTTTCTCAAAATTTTTTTCATACTGTTCTGTAGGTCATAAGTTTTCTATTGGGGATGCGATGTTATCTATCGTACGAGCGAAACGGGGTGAAACAAAATAATTTTTTTAGTTTTTCATGAACGCAAAATAGGTTTAGAAAATGAAAATATTTGGTGTGTACTCGAAAAATATGAAAAACGACAAACAAAAGAACGAAAATTTCGATCTCTGCTTTTTATTTTCACATATTCAATATGTGAAACAAAAAGCTAAGCTGGATGTGTTGCGAGAAAAGTCTTATCCATTTAACCGTAGAGATAATAGTGCTTCCTCTGGTTTCCAAGTTCATCCATATTTTAAGAACTTATTGTCAGTCGGTTTCAGCGGTGCAGAGATTCAAATGCTGAGCAATGGAGTGAATTTTGCTCCTACGCAAAACAAAATCAGCCTTCGATCATTCGAGAATCTCGCTGTAGATGCTGAAACTGCCTTATTTGACCAGCCAACCCAACTAAAATCAGTGTGTGCACTACAAATAAAGAAAGGTATTGATAACTTCTTCTGTTGCCTCTAATACTAGCCTCAAAGTGATTGGTGTGATAAAGAAAAAACTACGTGACCATGACCTGATAGTGTGTAAAGCAGATAAAGGCAACACAATTTCGGTGCTCACAAAAGTCGATTACTGTAATAAAATTTCTAATTTTATTACAGAAAGCAAAGCAATAGAACTTGGCAGGGATCAAACTAAGTCTTTTAAGACTTCAGTCGGTAAGTGTATCAACAATGTCAGAAGTTGTTTAATGGAACTGTCTTGAATCAATCTGCTCCGATTCGTTATGGCTTACCAAAAAACCATAAGGAGGGCATTCCGATTAGACCAATAGGCGCGTATTGCAATGCTCGTGCCTACAAGCTATGTAAAGGTTTCATAAATTTTTTCAATTGTCATACTAATTTCTTTTCTTATCGAAACACACTTACACTATTAAACACTTGTTTTTCTATTTCGCAAAAATTAGATTGGACACTTCCGTATAACGTAATCAAATTTTGAAATTTTACTATAGGTTTAAAATAATAAGCATTTAAACTTACAAAGACAATTGCTTGCCGTGTTTTTTATTAACACCGATAGATTTAGCCGGAGCACCCAAATTTATATGTCAAAAGTTATATTTAGCGCGCTATTTTTGCATATAATTAATTTATTTAACTCTAAACTAAATTTAACTTTAACTCTAATTAAACTCATTCAACTTTTTGTTAAAAATCGATAAAAAAAATATTTTGTTCTACCTATTTATCGGGTGCCACTATCGGGAGCCGCTATCCATTTCAAAGGGAAGTTTGTAAAGGCCTTTGTTTTGTACAACCCTTAAACCAAAGCAAACTTCATTCTTGTGTACACATTTTGATGCAATGTCAATTTTCTTTTGTTTTTTAGTTTCGAAAAAAACTGTACCAAATGGTGTAGTTTTTTAGTAAAAAGTGGTTCCTTTGTATTTTTGAAGAAAACTAAGAAAAAATAAATAAATGACATCAACAATAAACTCAAAAGTAGAACTGTCATTCAACTGCATGAGGTTAAGTACGAATTTTATTTTTTCATTAGTAGCTACACCAGTGAAAAATAGCTGCAGCTTCAGTAGGAATTTAATAATAAATAACACACGGCAATTTGGGATGACGACATATAGTTGATGTATGGTGGTATAATGTACTACCAACATTTTTCCTGAATCATCCTCATGTTGAAGCACTAGTCAGTGGTGGTTGTTTGGTTGGATCGACCGCATTGATAGTCGTCAATTGCTGCGTTCATTCCACAGCTAAATTGGCAGTGCTAAACGCAAAATGACAAATGTAACACCGATAAAAAATTAATTTTACATGAAAATGACTTAGCATTTCAAGCAGATGATAATTTCTGCGATAGCGACGAGTCATTAATCAACACTCTGAAGGCAATGTTCAATAGAGCTACGTCACGATAGTTTTCACATTTAAGACGGTTTCATTATTCTTGCTACGGGAATATGGATGCGCTCTTCCAATTCTCCGGCAACTCTCTGTCCCAAATAGAGGCAAAAAGATTGTTTAGTTTTGATGCAAGAATGATGCCTCGAGCTTAATAAATTCTGCTTAGATTCCGTCGAAACCAAGTGTCCTTTCCTTTTTTCAATCTACTAGCTGTGTTTACTTCCTCTACTGTGAAATATTTCGACAAAAACTTCTTCGCCTCATCAGTCACTTCATCATTCCGATTTAGCAGATTTTGGAAGTAGGCTTCCATATTGAAAACATTAGTCCTATTTGTTCTCAGATCTCCATTACCGTCTTTGATGGCTGTACTTCTTGGGTGGAAGAGTTTAGTGAAATTCCTGTCGTTAGCGAAACAGTCCCATGAGCTACCTTGTTCCGACTAAAAGCATATGTTTTCCATGAATCTTCTCATATATTCGCGCTTCTTCTGCCGGAGCTATTTAGCCATCGCTTTCCTAACACGGGGATATTCTGTTAGATTGCGTCTAGTGCTGTCAAACATTTTTCACGAAGCATCCGATTATTTTTAACTACCAGGCGACACTGATCAACGAACGGTATTTTGCGCCGTGGTATTTATATCTGACAGTGGGGGAACTGAATAAAAACAGTGTAAGTGTTCACTCAATATTTTCAAGTGAACACTATCTTGCATGTGAATAAAAAAATCTCTTCGTTAAGTTTCGTTAAATAAAACACTCAACATTTTACGTAATGGAGAGAATACTCAATTTTGGTTTGCATAAAAATAATTTGAGGTTTAAATTTTGAGAGAACGCTCATATACATTTGAATGTGCCTTTTATCAGCCTCAACATTTTTCGATACATAAAAAACGAATTTTAAAGTTGTACGTGTTAAAATGAATCAATCAGAAGATTTATTTGCTGATAGCTAGCGACGAAGAATTTATTGAAAGTGTTAAGAAAAAAAATACACTTACCAGATTTGGATTTTGTTAAATTTTTACAAATGCATATTTGTTTAATGGACAAAACCCAAACACCAATTATGAAGGCGAAAAAAATAAGGCTCTTGCTGAAATGGAAAATCAAATTAATACTAATTTTAGTGTATCTCAAATTAAAAAGAAAATTGAAAATATGAGAAACTGTATTAAAAAGAAAACAGATACAAAACAAACGGGAAATAAAAAAAATATTTTAAAACAACATGAAAAGGATTTGTTAAATTTGATGGAAATCCCGTCATGAATAAAATAAAAGGTAAATTCATTTTTATATTTTAAATGTGTACAATTTATTTTGAGATAATTACAATCATGTTTATGTTTAATTTAATCAAGAAAATATTTACAATTTATTTTGCAGGTGCATTAGAATGTGTGGTCATCCAGTTGCCATGAAAATGAAAATTATGATCTTGAAGATGATGAAAGCCGTTGTCAAAATTCAGATCCACCAACCGAATTTATTGAAGAAAAATCTGTATCTGCACAAACACTACACCCTTTTGTAAAAAATAAAAAAAAATTATCAAAATGACCGTTCCGTTTTGGAACTACAGCGTGAAGTTTTACAACAAACTAAAGAAGTGAATGAACAGCAAAAGGGAATATTCGCTTTGCAGAAGGAAAAGCTATTGCTCGAAATTGATGTATTGAAAAATAAAAAAGAAAATTTATCATTGCAAAATGAAATGCTTCAAAATTAATTGAATTTGCAAAACAAACAAATTGTTGGTGAAATGATTATTGATGATTATGAAACTGAATAAATATTTCAGATATATCTATCAGATATTTCTTATACATATTTATTTTAACTGTTATATAAAACCTTGAATAATTTCAGCAATTCCGTTTCTTCTTGATTTACCACGTTTGAAAATTGTGTTGCTTTCTTGTGTTTGTTCTGGCACGGGAATCGCTTCTTTCTCTTCATTTTCGTTTATTAGAAAGTCAACATCATGAAGGTATTTTGCTACATTATGCAAAATAACACCACAATGATTTTAGACACTTTCCGTAGACACCCTAATTCCGCCAGTTTACACGAGTTTTGATTCAACCAAAAATTTCTTCTCCTCTTTTTCCCCTGCCTAACTAAATTTTGTGTATATGCAAGGGTGAAAAGAAGAGAAGAAAATTTTGGTTGAATCACAACTCGTGTAAACTGGCGGATTCGATTTTCAATATCGGAAATCTGCTTTTCAACTGTCCAAACATACGTTCAATAATCACTCTTTCTCGGGTATGCACTTTATTATATTTTTTTCAGCATCTGTTGTTGGTTTTTTGTATGGTGCCATAAGCCATGGTGTGAGACCGTAGCCTTCATCACAACAAAGTAGCGCCAGCTTCATTTTCATTAAAATATTGCAAATTACTGAATTACGCCAAATTCTTGAATCGTGTACAGATCTTGTGAAACATTCTTTAGCATTTCCGGTCGCTTGTACATTTAATGAAAGATACCCTTTACGATTTAAATATTCATCACCATGTTGCCTCGGCTTCATTATTTCAACGTGAGTACAATCAATGGAACCAATAGCAGTTGGGAATTTATATTTAGACTGCCAATCTCGTTTGGCATTTCTCATTTCATCAGTTGATGCTGGAAATTTTATCCACTCATTTCTTTTTTCACATATAGAACAGCACACCTGCCAAATAACTTTGCATACAGTAGTTCTATGAATACCTATATCTTCACCAACACCAACTTGGAACCCGGGGTCTCCAACATATCTTAGAAATGTTTTCATTTTTTCTAAATTAGGAATAGAACCACCACGAGTTTCCACGTTTTCTTGTAAAAAAACATTTGATAACCCACTCAACATTTTCCAATTCAAAGCGAACACCGACCGAAATGGCACAGTGGTTAAATCTTTGGCGTTTGGATAGGGAGGTACCGGGTTCGAATCCCGATAGGGGCAGGATGCAAAATGAAATTTCATCAACAGATTACTATCTGTGGTGAACGTAACACATCTATGAGTCCCTGTCGGTGTGCAAAACCCATGGACCGCCCCATCTTCCATGCCAGTATAGGCTGGCATGGAGCTTGCAATGTGCAGATGATCTTAAATCGGTCCTATAGCCGGTACGTCCTCGAGTTGGCCGGGAGGCATTAAAGTAAGGACGTAAAAGCATAACCACGGAAGAGCAGGGTTAGCCTTGAGCCCCAAAACAGATCGCATAGTCCAATAAAATAGCTTCACCAAAACGCCGAAGATTATATTTTTTTCCTTGCGAGCTTGAATATTTATAAACATATTTGAAATTCTTTATATTTTTTTAAATTTTAATTTGCTTAAAAAAAATCGTGTTTATAAATTTAGCGCGTTTTATAGCACAACACATTTGACATTTCTGCACTCTAAAATGTAAATTTCATATGAGTGAATGAAATCCGTATTAAGTATTTTTTTGTTCACACCAAAAAGAGTGTTCACTCAAACAAGCTCACTCTATTCATGAGAGTTCGCTCAGAGTGAACACTCAGATTTTATTCACTCCCCATTCACTCTGGCCACTGCTAGATGTTAAGTAGAGGTTCTTCGTTATTTCTGTGCCGTATAGATAATCAGTAACAACTGATTGGCATCCCAGCAGTGATCTTTTACAAGATCTTTTGAAGCATCGTCATTCCATCCAACGGTGTCTTTAGATTGTATATTAGATGTAGATGACAGTTTACACTTATATCAAAAATAATGGATTAAATAGATACGGAAAAAATACCCATGGAGAAAATAATTTAATTTTCTCAGCATTGTTGTTGCAATTAATGGCGAAAGAGAAGGTGTTATAATTCTACATCTTTCTAACACGTGCATTTTATAAAACAATAAAAACTAGCCGATCATCTATTTACAAATTATTTATAAAACAATCAGTCAGTATCAGTTTTGCTTTAACCTGTGAAGGTTGCATATGCATGCGTATAGCATGTACCTATAAAATATGTATGTATTTTGTTTTTCAGATATTTTTAATGAAATTTGTACATGCACAGAAATATACATACATATCTAATTATGCATATATAAATACATATATACATACATATTTTATTTAACTTTAGCGTGATCTATGAACATGTGCATTGTATTTTTGTGTGTATTGGGATAAAAAAAACAACGTGTGCTTATTGTGTTATTTTTTTAGCACGTTCGCGCAAACCACGCGCAAACGACTGCTATAGGATTCATACGTGTGTTCCTGAATAGCACACAGATTTAGAAATTGTTTGCCAATGTGTTAAATAAAAATTGTAATATTTTCGTTTTGTTCTATATAAATTTGGTTTTTGAATTTTTTCCAAAAGAAAAAAATTGTACATAATATTTTTGTTTTGTTGTTTTGTCTGGTTTACGAAAACCAAAAACCAAAGGTAGGTTTGTGAAAAACAAACTATGTTGTGCCATTAAAATTTCATTAATGCCAGCCAGGTGGAATAAATTTCATTGTTGAACACTTATAAATTGAACTAGCTGATGGTAACTTCAACTGTAAGGATTCTCTTAGAAATCTGTATGTTGTTGCAGACTTATAAAATAAACACTGTGCAAAAGTCTTGTCTTCTTTAGGGTAGCAAAATTTTTGTTTTAGCAACAACTTACTTACATTCTTCGTGTTTTGGTTGACACTTAAACTGTCAATTACCTGATCAATTGAGGTATTTTTTCGTTTTGCAAGTTTTGATTTTAATAAACGAAAATTTTTCTTGCATTTTCGAATGGAATCTATAACCAACCGAAGTTGAAACCTGTACTAGTGGATTAAGCATTTCCCTAACCCGTTCTTATTCAGTCCGATCACACGGAAGTCTTCCTAATTTGCGGTCGATTCAACTATTGATATAGAATATTGTGCTGAGGTGTCTCGCTTTTCCGAAAGATATATTGAGTATCGGGGACAGTGTGTCTCGGAAAGGAGTCTCCATATCGAAAAAACCTGATGAGTGACTGACTGTGATTTGGACGAAATCCTCCTTGGTAGTCACCGATTATGCTTCCTGCCAGAGAACTGATCCTATCAAATAGTATGAGCACTGTAATTTGTATGTTTTGGAAAGGAGAACTATACAGCAATAGTACACATTTCAAGCGGTCTTCCTTCTTGAAGACATCACATCGCGGCCACTTTCAATTCATCAAACATAACTTCGCTTTGTCATGACAAATGGAAAATATGGTCAAAAGTACGGTTGTACAATGTTTCTCCTCTGAATAACAAGAGCGCCGAATTAGGGAATTCATCCTAGGATGGATCTTCATATTGTTCAGATTTAATTTAGTCTAACGAATTACGCAAATTGTGTACTTTCAGAGCTTCGTTTTTCCGTCATTTCTGCTTTTTCCACCTACAAATTTGCTTTGCTGCTCTAGCGAGTATAGCTTTTTTTAGCTTTACTTTACCTGCGATTGTAAATCGGTTTGGAACGTTAATATGGGCTATATTCTGTTGCTCAACAGCAAGAGGCTTTCCTCATCAAACCAAACCTAAAATCTGGTAATCGGCCGGCACTAACAACTGGGATTTGCATTACTTCCTAAAGAGAACTCACACAGTCCACAATGCTATTATAGATAGTTGATTTTTATTGGTAAAATTGAAAAAGTCTTTAGTATGTTCCGTTATATGTAGTATAAATTATTTTGAAGATCTCCTCCGCCATCAAAAAAAGGACATAGTCACAATGATATGTAAATGTTGAGCACAGGTTATAAATGTTTTCTGTCGATTCTGGTGTTCGGGTAGGAGATGCACTATCTCTCATATTCCGTAACTTCTTTCGGAAAAGTGGGACTATCCAGCTTATCCAGATGATATCAGATTGGACTGAGTAATAACTGAGTACGTGAATTAATTGATCCGCTTGTATACGTGTTTGCTTCCTGTGGGTTCCAAAACCAACGAACTAATCAAATCATATCTCCCTCTGCGACTTTTTTATGCGTATATACAGAAGATAAAGATTTCTAACGATAAATTTAAACCTGAAATGATAGCGTCGTTACACAGTAATTTCTACACAGATTTACTTTTTAAATTTGTCTTTTATAAAGACGGCAATTATACGAAAAAAATAATTTTTCCAGTATATACAATTCTTGTATATATGTATAGACCCGAGCAATCAATAGAATGTACATACCAATGTATAATTACTAAATTCCTAATTGCAGAAAAAAGAGTAGCTATATATGTAAGTATGACTAAACAATATCAGTTGGAAAATGATTCATTCATGCTTTTGCTGGATTATTTTTGTTTCCGAAAATCGGTCAAAACAAAAACATTTGATCTTTTTTGTTTTCCTGAACTACATAAAGCCAAAAATTAAATTATAAACAATTTTCTTTTTAAATTCTAAAACCAAATTTATACAAAACAAATAGAAAATATTACAACAATTACAACAAAAAAATAATAAAAAAACCCAATTGTTTTTTCCCATATACATAGGCAAATCCAATGCACATTATTAAATCCTATGAAAGAAAAAACTACATAATTATGTACACACTTATGCTTGATGCATTTGGAATTCGTAACCACGCAAAACCAAAATCATTTAATTATTTTGATTTTCGTAAACCAGACACATTTATTTAACACATTGGCAAACACTTTCTAAATCTGTGTGCTATTCAGGAACACACATATGAATCCTATAGCAGTCGTTTGCGCGAACGTGCTAAAAAAATAACACAATAAGCGCACGTTGTTTTTTTTTATCCCAATACACACAAAAATACAATGCACATGCTCATAGATCACGCCAAAGTTAAATAAAATATGTATGTATATATTTATGTATGCATAATTATATATGTATGTATATTTCTGTGCATGTACAAATTTCATTAAAAATATCTGAAAAACAAAATACATACATATTTTATAGGTACATGCTATACGCATGCATATGCAACCTTCACAGGATAAAGCGAAACTGCTACTGACTGCCTCAACCAGTCAAACTTAAGTTCTTAAGTTGTGCTCCATTTTGGACCACTTAGGAGAGCGGTACGACCACCAAAATTTTAGAGTTCAGTTGTTTATTTGTGACGAGAAGCCTATAAAATTTTGGTGATTGTAGCACTAACCGAAGTGGTGCAATCGGCGTGTAACTTAAGCTCTTAAGTCTAACTGGTTGAGGCATCATGATTGTTTTAGAAATGATTTGTAAATAGATGATCGGCTAGTTTTTATTCTGTTTTATAAAATGCACGTGTTAGAAAGATGTAGAATTATAACACCTTCTCTTTCGCCATTAATTGCAACAACAATGCTGAGAAAATTAAATTATTTTCTACATGGGTATTTTTTTCGTATTGAAATTCCGTATCTATTTAATCCATTATTTTTGCTTATATGACAAGCAAATGATCGCTGTCTATGTCAGCACCTCTGTAACGCCAAATAATATGCTGGTGGAATGTCTTGCTTGCAACACACGACGCCTAAATGGTCAATTTATGTAGGCAATTTATAACGTTCCCTAATTAACAATTTTCTGCTAGAGATGTTGGAAATAATTTTCTGTTGGATTTTCAAACTCGCCTTCCGCAGGCGCAGGCGAATTATTAATTCTAAATGTTTTTTTTTATTGTTGAATTTTTAAGTTATATTTTGATATACATATATATTTTTCTTTTTCTTTCAGCTGTGGACTTTTTTAATCAAATAAATATGTTGTATGGAACAATAACAGAATGCTGTACAGAAGAAAGTTGTTGCATAATGTCGGCTGGTCCACGTTATGAATATCATTGGGCCGACGGACAAACAGTAAAGAAACCAATCAAATGTAGTGCCCCAAAATATATCGATTACCTAATGACGTGGGTACAAGACCAGTTGGATGATGAAACAGTGTTTCCTTCAAAAATAGGTGTACCATTTCCAAAAAATTTTCTAGCAATTGCAAAAGTAATTTTGAAACGATTATTTAGGGTTTATGCGCATATCTATCATGAACATTTTCCAGAAATTGTTCGATTAGGCGAGGAAGCACATTTAAATACATCGTTTAAACATTTTATATTTTTTGTTCAAGAATTTAATTTAATCGATCAAAGAGAATTGGTACCTTTAGAAGATTTAATCGAAAGATTAACAACTAAAGATGATCTTATGAAAGACGGCAGTAAATTGCAAATTTAATTTATTTACTTTTGTTTTTATTATTTACGTTATAATTTTAAATTAAGTTAAGCTTTTTACTTGTTTACCAGAGAAGCATCGCTGGGTTTTTGTGATGCTCAATGAACCTTTTTTTTAAGTATATCTCAAAAATTGCTTTTTATTTTTATAAAATATGTTATTTAATAATGTTAAAATCACATGCATGTAAAATCATAAATAGTGAAGTAGAGCAGAATTTTGCTAAAATTAAATGCTACTTATCTGTAATTTAATTGTCTTTATTGTAATATGACACTGGCTTGAAAAAAGTGCAATAAAAAAAGTAAACGGAGACTAGGACAGAAATAACAAAAGAGAAAGAGACTACACAATTTTTCAAACGTCATGTACATTTTGTTGGTAAACAGACATTTTGTGTACCAAAAAAAAATGTTAAAAATTGAAACCGTTATCAAATCACTTCAAATAGTTTTACAATAAAATATTTTTGTTGAAGTTATTTAAAAATATTCGTTTTGCCTGTAATTGATGAAAGATGGAGTGAAATTGATGGAGATGTCAAACAAAAAGTATTACAACACAATTCTAAACTGCTAGAATTGCTCGTCGGGTGGCACATTTTGCTTAATTTGCATACAAAATTTCTGATATATTGTATGCACTTACTCTTATTAACATTTTGTATACATATTATTTTTCTCACTTCATTTGGATTTTCCAGACCCTGAAAATTAGCCAGTGTCATAAAAGCATTATCCATTTTGTCAATTAAAACTAAATGCTATTTGGCTTTTGACGCGATGTTGTCATACATGAGTTTAAAAATTACTTAATAAAATCAAGTTATGTTTCACTTTTAATGAGCTTAATCATTTCAAACATGCATACATATTTTAAAAATTACAAAGTTTACTAATGGCCGCTTCCACAGAATAATGACTAACGGCCGGTTAGTTGTGCCCCAGCTAAATTTTTTGTATGAAACCTGAACGCAAACTTGGCTTTTATTCCATGGAAATATTTAACGATTAGTTAAAAACTTATTCAATCAAAATTGGCCATTTAAATATTTATACGCAAGATAAATATTTCCACGGAATAAAATATATTTAACCAAGTTTGCATTGATTTTTTTCTGACTGCAAAAACAGATTTCATTTTTCAAATTTTTTATTAAATGGCACACAACTAACCGGCCGCGTGTCATTTTTCTGTGCAACCGACCATAAATAATTTATTTTAACAGAAATAAATAAAAATTATACATATAAAAACCATATTTACTTACATAATTTAGTCCATACAAAAACTTAATAAAGCAAATAGTAAATGAAAATATGAAATTGTATATTTGGCTAGTTAAGAACAGAAGTGATCCAAGAAACATTTTGTTATTAGAGAGGTAAAATGTTTTTATTAAAATTGAGGCTAATATATTTTTGTTACAATATGTTAAATATTAATAAGAAGATCTTGTGACTTGACATAACTCTATTTTTGTAAAAATGTTACTTGGATCACTTCTGCTATTAACTACATAGCTATTTGTAGTTGCCTTTTAATGGCGTTTTCTTTTTTACAAAAAACTGGCAAAAAATGTTGATGTACATCAAAATTTTTTGATGTAAATTACATTTTTGCGTTCTTTTAGCGGAAAAAATGGCAAAAAAATTTGATGTACATCAAAAAATGGAAATGTAGATTTTTACTTCCATTTTAACTACCACATACACATATTTATATACATATAATACGTCAATATTCTCAAGTACGTCAAATGCGTCATTTTAATTTTTTTCAAAATGGTTTGTTATTGTTTTCGGCATCCCTTTCGGGTTTAGGCACTTTTCATAGAAAATAGTTAAAACATATTGAAAAAAATCTCGGATGGAAAAATCCGAGATTTTTATCCGTCTAGTGAACACAGCTTGAGTTTCTATTCGCGATTTCCAACAAAGTAGCTGACATCTGGCGAACAAAACATGAATCGCAGTTTACTATTATACTGTTTATATTGGTGGTTGAATCCAGGTTCAACCTGGGTTCAACCCCCAATATAAACACCAAAAGTTAACTTGGAATTAACTCGACTCAATCCAAAAATTTCTTAGGTCGAGTTAACTCTGGTTAATATAAACGCCCAGAGTCGAGTCGAAAAACAACAACAAAAAATAATCAATAAATTTAAAAATAAAAATGACGATTTTTCATAATTTTCTTGTACGAGCGCGTCTGTGTTTAAATTCGGCAGCATATTTTTGTGTTTTTTCAATTTTTTTTAAATATTTTTCTATGTAACTAGTTCGAAAGAAAAAGTTAGAATGATTTTTTGAAGGAAAAAATTAGAATGATTTTGACATTTATAACCTGGTTTCGACTCAACCTTAAGATAACTCTCCAATATAAACACGAAGTTAACTTCAAGGTTAACCTGAAGATAACTACAACTTGACTCAACCTAGGTTCAACCTCCAATATAAACAGTATATATGATGCAAGGGGGATCAAAACTGTTAGAACAATCGATTTGACAATTCTCGTCCTCCTTGTAGACGTAGAAACCAACGCTATTATACATTGTTTTCGCCATACAAATTGCCAATCACGACCTGCGTGACAGAAATTGTTAATTTTGAGTGTTTTTTTTTTGTTTATGTCAAACTGCGAAGCAGCCATTGTATCACGCGATTATTATTGTAATACTGTGTGCCTGAGAGCGATTTTTTCGACTAAATTGCCGATTAAACTAAATTAATGAGTAGTTATGCCATTACCCACCAGTTTTTATCATTTATATTGTTTGTATTGGAGGTTGAACCTAGGTTCAACCTGGGTTGAACCTTCAATATAAACACCAAAAGTTAACTTGGATAACTCCAAGTTAACACTCGGCTCAATCCAAAAAATTTCTTAGGCCGAGTCGAAAACAACAACAAAAATAAAACTAAAATAAAAAAAAAATTATTTATTTTAATTTGTTTGTGTGAGCAGTGGTATCTAAATACGAAAGCATATTTTTTGTGATTTTTTCCGGTTTTATTTTATTAAGTTTCCCCTAAAATTAATTGCATTCATCTAGATATTTTTTCAAAATTTTGGACTCGATCCAAAGATAACTCTGCCAATATAAACAAAGGTTAACCTGAAGATAACTACAAGGTGACCCGACCAATATAAACCGGGTAATTTAGACTCCTGCTGAGGTTGCTTGACTATTTATTTGACATTTTAATTTTTTGTCTTTATTATTTTTTTATCGTATGCATACGAGAAAAATGTTTAAAAGGGAATACTCTCATTCTTAAATTTCGATTGTAATTTATAATCATATTCATGAATAATGCAATTCGCATATCCATATTTGTTTTATTTTTTCTATTTCTTTGATTTTAAATAATAACAAACCGGTGTTGTTGAAAACAATATGACGTATGAAAAGTCATAATTTAGTTTAGTTTACAATTTAGTTTACAATCGGAGGCACAGCATATTTAAAAGATACTAGTGCCACCTTTGAATGAATGATATGAATCAGTCATTAATTAGTTTAGTTGGCAATTAACAGCGCATCCCCAATAGAATTCCTTATGACTTTCCTTACAGAAAATTTTTTTTTTCTCAAATCATTCTCAGGCACACAGGTCTAAATATATGACGATGTTAACGGGTCGAGTATTCCTCCAATACTAATTCAAAAATGTATTTTACTGTTGAATTTCATGTTTCGATTTAAGAGCGATGTCGAAACTAGCAAAGTAACAAACACATATCATTAGTACAGGAGAAAAACTCGTAGATTTGATTAATTGGATCGCGTGAGGCGTACGCATACACATAGACAATTATTAATTGGACACCACATCAGTGCAGCCGTCAACTCCCGGACTACAGAAATCAACCTTAGACATGGGAGATATTTTGTTTTAATTAATTTTTTACAACTGATTTTCAAATCATCTATTAATTTATCTTTCATAAGTTATATTCTCGTTTCGAGTGTTGTAGCCCTATGACTAGTCTCTTTACAGTATTATCATATTTTAAGCCGATCCAGAATGGATCAAGCGGATTATTCCTTCGCAGCCGTCTTACTGCGTTTGTGTCATCCAATCTTAGATTTCTCATTTGTATAAATCGAGAGACAGAAATGAGTTGAGTAAAAAAGTTCTGATAATTCCAATGTCACGATTGTATTTGTGACTACATTGCGCGCAATTTAAAGTCACAAATACAATCATGACATTGGAATTGTCAGAAATTTTTACTCAATTCATTTTTACCTTTCGAAGTATCAAAATGAGAAATCTATGGTAAACTTATTTTTTATGGTACGACGTATCACAGCATTTAGATGTAGACTAACGCCATAGAAAAATAAGTTTACATAGATTTCTCTTTTTTATAAATCGAGAGATAAAAATGAGTTGCGTAAAAAACTTCTGATAATTCCAATGTCATGATTGTATTTGTGATTTTATATTGCGCGCGCTTTATAATCATAACATTTGAATTATCGGGAGTTGAGATTTGCATTCTGTCGAGTACGAACGTATTGAAATATAATAAACTAAAATCATTTCCACGCGTATTTTTATTTTTATATTGTTATCGACAACGGGACAAACTAAACTAATTTGGATTATTAAGAATAGTGTTTAAACTTTAAAGTACAACTTAAATCTGGGGCCTTGACAATAAACAGTTTTTTTTTGTATTTATCCCTGCAATCTGTTCTGGGGCCTGTTCAAGACTCTCCCTGCTGTTTCGCGGTTTGCTTATTACGTCCTCACTTTTACGCCAGTTAGCCGAATCCGAGGACGTACGGCTATAGGAACGATTTTAAGACCATCTGCACATTGCAAGCTCCATACATTTCATCACAGATCGTAATCTGTGAGGAAATCTCTCATTTGCATTCTGCCCCTGTCGGGATTCGAACCCGGTACCTACCGGCCCAAATGCCAAAGTTTTAACCACTGTGCCATTTGGTCGGGAATAAACAGTTTATACAGTGTTAACAAAATGAGTTCAATTCAAGAAAGTGATTGTGCTGCTGATGATACTATAATTGACACCGGAAAGGAGATCATTGTGTTTAAAGAAGTACCAGCAATACATAGTAGTTTTGACGAAGAATTAGTACCTCAAAATGTGCAAAAACTAAACGCTTCTTACTCATCTACATCTATACTAATCAGTGATGAAATGAATTTGTTGCGACATTAAAACGTGGAGTTAAAAAAAGAAAATTGACTTATGAAAACTAAAGTAGATTCGTTTGAAACACAAATATGTACGTAGTTTGACATATACATATATGTGAAAATAAAATCGAAACTAGCCAAACCAACTGAAAATAGTTCGTATTTACCTTTCGACAACAGTAATGTAAAAAATACACGTAAATACACGTAACCCACGATTATTAACAAATAACCAGTTGCAAAATAATATAAGCGAAGAACAAGCGGGCAGAGGCGATGACGACAATGATTTCATCCCAGTTTTAAGAAGACAATATAAAAACAATTAACGTAAACAACAAACAAGAGTAACTGAAACGGTAAGTCCTACAGTTATTAAAGGCAAAGAGAATTCATATCCAAAGTACCGAAGCAGAATCAATAATTTCATACAAAAATTAATGGGTTATCGAAATGGGTTATGCAATCTCACAAACGCAATGTAATGTTATGCCATATAAAAAAACTAAATAAAAAAAATATGTTTGTATAGATATACAATTTCGGTTACGCTTTACGCATATACAATACAAAACATACGTACCCGATTTGTTTTTATTCTTCTTCGTTTTTCTGGTTTTAGTTTTAAAAGGAAAAAAAGAGTATAGCATTGCTCAACATAAACTAAAAATACAAAAAGGCATCATTTTGTTCTATAAATAATATGAGAAAATAATAAATAAATAATTATATATTAATAAATATTAATAAATAATTATATATTAATAAATAAATATATTAATAAATAAATATAAAACATATGAGAAAATAACTTAACATATGCATATATGTATATGATATAGAGCTGTGTTGAAAATGTTCTTCATTACCATGGCTAAATCAAAAATTTAATACATATTTAAGCGCAATCGGCTCATAACAATATTTTTCATTTGTTTTAATTTTGATTTAGCAACAACGTTTTTTTATCTACAGTTGTGTATTTATTACGCGCGATCGTGCATGGTCAAATTTACGCTACGAAAAAATAAAAAAAGTGTGTAACATCCTTTTCAAGTTTTGTAAATTTCTAATTTCTTATACAATTTTGTTGTCGTTAGACATAATATTATAATTAAAACCGTTCGAAACGCGAAGTGATATAATAAGTACATTTTTTCATTTTTATTGATTTATTAATTTTTCTTCAAAGACAATTTTTCGTTCGTTTGCTTTTTTGACACACATTTTCAAATTTTAATTATTTATAAACTGTTTATGCCGTACAGTTTCCGTATACAATTTCATAAAATCATGGAATTTTCTAACGATAATACAAATTTAAAAATTCTTCCGTCTGGAGTGGTTTGTGCAGTTAAAAATTGCCATGCAACAAAGCAAGCATTTCCAGCTAAAATATTTTTTGGTTTTCCTTCTCCTACTTCTTCTTTATATAATGATTGGATACAAAAGTCCAGTTTAGATGTAAATAATTTAAAGAAATGTTTAAGAGTGTGTGAAGATCACTTCACTGATGATTCTAAACTTCAAAATCGAGTTAAACGAGGCACGATTCCATCTTTAAATTTATTTCAAGACGAAGAAGATTTTTTTGATGTTCCAAATCAAGTTCGAAAGGTTTATTCTAGTTGTTCAAAATCATTTTCTACTAGTAGAGATCTAACATTAGAAGAGTTCGAAAGATATAAGCCCCCTATTAAAAAACCGGCTTTACTAGACGAGAATGTCTGCAGTTATTGTGAGATATAAACAAAAAATTGCGTTTACTATCGAACCAAAACCAATGAAATAAAACAGGAGTTAGTTAAGATGAAAGCGGCAATCCAACGAAAAAATATTAAAATTAGATCTCTTACATTAAAAACAAAATATCTAAAAAAAAATCAATAAGTCGTTAAAATTTCAAAGTAAAATTGAATTAAAAGATAGGATTAATAAGTTAAATTATGTAGAGGACCACGCAAAAGAGCTAGGGAAAATGCTTTTAGTTCGAAAAGCCAAAACTTCTAAATGGAGTCAACCTCAAAGGTTTTTAGCACAACATTTATTTTTTCGATCAGCAAGATTATACCGATATTTAAAAAAGGCTTTAAAATGTAGAATGCCAGCTGTATCATCCATTCAAGCTTGGATGCCAGTGAAACATCTAAAACCCGGAATAAATCACGACATTTTTTTTAATTTAAAGGAAAAGTGTTATCAAATGGACACTAATTCGAAACAAGCAATTCTCGTTTTTGATGAGATTGATATCAAACGTGGTTTAGATTAAAATTGTTATCACGATCATATAGACGGGTTCATTGATTTAGTTAGTCAGAACACAATTGCGAAATCTGTTTGCATTTTTATGATTCGAGGTCTCTTTTCAAACTACAAATACGTTTTATCTTATTATTCATCTAAGAGCAATATGAAGGGAGAAGACGTTAAGGAAAAACTGTTAGAGAATATCGATCTTGCCGAGAAGAGTGGGTTTAAAATTGTTGCGGTTGTTTGTGACCAAGGTTCTAACAACCGGAATTGTTATTCTAAGTTAGGGATTTCGGTAGACAATCCATTTTTCTTGTTTCGTGATCGAAATATCTTTGTGCTCTATGACCCTCCACACTTAATTAAAAGTGTGCGAAATAATTTGATGGCAAGTGATTTAGCAACTCCAGAAGGGGTTGCAAGTTACTCAGTTTTAGAAGAATTGTATGAAATTGAAACTAATTCTACTACAAAAATGTGCACAAAATTAACGTTAGCACATATTAAACCAAACACATTCGAAGAAATGAAAGTAAGCTACGCTACTCAAATTTTTAGCCGAAGTGTAACAGCTGCGATCAAAACCGCCGTACAGTTTAATAAATTTTCCGATCCAAATAAGGCGCTAACAACAATGCACTTTTGCGAAAAAATGGATGTGCTTTTCGGTGCTCTAAGTAGTAAGAAACAATACGATGGAAACATAAACCGAAACGCACTTAAAATTGAAAATGAGCCATACAAAATTTAAAAATCTTCATTGAAGTTCATTGCAGATATAAAAAAGTGTTCAACGTCAAAGTCAAAAGCATATTGTTTTTCGGAACTTATACAAACAATTAATGCGATATTGAGTATCACGGACGGGTTTATTAGAAATAACCAGATGGCTAACGATATTTCCTTCTCGATTTAATCAAGACCCATGTGAGAATTTATTTGCGGTAATTAAGCAGAGAGGTGAAAATTCTAGAAACCCAACTGTTCATCAATTTAATGATATCATTGCCCAAATTATGTCAATGAAAATTGTACAACCAATTGAACAGTCCAATTGTGAGGCGGATAACGACGAAATTCTCGTTGATCCTGGAAATTATTTTACATCCAATAACGCTAATTGTCTACAATTGGAGATTAACAATGGGCCAAGTAATACACAAGATGAACAGCGCAGCGATATAAGATTGGAAATAATTTATTTTGATGAACCACTCGATAAAGCTATTGAAGGCATGCCAATTTTTGACGAATGTTCAGAAAAATATTTTGCTGGATATACGATTTCTCGTCTAAAGAGAAAAATTAAATGAAGGCAGTGCGAAAACAAAATGGTGACATTGGGGGAAAAATGAATTTGCAGAATGAGTCTTTTATATTTTATAAAAATTACAAGAAAGATTCTGATTTTGGATCGCTGCATCCTCCATCAGAAATTTAATTCGATATTAGCAAAAATCATATGAAAATATTTCGACAAGTGTTTGATAAATCACCGCACGTTAAAGACGGAAACTATACGGCATAAACAGTTTATAAATAATTAAAATTTGAAAATGTGTGTCGAAAAAGCAAACGAACGAAAAATTGTTTTTGAAGAAAAATTAATAAATCAATAAAAATGAAAAAAATGTACTTAAATTATATCACTTCGCGTTTCGAACGGTTTTAATTATAATATTATGTCTAACGACAACAAAATTTGTCGCACAATATATAAGAAATTGTATAAGAAATTAGGAATTTACAAAACTTGAAAAGGATGTTACACACTTTTTTTATTTTTTCGTAGCGTAAATTAGATCATGCATGATCGCGCGTAATAAATACACAACTATAGATAACAAATCGTTGCCCAAGTATAACAAAACGAAAGTAAAAATTGAGCACAGTATTTTCCTTCGTTTTCATCCAAAATTAACGAAAGTTAAACTTCACATTATAATGATAGTGTTTGTAGCGTATACGGATTATATACATATGCGTATACAAATGGCGTTATTTAGTTTATTGTGAGAACGCTAAGTTTATAGTAACTTTTAACGATGCGGATACATTATTGTCAACTTTGATATTAATTTAATTGAAGATAGGAAGGCTGTAAAACAATTGGTAATGTAAAGATTCATTCGAGATATTTTGGTACAATCTATTATATTTTGTTTTCCTATTTTATATTTAGAAATCATTATTTATGAAGCAAGATGGCCACGAACTAAAAAAGTGCATTAGGGCAAACTTAACAGAGCTGTTCACCGAAGAGCTTAGCTGCAAGTTTACGTTTAACGGTCAATAAAGATAATGTGAGGTATGGTTTACGTTATTCCGTGTTAAATTTAATAATTACAATATTATTGTCAACATTTTAGATACTATGGAAAAATTTAACCGATTTAATATCCACAACTTACTTTTATTATATAAAAGACAAACAAGGAAAATTATTTTAAAAAAAACTCTAGTGTAAATATTAGAAATTAAAAAACTGAATAATTTAATCGAAATGGATGTATATATATATATATATATATATATATATATATATATATATATATATATATATATATATATATATATATATATATATATATGTCCAAAGTAATCAATAATGAATTAAAATAATGAATTTAATAAATCATTTTATATTACAAAAACAAAAATATTTCTTTAAAAACATTTAATTTTACAACCAAAATTTGAAATTGCCGTTTAAACAAACACAAGCACAATTGTTCCCGCCAAATATTTCTCAATACGTATACACATGCAATAAAATGTTTATAATGAGTTTCGTCCAGTTTCGGATTTTCGCGACACGCTTCATACGTTTTATTTTAATAAATTGCAACTCAAACTTAGAAAAATACTAGACTAAGTTTAGTACTTAAGTACGAATATCGTCAGAAAAATTGAAAGTAAAAATACTTGGGTAAGTACGAGTATCGCCAGAAAAATTGAAAGTAAAAATACTTGGGTGTTGCTAAATCAAAATTAAAACAAATGAAAAATATTGTTATGAGCCGATTGCGCTTAAATATGTACATATTAAATTTTTGATTTAGCGATGGTAATGGAGAACATTTTCAACACAGCTCTATATCATATACATATATGCATATGTTTAGTTATTTTCTCATATTTTTTATATTTGTGAAAATAAAAAACAATCCATTCCGATAAAATGAATATACGAAATCAAGAACAAAATGATGCCTTCCCAAGTATTTTTACTTTCAATTTTCCTGGCGATATTCGTACTTAAGTACTAAACTTAGTCTAGTATTTTTCTAAGTTTGAGTTGCAATTTATTAAAATAAAACGTATGAAACGTGTCGCGATTATTCGAAACTGAACGAAACTCAATAAAGGAGAATTGTATACATGTATGTGTGAACAGAAAAGACAAAAAACAAAATGGCGGGAGCGAGGTTGTGCATGAATGTAAAATGCTATATTTGAAAATGTTAGAAGAAAAAGATGGCGGCATCCAAATGTGAGAGCAAAATAAAAATTTAGGTTTAAAATGAATATTTTTATTTTATTAAATTTGCGGTATACAAATATACATACATATATACATATTATATACGAATCTAAATTATATTTTAGTTAATTTTTTAATTATTTTTTATTATTACACAATTTGAAATTATTCTTTGATTGTAATATTAAAAGTTTAAATAATTTTCCAAATAGGTACTATGATTGCACATCAAGTTTATTATTTTCGCATTTGTTTTCTACCTAAAAACTTAAAACTGAACTAGAAATTAATTAATTTATGAAAACAATATTTGAATAGATATAAAATATATTTTGATGTAATTTTATTTAAATTAACGCACATCTTTAAATTTTTTTAACAAAATTTTATAAAATTACCAAACTCATGTCGTGAACATGAAAAATAAAAACAAACCATTACACGCTATACACATTCCTACGAAAGGAAAATTGCGGTAACACAGTATACAGTAGTAACAACACAGTATACATATACGCTACAAACACCATCATTGTGAAGTTTAACTTTCGTTAATTTTGGATGAAAACGAAGGAAATGCTCAATTTTTACTTTCGTTTTGTTATACTTGGGTTTTTGTATTTTTAGATTTTTTAAACTCTAAACTCCTTTTTTCCTTTTAAAACTAAAACCAGAAAAACGAAGAAGAATAAAAACAAATCGGGTACGTTTTGTATTGTATATGCGTCATCGAAATTACATATCTATACAAACATATTTTTTTTATTTAGCTTTTTTATTTAGTATGGCATAACATTACATTGCGTTTGTGAGATTGCATAACCCATTAATTTTTGTATGAAATTATTGATTCTGCTTCGGTACTCTGGATATGTATTCTCTTTGCTCAAACATAAATTAAATAAAAAATATTTCAAGGACATTTTTGATTCATTTTAGTTTAACCCGTATTAGCCCAGTGATAGATCAATACAAAACAACTCGTAAAAAGAAAATTGGAGAAATTATAACGGAATATTATTAGTGCAATGTTTTGTTTAAATAAAAATCCTTTCCAAAAAATATTTAGTATATGGTTTTGCAATCGAACAGTGCACAGGTGAATTATTCAAATTATAGGGTTTTCCAATACGAATGATATGATTTTTAAGTGACGTTTCGGCCATTTGTAATATGTCATGACCTGTCATTTTTTGTTTCTTTGTATTCAGCAATGTTTGCAATTTCATCATGGTGAGATATACGCAAGAACAACGTTTACAAATTATTCAGTTTTATTATCAAAATAATCATTCTCCAATTGCAACTTTTCGTGTGCTTTTGCCATTTTATAGTCGTAATAATCGTCCAAGTGTGCTCGCTATTCGTCGAATTGTTGAAAATTTTGAGCGTACATTTTCTTTACATAATGTTCAAGTGCAAATAAGACAAAGAAACGCTCGAACTAATGCAAATATTGCTGCCGTTCAGGCAAGTGTTGCTGAAGACCGCAATTTGTCGATTCCAAGACGTTCTCAAGAATTGGGACTGTCTCAAAACACAACCTGGCGAATTTTGAGAAAGGATTTGGGTTTGCATCCGTATAAAATTGTTCTCACTCAAGAACTGAACCCATTGGACCATCTTCTCCGAAGAGGCTCACTTTCATCTGAGTGGTGCGGTAAATAAACAAAACTGTCGATTCTGGTGCGAAGAAAATCCACAAATTATTCATGAAAAACCATTACATCCACCTAAATTGACAGTTTGGTGTGGTTTTTGGTCTGGTGGAATCATCGGTCCATATTTTTTTCGAATTGAAGCTGGTAACACTGTTACTGTCAATGGAGATCGGTATAGATCGATGATAACTAACTTTTTATGGCAACCAACTTTTTATGAAATTGGAAGAAGTTGATCTTGACAACATTTGGTTTCAACAAGACGGGGCTACGTGCCACACAGCAAGTGCAACAATTGAATTATTGCGAGAAAAGTTTGGAGATTCGATTATTTCAAGAAATTGTGATATTGAATGGCCTCCAAGAAGTTGTGATTTAACATCATCAGACTATTTCTTGTGGGGTTATTTGAAGTCATTGTTCTTTAGCAATAAACCAAACTCTATTCAAGCTTTACAAGTCAATATTGAACGTGCTATTCATGGCATACGACTAGATTTAGTGCAGAAAGTGATCGAAAATTGGGTTCATCGAATTCGTTCCTGCAGAAGAAGTCGTGGAGGCCATTTGAATGTATCGATTGTACTTCACATTAAATAAAAAACATTTCAATTTCCTTAACAACTAGTGTGTTTTTTTTAAAGAAATCATATCACTCTTATTGGAAAACCCTTTACCATAATTTTACAGAACACATTTACAATATATTTTGTTACATAATTTCAAGGACTTTGAAGGTAAGTTGTTATTTTTTGTACAATATATTTTTTATTTTTTACATTTCCGTTATCTAACGGTTGTATTTTATTTTTCCAACAATTTTTTGTTTTCCAAATTCGTCAATCGAAATACTTACTAAGCAGTTTACATTTCATTCGAAAAAAATAATTTGGGCTAATATGGGTTAAATTTTATTTAAAAGAGAGCACAACAAAACAAAATAAAACACACAATATTATGACTAGTTTGCATTGAAAAAAGTACCAAAATACCAAAAACCCTAAATAAGAGCTAATACCAAAATACGAAATACCCTAAATAATATACATAGCTCCAATTTTTTTTTTTTGTTTTATTCTGCTCTCTCGAAAATAAAATTTAAACTAAATTGTATGTCAGCGGTTCCCAGACTTATTTTGCCACGGAACCCTTTTCATATTCTTCAAATTTCATGGAACCCTATTCATGGAAAATCCTGTTTCGCATAAATGTGTTGTTAAAGAACGGCAATATAACTCTAATAGCTTTTTGGCTAAATTTTTATATTCATCAAATATATTACAGCAGAAAGTTGCTAACGGCACCCTCTTCGAAGTTAGCGACTATTCGAACTAATTTCAATTAAATTCTCGTATTCTACTGCTAGTAGTTCCGTTGGCTTTTCATTGCTTTTGAAAGGATTTTGTACTCAATAATTATCGTTATTGTTTAATTTTGGTATGTATGTATGAAATGTAGTGTGTATGTACTGTTTTGGTAACGATGCGCAATCAAAACAAATAACATCTGAATCGAAGAAATATTATATCATTGTCACTTATCTTTATATACATTGCAAGTTACCGAATGGAATCCAAGCTACGAGCTACCAATTTAATATCTATAATAAATAAAGTTAGTTTAAAGTAAAATATAAAAGCTACTTAACTTTATACTGTACTGACAATCCGGTAATGTTTATATTTTTTTTTAACAATTCTTTATTTATTGAATCTTTCAAACATGAAAATAACAATAAGTTTTCAAATCTTAATAACTAAGGTAATTATGTAAATCTGCGGAATCAGAATTTACTTCTTATCAATAAGTAAATTAATAATTTTATAATTTATGTTATTACAACAGCCATCGTTTTCTTCTTCAATCGCGAAGACGTAGGTATATCTTTTAGGTTTCGCGCCAGCAAATTCGGATCAGCCATGCTACACTATAATTTGGTTTTCTGGATTCAAACTATTGCGCGATAGATTTTAATTTTTAATTTTAAACCCTTATTTTAAATTAAATCATTAAATTTTTTTGTCTTGTTTTATTCTTTTCCCTCGAAAATAAAATTTAAACAAAAATCTACATCTCAAACATGTCCGTAAATTTTTTTATTTTCATTTCAATTTTTTTCATTTCGGATACACGGTCAAAATTTTTACGTCTCAGCTACGTAATAAAATTTTTGTCCGTGAATCCGAAATGAAAAAAATTGAAATGAAAATAAAAAAATTTAAGGACAGTTTTGAGATGTAGATTTTTGTTTAAAATTTATTTTCGAGAGAAAAGAATAAAACAAGACAATGATTTAATTTAAAATAAGGGTTTAAAATTAAAAATTAAAATCTATTGCGCAATAGTTTGAATCCAGAAACCAAAATTGTGTGTAGCATAGCTGGATGAGATACCAGTTTCCCTGCATAGCTGATCCGCATCTTTTGTAATTCGTCTTTGACAGTTAGGATGTTAAGGTCCTTATGTATATTTTTATTTTTTACGAACCAGGGGTGACATGTTCTACCATCACATTTTCGATACTTTATCGAAGTTTATTTCTCATTTTCCTAAACTAAAATGGACAACTGTTTCATTTATGAATTATTTCTTTTCTATTGCTATCACAACCTACTAGTACAAATGCGAATAAATTGTCTTTCTCTAATTTCGTTCAACTATCGAAAACAAATTATTTCTTGATAGAAATGGAGTAGAATATCACAATTTTTCAATCTAGCAACCTGGTAAATGATATAAAATGTGAAATAGTGCCACATTTTATTCTAAAGAAGCGAGACATAATCTACGATAAAGTATCGAAAATGTGATGGTAGAACATGTCAGCACAGGGTGCTTCTGTAATCATTCTGAGAATTTTTGACTGTGTTCGTTGGATAATGTCGATATTCGAATTTGAGGTTGATTGCCATAGTGCCAATTATACGACCAAATTGGTTTAATCATTGTGTTATACAGGAGAAGTTTGTATTCTAGGTTAATAGTTGTTATAACAACAACACTTATATCAAATTATGACATTGAATATATCAATTTTTCCATATACATATACATCCGTTAAATACTGATGACACGGAATATGTATATCGGTTTTCATATTGTCTAGGGCATTTACATTTAATTTAAATTTATTTTGCATAATCAATAGTTTTATAAATGATCTTTTTTGCATATAAATCAAATGAATTATGGAATAAATATTAGTTCTTACACAACAGTCAACGTGTTTCTGTCCAGCCCTGACCAGCAGCAAGCGAGAAACATTTTAAGTAATGAGTTAACTTTGGATTGAAACTGAATTATCTTTTCTAACGTATATATTGGCGGATTATGTTGGGATCGAATCGAAACCGAGTTGAGATAAACGTCAAAAAAAAATTTCTAAATACATATTTCTATATTTATTTAAATTAAAACAAAAATAAAAATATTTAAAAAATTTTATATATACACGCAAATAATCGTAAACGAAATAAAAATGGCGTTGTTTTATTATTAATATTTTTATAATAATTTGTTGTTGTTGTTTTTCGACTCGATTCCGTATATATTGGCATTTATAAGGATTGAGTTAACTCGATTCTACAAATTTGGTGGATCGAATCGAGTTAACGCGAAGATGACTCGATCCCGTATATATTGAAATTTCGATCCGGGTTCAATCCGGATTGAATTCTTAATATATACGTTAACGAAACCTTACATAATTTAACGAGAACGTTTTATTACAGAATATTTGACATTTTGACCAGCGAATCTGTAACACGATTATTATTGTCAATTGAATTTTTAAATGTCAATCTGCAAAATAACAAATTTACCACGCCACGATTTTAGTCAAAACTGAATCTATTTGAGAAAATTGAACAGATTTTTACCCTATTTAAAGGACGAGGGGCAAACAATAAAAAAACGGTCTTTGTGGTACGAGTAATAAATCGCACAAGAGACAGATTACTATGTATATACTCTACATACTACAACGTAATCTACATACTTGTTACATATATATGTAACAAGTATGTAGATTACTATCCTAGTGTTCAGTCCGACCAAAATGATAAAAATTAGGCACATTCGATTGAACTGATTTAACTGAATAATCTGAATTAGCTGAATATATCACATCAGTTTACCTCAGTTAACTCAGATTATTCAGTTAAATCAGTTCAATCGAATGTGCCTATTATCATGATATTTTTTATCAGCTTTTGTCATAAAACGCACTCATTTATCACTAAAAAAACCAAAAATGTTTTCGATTCTGGCTGTCAAAATGTATACATTTTATTTCTAATGTTATTGCGCTATGATTTTACAGGAACAACATTTTGTTCAACTTTTATGTTATATGTATTTTCGTATTAACAGTAATACATTAAAAACAATGTTGAACTACAGTGTCTGGAATAAACTCAAAAAAATATATTGTTTAAACTTTGATTTGACTTGTTTAATTGTGCATGATTTGTGTGTGTAGTTTCTTTTCTGTGTTTTTGTTCAATCTTCAATGTTCATTTCATTTTCTCTGATGGCGACCGCATGAAATGTTTCTCGAGCTCAAGTTAAAAATAAGTGATATAATGCAAATTGTTGTTGTAATGAAAATGTTGTTGTACCGCCTTTTTGAGATAACACATTTTTAAGTTTTAACTTTGTTTGCTCGGCTCGAGAGTCGAGAGACATTTCATGCGGCCGCCTTGAATGATTGATTAGGTGCGACGTTGTGTGCTTAAAAATATTCGTGTATTCACGAATTGGGCGAGAATATGATTTCCTTTACACATATAAATGCCATCTTAAAACAATTTGTGAAAGATTATAGCGCAATCAATTATCTGCAAATCTCTGTCGTAAATTATAATTGAATGAATGTTTAAATGTGTGAATTATAGTAGTATTCAAATCTCGCTGGAATTCTGACAGTTCTCGCGCAGAAGTAATATGGCGGATACACAGTGATGTATTAAGTATAATATTCATGTTTATTGTTTACATTTTTACGTTGTATTTGTATTTAAATGGAATAGGAATTTTAGGATACAATTAAAACACAAAGTTTAGATTTTATAAATTAAAATAATATTTAATTCGATAAGTTAAGAATTAATTCAAAATTCCATTAAATTGAAAACTGCATTTGTTTTTTTTTTTGTTGTTGTGCTTTTGTGCGATACGAATCACATTTGGGTATTTATTTTCCCTTACCAAAATTAAATGTTGTCATTGTTTCCAAAAGGCGTGCAATATTTTTTTAGACCTATTAATTTCCACTTGATATATGATTGTAATAACATAAATACATAATAATTTTGAAAGTTTTGTGTATTAAAACTGAAATATAATTCTTTTTCATGATTATTTATTATTTTATTTATGTTTACTATCTAAGATAAATGCGACCCATCAAAATTTTTATAAAAAAATTAACTACACCACTGAAAGCTGCGCAGAACAGTTAAATTTTTTTTTTTTTAAGATCTGAATATTACTATAAATACATAATAATTTTGAAAGTTTTGTGTATTAAAACTGAAATATAATTCTTTTTCATGATTATTTATTATTTTATTTATGTTTACTATCTAAGATAAATGCGACCCATCAAAATTTTTATAAAAAAATTAACTACACCACTGAAAGCTGCGCAGAACAGTTAAAATTTTTTTTTTTAAGATCTGAATATTACTATACTATGTGTACTCCCCGGGTTTGTTTTATTAGCTAAGAAAAGATGCGAAGTATTAAACTATTGTGAAATACACTTAGGCATTAGTAAATAGTAAATTTTTGTTATGATAGCGCCAACAATGTTTTGACGTGAAGAATCAATTTATAATAATTTTTTCAATTTGGTTGTTCACTCGGGTTTGACATAAAATTATACGGAAATAAGTTTGGGTCACAAAAAATATCATGATAAATTTTATAATTTTGGTCGGACTGAACACACCAATTATAGTTTGCGTGCCGAATAGAAGTCTGTCTATAATTATCAATAAAAGTTCAGTATCCAGCTCGCGCTAAGATAAATTTTACATACAAATTTGACGTACAATTTAGCTAGCGAAATAACAAAAAAATATTTAGCTCGCGATTTCGCAGATGCGGTATGCAGCTCACGCTAAAAGTTTGTAGTTATCTCACTCACATATAGACTGCGCTAGTGAAAACTCTACAAACGTTTTCGCAGCAATTTATCTGCCTAGAACGATAAAATTGAGATAAATTTTGACAGCACAACGTGAAAACTATTTTTTTAATGGATGAACTAAATAATTCTATAGAATATGAAAATTTTCTATACTGCCGTACTAAACATAAATGACTTAACTGCAAAAAATGAGTTTTGATATAATCGATGTTAAACTTTTGAAACTTGTATCCTTTCTGTGTTAAATTGAAATGCATATATCTTAATAACAGGTTTCTGTTTTTCTTTTTAATTTATTTTGTTAATGTTAAAGATAGAGATTAATAATAGCTATCGAATAGCATCATTAACTCAATTTGTCCAAAAATGCAGTTAAGTCATTTATGTTTAGTACGGCAGTATAGATTACGAATGTTTCGAATATCAAGAAGAATACTTGATTGACTACGAAAAAGTGGATACAGAAAATTTAGAAAGTGTAAAAAGGAAGCCAAAACTAAAATTTTAGCTTTTAATTTTAAATGTTTATAAAAATACTTATTAAATAGTCGATTGAACTATATTTTTGTTTGTTGTAGGAAAAATAAAACAAACGTCAAAATTTATCTCTACATAAACTTTTTAGCTAACAATTTATCTGTAATTTAGTGGAGACTTGTGGAGACCGCGTTAAAATTTATCTTAGCGCGAGCTGGATACCTAGCTATAGAGTGAGAATAATCAAAATAATAATTTTTTTTTCAGCATAAGGGGTATACATATATATTCCCTAATTAAATATACAAATTAAATTTTTTTCTTGAACATATTTGTTTTCTTCGTCAATTAAAACTGAAATTCCTTATCCATTTTGAAAATTACAAGAATGACAGCTGCAACATTAATCAACAACACTCTCAACTACCGTGGCACGTTCTTTCCAAGTAAAAAAATTGATTTTTTTTATCGCAATCAATTTTGAAAAATCTCAACATTTCATTAGATTTTTTTTGACGTTTACAAACACATAAATATGGTTACGTCAAAAATATAAACATAAATATTTCAAAAAGTATAAACATAAACATTATAACTTTTTGACTAATTGGCTGTGCGAATTTGACAGACGAAATAATTTTATGTCTCGCATTAAAATAATTGTTTCGTTTTCACGGTGGTAAAATAATTGTGTTGTCAAAAAAATGTGTTGATAATTTGTTGACAATAAACTGTCAATATAAAGTTTTTGAAAATCTAATATCAATTTTTCACAAATATACTACCAAAAAAAAATCAATCGCGTATCGTGTTCTTTGACACACAAAAAAATTAATTTATTTCTGATTTTTGGAAAGAACTTGCTATTAAAAAATGTCGTTTGGTGTCGATGACAACAATAGAATTATACTCTTAGAACAGGTCTTTGGGTTTTACCAATATAAAATTTGCTATGTCATTTGAGGAACGTTAGAGCAGGATGGTTATATAAAAAAGCATATGGCTTACTCATATTTCAAAACGAAAAACCCCGAATAAGCTGTTTTTAAAATAATAAAAACATTATAAAACATTTAGTGGTTTATGTAGTAGTGCGTCATTTGATAAAAAAAATTACGAACTTTTAATTGAAATGAAGTGTATTGTCAAAAAATGTAAAAATATGTCTACAAAATTTCAAAAAGGCGTATCTTACCATCAGTAAGTAATAAAATGTA
Organism: Nephrotoma flavescens; assembly: GCA_932526605.1. Classification (NCBI taxonomy): domain Eukaryota; kingdom Metazoa; phylum Arthropoda; class Insecta; order Diptera; family Tipulidae; genus Nephrotoma; species Nephrotoma flavescens. The sequence goes on along the minus strand of OW052220.1, from coordinate 162,258,995 downwards.
AATTATGTTAAGAAGAAAGTGATTTGTGGTAAATTTATCCTTAATTTAAATTATAAATCAGAGAAAATTAAGTAAACAATTTTGATTGCCGGCGTGGGGTTTTTCATTTTGTGTTTGTGTTTGTAAATGTTATATTACCAGTATCACATTTCTCTTATTACTACCAAATATTAAATAGTATCAATATAGGACATTGCCTTGTAAAATCGTGTTCCAAAATTTTTTTTCTATAAGACAAGAGTGAATTTAGCTGTTTTAGTACAAGTTCGAAAAAAATTCGAAAAACAACACAACAGTGGCACTATTCTGGTAATTCCCCGGGAATAGGGAATTGGGGAAAGATATTATATGTAATTTCAGTTCAAATATTTTTTTTCCGGCCTACTAAGAAGAAAAGTTTGATGCAAATATTTATAAATTGGGAATATTTTTTCCATATCTAAATTGGCAGGGAAAATTCTTCCCAATTTTATTTTGTTTTCAAAAAAATTACCACTAGATGTTTACCTCAGTATGCCAGAAAAAAAAATTTAAAATAGAAATTACATATAAAATATTTCCCCAATTCCCTATTCCCAGGGAATTACCAGAATAGTGCCACTGGTGAAAAAGTAAAACTAATAGTCTAAACAAAAAAGTAAACAAACAACGGCAATTTTTCAAAATAAGTTCGAAAAACGACAAAAGCGACACAGTGACAAACAATCTAACTACGGTAAATGCGATAAGCTAAGAGAAAAAAAGAACACGAAAGCCCTATATATAAGTTATTTAATATATGTTACTACGTACATATTCTACGTGCTTTACTTTTTATAATTACTTTTTATTTTGGAATACTTTAAGTATAATTTTTTACCGAAAATAAAAACAATTAATGCGTACTATATTTGAATAAAAATAATTGTGAATTTGGGTAGTTTTTAATATCGATCGAACAAATTCTAAATACGACCCTTTGATTTATATGCTTTCTCTTTTACCGTCCGAATTTGACTCACCTGACAACTGCTATCATTCACTTTTTACTTTTCCTCTACGATGACAACCTAAAGCCTAGTACTCAGTTTCATTTCACGTGAAATTTCCATACGATTTTACCAAAATGAAATTAGAAATGAAAAATTTCATTTCTGTTTTCGTTTTGTAGTACTCAGTTCTCCAACGAAAAAACCAAGTGTGTTCAATACATCAAAGATGGCGCGCATAAACTCTCCAAATTATTTTCATGTGAAAATAATGTCTCGGCACATTATTTTCACGCGAAATTTTGACATTTGTTTGTTTTTGGCAAAAAACAAATTTTTTAAGACCACAAATTCATAAATTTTAATTAAAGTCAATTTAATTTAAATTATTTACGTAAAATAAAGAAATTAATTTATGCATGTTTACAAATTTATCCGTTAAAATTAAAAATTCTCCAAACAAAATTTCATTTCTATTTCACGCGAAAATAAATAGATTTTTGGAGACCGCGTTAAAATTTCATTTCACTTTGAACTGAGTACTAAGCTTAAGCAGTGAACTCAAAGTTGCTAAATGGACAGTCCTTTTTGTCGCAATTCGGTGGAATATTTGGTGATCACATGTTATGGTTACGAGGGTTATTGTAAGCTCCTTTCAAAATAGATGTTGTACATACATACTAGAAAAAGATAAATATATTGAAAATCGAATACTTTTCTTGTTTTGCACATTTCGAAATATTTCTCTTTTGGTGTGAAGTAGAGTTGGTATGGTTGTTCGTAGGTTATCATAAAATTTTAAATGGTTGACTTTTCTTCTAAGAAGTGCAGAAGAGGAAAATAATAAAACAGTGAATACAAATTTTTAAAATTGGCTATTTTTTGTTTTGGTATTTTTGTATGATAAAATAATATTAAACGATAGTCATTATACATTATATATCAAAGTTTTTGCTCTAATCAAGAAAAGTAAATTGAATAATTAATTCAAGAATAATTTTGTTTTAATGTTGCGTAGAAATTTTAAATTTTTGTTTCTTTAATTCCTAAAAAGTAGGTATAGCTGATTGTTAAATAAAGAACACTTAATTTGTGTGTGATTGAATTTTTGTAAATAAAGCAGCAATTTTAATTTAAACAATAAATAGCTAGTAAATTATATTACTAAATTTTTGTCCCATCGGAAGTTCATAAAAAGGTAAGTAATTAAAAAAGTGATGGCGTTCATGCGTCATGTCAAAAAGGAATAAAAATGAAAATATTATTTTATTTTAAAATTTTCGGTGTAATCATTTCAAAAATTATGCCTACTAATTCGTTGCCAACTATATTTAACCCAAAATATTGTACCAATTCTTCACAAAAAGAAAATGTTTAGTTTTTTATATGCAGATTTTGTAAGCAAACTTTCAATGTTTATTTTTGTTTGTTTGTTAATGACGTGTTTTATTCACACTTTAGATACTTAATATTATATATTCCGAGTTCGGCCAAACTATTGTACGGTTAATTTCAAACGACAATCAGCCCGAGGAGAATGCTGGTTTTGGGTTGTAATGGTTAATGGGAATAAATATGAGCAACTACAATCGCACCCGAGTGCGAATAGTAAACAAATGCGTCCATATCTGTAGCGTTTCTGTTAAAAAAGAAGGTACGAATTTATAAATAGTTCTTATCATATTTACTGAAATTCACAAAATGTTTGTTTATAATATATTTTATGAATTTATTCTGAGCTGAAGTGCTTATTATTGATATTAAGTACTTATTAATGCCGGGGGGATAAATTTCTTCTAATGCATCTATGTTGGAACTTTTAGCAGAATTTAAAGGATTAGTTCTGAATGAATGGCAGAATAATCTTATTAGGTACCTACTTTACCTAGCAACCCAGACCACTCGAAATTACTTTTGAAATACCATTGAAAAAATCATAAATTTCATAAAATTAGAGTTTACTAAATACTTATTAACAGCAGTTCGGAATATTTTCATCCCAGCCAGATATAATTCCACATTTCTATGCAGTATAACGTAGGTTTTAATCGTTAAAATCGGGAAATTTATATCGAATCCATTGTTGATTCAATGCCGCTTTGTGAACCGGAGCGGAATCGTGTTGGAAGGTCCAATTATTGATAGATATCTAGCTCCCAACACCTGGGAAGAACAACTTCCTCGAGAAAGTCTCGGTGAAAAATTTCTTGGTTGATCCTTTATTGATGAATTTTGGAGATAACTAGTTTCCTCACTCCGGTAAATCCTGCACAGATTTAAGTTTCTGGCATCAATTCGAGCTTCTGGCCAAGTAGTTACCGATTGTAGCATTTGTTCAATTGTGAACAATTTCTCACCGGTAAAAAGAATTGTTTGTCCCAGAACTGTCATTAACTTCTGACATCATTGAAGTCTTGTGGACTTCATTTTGTGGCTAAGTTAGTAGTGTTAAATAAGCGCATCTCCAGAATTTGCGATAATTTCCATAGTGTAGGATTGGTTCCACCAAATTTAGAGGTAAACATTATTTTTTTGAAAATTTATATCATAAGCCATAGTCTATTTAATGAAATGGCAGAAACATATTTAGTTGCCCACTTCATCCTCTTTGATTACCATACACTTAGTCACCATCCGAGTACATCGCCAGATTTTGCGATAATTTCCATAGTTTAGCATTGTTTCTGCCGAATTTAGAGGTTAACATTATATTTTGAAAATTTATATCGAGCCGTGGTCTATTTAATGAAATGGCACAAACGTATTTAGATAGCCTACTTCATCCCTTTGATTATCAATCATATAGTCACCTTGCGAGCACATCTCCAAATTTTCCGAAAATTCCCATAGTGTAGCATTGCTTCCGCTGAATTTAGAGGTAAACATTTTATTTTTGAAAACTTATGTCAAGAGCCATGGTCTATTTAATGAAATGGCACATTTAGATAGCCAATTTCATCCTCTTTGATTACTATATAGACATCATGCGAGCACATCGCAGATATTGCGATAACTCCCATAGTGTAGCATTGTTTCCACCGAATTTAGAGGTAAACATTATATTTTTGAAAATTTATGTCAAGATCCTAATCAATGAAATGGCACAAACATATTTAGATAGCCCACTTCAACCCCTTTGATTACCATATAGTCAGAATGCGAGCACATCTCCTGATTTTGCAATAGTTTCCATAGTGTTGTAGCATTACTCCCGCCGATTTTTGCCGAACTTTATATTTTGACATAAATTATACTATGTAATGTACAGTGATTACATTTAAATTTGGAAAACATTTTTACTTTTGTTTATTATTGGTTGTATAACAATTTATTGTAAATTGTTGGTTGATGTTAATTTTTTCTAACCCACACTTTTTAACGTCAGAATCGTATAACCATTTACACTTTTATGTTTGCTTTATTTTGTGTACCTATACTTTTTTAACGTTAGAAACTTCACACTGATTAGGGATGAATGATAAAATGAAGGCAATTGAGGATATTTTCCATCTCTGCGGAAAAACTGAAGTATTTAAGGTTTTTTTTTTAATAATTTCAATGAATAGCAAAGTTGATATTTTAACAATTTCAAAATATACGAAGAAATTCCGTCCGGACCACAACCATTTTTGAAAGAGTTTAATACATCAATTATTTCACATTCGAACACATATGGAACATCAAATTGAACGGGACATTTAAAATTTAAGTTAAATTTAAAGTTAGGGCAGTCAACAAATTTGTAAACACTTGGAAAAAAGTTCCTAAACTAATCTACAATTTCCTTTAAATCATAACTACTTTCTCGATCAAAATACATAGTTATAGGCAGCTCGTTAGGATAATATATTTTAGATTCAACATTTGGAATAAAATTAATTTATTTTAAACCTACAAAATTTTGCTCAATAGCTGATGTTACTTACGTAAGTTGGTAATAAAAAATCACGTTCATCATCAGGAAATAGATTCCTATTGGTTTCCCAATAATATTTGGTAGGTTGAAATCTCCGGTTACGATAAAATTTGTGCATTAGATTGCACATAAATTCAGTAAATATTGAATAAATTTCCTATAAACTAGTCCGCGATGGTAGGTAGATGGTAACGATTATAAGTAGTTTGACAGAATATGTCAGCGGTACAGCTACACATTTTAATGAAGTTGCAGTTTCCAACACCTTGTTAGAAATGTTTCTATATCAACTGAAATTAAAACACCTGGCTCTGACCTTTTTGAATTATTATAAGAAGCCCGTCATTTGCATAATTAAATATAATTTAAAAAATAAATCTGTTAACTATGTTTGTGGTGCTCTGCGTTTATTCCTACCTAAATTAGCAATGCTAAACTCAAAATGACAAATGTAATATAAACGCAACATTTTCAAAATCCAGGCATTTTGTATGGAAATGACGTTTATAGCATTGTCAATTTAGCTGGAATTGTGGTGTTTATTTATGGAACAAACGTACCGAATACTCCAATACGTTTCGTTATTCGAAGTATACAGGTTATCCATTTTCAAGTAGAACAGCAAAATGGATATATGTTGGGTCATGTTCATATATTGGAAATGATGTCAAACTGCTTTAAAGACCATTTTCCTCCAAAAAATTTGACAGCTGTAGCTGTATGACAAACAAGAACAAACTAAAATTTGTTTGTAATTTTTAAAGTTTATGACAAAACTATTAAAGTTTAATGTTTAAAACATAACCACAAACAATTGTATTGTTAAATTTTAATAGCATTATGAGAATTTATGAATAAAATCAAAACATACAATTTAATTTTAATGGTTTGCCTTACACGTTCAACTGTCATAATGTTATTTTGACGTTTGAGGAAAATGGTATATTGCTGTTACAAGGATTGTCTGAAAAGTTTCCGACCTCGACATGAAGATGGTAGCACTCAATAAAAGTGGGGGAGTGAGTTTTCAACGAAATATCTGCTGTTTTGGAGGCATAGTTCTTTAACCCATTAAAGCCCGATGTATGATATATCATACGCAAATCACTACTTTTTTAACTTTTCTCTTGAATACTATACCTACAATTTTTTTGTTTTTTATCTTAAGTGGTTAAGGATGGTGTATACTAGTAAAATAATTTAAAACCTAACGAATAAAAAAAGGTGTAGTTTCATTTTGATCGATGTGCATTAAGGACAAAATGGATCGTCGTTGGAAAGTAGAGACTTTATAAAAAATTAGTTGTGTCATTAACTTTTATTGTGTGTTATGTAGTTTTTTTACAAAAAGGATATACTAATTAATTTAATTTTAAAGAATATAAAAATTATAACTCACAATTAAAGGAATTATAGTGACACATTTTCGATGGTATATGGTATATCATACAATAGGCTCTGACGTTCACGTTAGATGGAGCAGTTACTAACAGATAGTTTTGGTACAGTCAAGCACATCCAAAGGTCCCATTCTTATAATTTACTAGAGATTTGGTTCGCTTAGTAATTGCAGAGAATCTTCTACATAAACCCCGTTTCAAATTTTTTAAGAGATTTTTCAAATGCTTACTTATTGTGTTAAAATTTCTTATTTTTTTAATTTTAAATAAATTGTAATATGTTTTATTTATATTATTATTTGCTAAATTTACCATTAGAAACAGAAATAAATAATTAAAAAAGGTGAAACAATATAAAAAAATATACTGTTTCTGCCCATTGTATGATATATCATACCAGCTCCAGAGCCCCATTGCCATGACTTATTGGATTTTTTTTACAATTACATTTTTCGACTTGAAATATACGTGAATTGTGATTTTCAGAGAAATCGGGTCACTAGAACATAGTTCGGGTTTTAATGGGTTAACAATCAAAATGGAAAAAATTGAATATCGAGATGTCATTAAATATGAAAGACACTACGTTATAGACTGTTGGACGCTGTCTGTGTACGGGGATTCTGCACCATCATTTAACATCTTGCAATTTTTGGCCCCGGAATTTAAACAACAGCTTAGATGACAATGAACGTTCGAGTCCTCCAAAAACCAACCACTGACGATAACATCGCTCAATTTCACCAACTGGCGTGACAACCGTCGAATTAAAGTTAGACAGATAGAAGAGGCTATGAATACGTTACGTACAGAAAATCCCAAGTTTGAGCCTAAGGCTAAAAATTTAAACATCGAAGATGGGGCTTGAAATGTTGCTTAATGCCTAAATAAAAAAGCTTAAGCCTACTGATTTGTTTTTGACTCTACCCTTGTATTTATATAGACCTAAAAATAAAACGTTTGACCCCAAAATATGCTATCGAATTTGGCTATAAAATTTTGTTAATGCTTAATTAAAAAATTTAAAATATTACTCACAAATTGATATCGTAGGTGAGGAATAGGTGCATAGAGAGCACAAAACAAAACTGGCACACCACTCGGCACTCACCAGTGTGTTTTGGTTCTCTCGTATTTACTTAATTTTTTTGATTTTGTATTTTTTTGTATTTCGCTCGCGAATTGTATCGTAGATGAGAAATATGTGCATAAAGAGAGCACAAAACAAAATTGGCGCACCAGCGTGTTTTGCTTCTCTCGTAGTTACTTTATTGTTTTGTTTTTTTGTTTCGTTGCATATTCTTGGGACAAAATTTCGTTGCATTTTTCTATATAATGCGAACCCAAAAACATCTTCGATGTTAAAAAAAATCAACATGTTTTCACAGTAATTTATCGACTAATAAACAATCAATCACATATGTAATTATGTATTTCTCATCTACGATATCAATTCTGCCGTACTAAACATAAATGACTTAACTGCAAATATGAGTTTTGAGATAATCGATGTAAAACTTTTGAAACTTGTATCTTTTCTGTGTTATTTCTTAATAACAGGTTTCTGTTTTTCTTTTTAATTTATTATGTTAATGTTAAAGTTAGAGATTAATAATAGCTCTCGAATGGCATCATTAACTCAATTTGACCAAAAATGCAGCTAAGTCATTTATGTTTAGTATGGCAGATATAGTGAGCGTAATATACAAACAAAACTCAAAAAATAAAGTAAATACGAGAGAATCAAAACACGCTGGTGCGCCGAAAATCAATTTTTGGGCTCAAACTTTTTTATTTTTTTTATTTTTAGGTCTATATAAATACAAGTACTCTAGCCCAAAACAAATCAGTAGACTTGAGCTTTTTTATTTAGGCATTACGAAAAAATTCAAGCCCCATCTTCGATGTTTAAATTTTTAGCCTTAGGCTCAAATTTGGGATTTTTAAGATGAGTAAACGTAATGCTCTGATTAAGCAAAAACTTGTTTTATTGAAAGAAATAAAAAGAGAAAAGTCGTCGTTTTTGGTAGCAAAAGGAGGCAGCATAGAAAGAGGTATTAGCTATCGCACATTCTATGCAATTAGCATCGGCCGAAAAATTGATTTATGTATTTATATAATTAGATTACGCGTTCAATTTGTGTTACTTAACATATGTAAAACGCTCATAAATGGGAAAAGACTGCAAATATGATGACGTTGACAATTTTGTTCTGGATATTTTGGAGAGTGATTCTGAAATGTTAATTGGTCTAGATCTACCGGAAAGCTATGGTGAGTCAGATAGCTTAGCAAAACTAATGGAATCAATTAGCAATTCAAATCGCGGAATAGGTATTGTGAAGAACAAAAAAACGAGAGGAAACGACCAAATAGAGACTCAAAATCAAGATCGCCAATTAAAACTTGACCTGATGAAATTAAAAATTTTTCATCGGTGGTGGCACTGTCTCAAATTTGAATGGGAACTTAATTTAACGCAGTCAGAAATAACTTGTGAGTTAGTGCAAGTACAAGGGTGTTCAAAGTAAAGGGTGTTTTTTAGAGGTTGACAATTTTAAATTAAAATAAAAACATTTCGATTATCAGTGAAACTAACTTAATAGATAATTTTATGCATGAATATGTTTTCGGCCATGTGGTGGCCGCGGCTGGCGCGTAGTTGGCGCAATCTGGATGTTCATTTTTCACACACTTTTCGCAGCAATTGCGGCCGTATCTCGCTAATAAATTGCCGAATGTTGTGTTCCAAGTGTTCAATCGTCTCTGGCTTATCGGCGTAGACAAGTGGACATATCCCCAAAGAAAATTGTTGGAGTTAGTCACATGATCTCGGTGGCCAATTAACAGGACCATTACGTGAAATTTGTCTTTCATCAAATGTTTCTTTGAGTAAATTTATTGTATGCCTTAAGAACTATTATTCACTGGTGTCGCTATACCATAAAAATGAAAAATAAACGCATCCATAAAACAAACATTTTTCTTTGGGATTAGTAGTAGTAGTATATTTCAACTAATTGACATTTATTTTGACATGACAAGAATTTATCTTGCTGCGTTTTAAATTTTTATTGTAAAATTAAGTTTCTAGTGATTTCAGGGGTTTACAAAATAAAGGCTTTTCAAATTTCTCATTGAAATGGATAGCGCTCACGATAGCGGCTCCCGATAAATTGGTAGAGCAAAATATTTGTATGTAGATTTTTAACTAAAAACTTGAATGAAAAATATTTCTTTCTCTCTCTCTCTCTGGCTCTGGCACTATATCTCATCAAGGGATTTGGCCGCCCCAAATGAGGTTTCATAATCATATTTTCATTTCGGATAATGATTGATTAATTCATTGATCCTAAACCAGCGGTGAAATTTTTTCCTTGTCACCACCGGGAATCGAACCCGGGATCTCCGATCGCTGGAGCAAGCATGCTGATCTCTTTGCCACCGGGGTGAATGAAAAATGTTAGTTTGGAGTTAAATAAATTAATTATATGCAAAAATAGCGCGCTAAATATAAGTTTTGACATAGAAAATTGCGTGCTCCGGATACATCTATCAGGCGCTAATAAAAAAACACGCCTATTGTCACATTTATTCTAGTAGGTTGTGATAGCAATAGAAAACAAATAGGTATATTAAAAAACACTTGTTTTTTATATAAAATTGTAAATAAATCACAAAACAGTTTTTATTTATTAAAATTTGAAATTTAAAATTTAACATACACTTTAATAAAGAATTACTATTATTTTTGAATTATTAATGTCTTTCTTTATAGTGATAATATATTTATATTTTTTGGAATACCGGTTTCGGAATTATCTCCTTCTTCAGTTCCACATTTTCAACTAATTATAATCTGATAATTATATTCTTTATATACATATTTTATATAAATAATACATTCGTCCAGTTTTTTGTGTTGTACTCATTTTAATATCATCTCGTATATTTTATTTGTTTTTGTGTTACGTTTGTCGTTTAGTAAATACGGATTGTGACGGTGTTTGTATATTTCAATCTCTTCGAGTCGGTCCATTGTTTTTCCTTTTGTGGCCTTGTGTAAAATTTGCAAATTAGTATATATGTCATTGTATGTGTGTTTCTGCTCAATTAAATGCTGGGCGAAATTTGATTTGATGTTTGTGTGGGTTTTTGCATTTTTATACTCGTGTATATGTTCCTCGAATCTTTTTTCGAAAGTTGTGCCGGTTTGCCCGATGTAAAATTTAGGGCAATCATTACATTGTAATTTGTAAACACCACAATCAAGATGACTTTTTTGTTGTGTACATAATTTTTGTTGCATTTTTTGACTCGTTTTATGGGCTATAGTATAGTTGTAATTACGAAATATTTGTTTCATTATACGGCTGGTGTGTTTGTTGTATTCCAAAGTTACGTATTTATTCGTGTTATTATCTTTGTTGTTGTAAAAGGTGGATAAATGTTGTTGCTCTATTTTGTTTTTGATGTTCCAGTTCATTTTTTGGATTAAATTATCTGAAAAACCATTGCGTGAAGCTATGTGTATGATAGTGTCTAATTCCTCTTTGTAATCCATTTTGTTCATCGGTATATAATTTAGTCGATTCAACATATGACTGTAAGCGGCTATTTTGTGTTGTGGAGGATGATTGGATGTCTGATGTATTGTGTGGTCTGTTTGTGTTGGCTTCCGGTATACTTTAAAATTGTGCGCCTGGTTGATATTGGTTATTGTTAAATCTAGGAAGTTTATAGATTTGTTTTCCTCTATTTCCAGTGTGAATTTAATGTTTTGATGAATGTTATTAATATATTTATGTAGGTTGTTCAGTTGTCTGTGTGTTCCGTGGAATAATATTAATACGTCGTCAACATATCTGTACCAATATATGATGTTATTTTTGTTTCTATTGTTGTTACTGTGGATATATTTGTGTTCAATGAAGTTTAAGTAAATGTTTGCTAAAGTGCCAGATAGAGGACTTCCCATCGGTAATCCGTCGTTTTGTACGTAAAAACATTCCTTATGTTTAAAGTAGTTTTGTTTACATATTACGGTTAATAAATTAATAGCTTCATTTACTTTTTTGACATCTACATTATTGTTTAGAAGTAACTCCTGAATAATTTGTATTGTTTCTCCAACCGGTATATTAGTGTACATATTTGTGACATCGAAAGATGCCAGTTTTGCGCCACTTGGGATTGAGATGGATTGGATCTTGTCGATGATTTCCAAATTATTTTTGACAGATAAATCGTTGTGTAATTTTATGTTTTGTGTTAGCCATTTGTTGAGGCATTTTGCAATATTGTATGTGGGTGATGTGGTAAAATTAATAAGCGGTCTGATTGGTGTATTTACTTTATGTAACTTGGGTAATCCTGTTATGACTGGTGGTGACGGTTTTATCATTTTGTTGTAATACGTTTGATTTTTACTTAAGATGTTGGATGATTTGTTGATGCATTTGTTGATTTCTTTTGAATATTCTTTGGTGGGATCATTGTTCAGGTTACAAATTCTGTTGTTGGAAATGTATTCGTCTATTTTGTCGTTGTATTCGTTTCTGTACATGATGACCGTAGTGTTGCCTTTGTCAGCTTTGGTTGCTACTGCGTCATTATCCGATAATTTTTTCTTAATATCCTCCATGGTTTTGGCATCTTGTGTGTTATTGTTTTTGCCATATTTTATGGCTTTTTTTGATATTTCATTAATAAAAATAGTTCTGATTTCCTCTTGGTGGATTTTATCGGTTGTTAGAATTGCATTTTCAATTTCTAATAGATGTCGGTTCATGTTATTTTTGCTGTTTTTTGGTTCCAAGTTGTATTTTAGGCCTTTCTCGAGTAACTGTATTTCGTTTTCATTTAGTGTAATATTTGTGGAGTTGTGAAGTTGTTTATAAAATATAAATATATTATCACTATAAAGAAAGACATTAATAATTCAAAAATAATAGTAATTCTTTATTAAAGTGTATGTTAAATTTTAAATTTCAAATTTTAATAAATAAAAAACTGTTTTGTGATTTATTTACAATTTTATATAAAAAACAAGTGTTTTTTAATATACATATACTAAAAAGTGATAAAAGCCACAGCGAAAAAATATAAAAAATGGGTTCATGCCATCTTTATAATACAGAAAACAAATAATTTATAAACAAAACAGACACCAATTTCAGTTTAGGAAAAAGAGACATAAATTTCGATAAAGTATCGAAAATGTGATGTATCATAATGCCAGCCCTGGTCTCAAAATATCATTCGCGTCCACACACAAGTATCATGAGACCGAACTCATGATAAGCTAATTATTTTTGAAATGTCCTCGAATAATTCACCCAATATAATTTATCGAAAATAATTTATACAAATATAGGTTGATAAATGGAAATATTTACACATACAACCAAACCTGTTCCTCCACGGTATTTTTTTGCACGATTTTGAAATAGCACGGTCAACAAAAACAAAATAATCCTATTTTTACACGATTATTTTTACACGAAAAAAACAATAAATAGAGAAATAGAGCAAATAAATCATTTTCGATTTATAATTTATGACCATTTATTTTCTAAAACATAACTTTAAAATTTCTATATTTTAAGTGACTTAATCTTCGTCGTGTTTTAATGAGATTTCCGTAATTTTATGTAATACAGATATAAAAATGTAAATTTTGAGCTTTTATGCAATCGACTTGTGATTAATTTATTTTTATTGTGTAATTTTAAGTTCTTGTAATTATATTGTAATAATACTTAATAAACACATTATATTAAACACATATTTTTTATTTCGCAAAATTAGATTTTTGAATATTTTAATTAAAAAATTTGTTCAAAAAGACTTGTTTCGACTTGTTAGGTCATCATCAGGAGTATCACTCCTGATGATGACCAGGAGATACTCCTGATGATGACCAAACAAGATTAAATCGATCGAGTGATTTTTTAAACTTTTTAAACAAATTTTTTAATTAAAATATTCAAAAATCTAATTTTGCGAAATAAAAAATAAGTGTTAAATACAATGTGTTTATTAAGTATAAGTGTGTTTTGCCAAGTGCTTACGGCAAGTAGCGTAAAAAGTATTGTAGTAATCATTAGGGATTATAATTATTGTAAATAAATAAAATAAATAAACATATAGAATTATTCTTATTCTCCTTCCGTATATCAGTCTAAATTAAATTCGGCAAATTTTTGATAATAATAAACAATTATTTTGTACCCAAAAAATAATACATTTATAATTGTGATACCAAGTTAATTCTTTTGTTTGTTTTTCATTCTTTATAAAATATTTCATTTGAATTATGTAAATTAAATAGATTTCTGTCGTTGTTGTAAATGTATATAAATCTAAAAAAATTTATATTCCTAAATCAATTAATAATTAAATATAAATAATCTAAGAATTAGTATGTGTAGTGCATATAAAGGAAACTCTCAGTTAGTACCCACGAATAAATAAATATAAAATAATGAATGGGCGCTTTCAAGTCACGCAACAGTTGGTAACTAATTTTATATTAACCGTATTATGTTTGAGAATTAACATTTTAAAGGTCAGTTTTCGAATTGAGGTTTTCTGAATTTACCATAGCAAAAGAAAGATCCATTTCAGTTCATGATGAACAATTTTTTTTTACTGTAATAAATTGGGATAGAAACGCTCCTTATTCGAGAACTGGCCTCTATATTTTAATTCTCAACAAAATACGGCTAACATTTAATTTTCTTCAACTATGTTGAGTATAACCAGTGCCTTCTAGAGTACTGTGACAACATTCATTTTTTGCTGATGACGTCAATCTAAGTCGGCAACTAGAGTACAGCATAATTAAGTAAAAATAATACACCTTGCCTTCTTATTATGACTGCAATAAATTTCACAAAGTTAACAAAAATCTAAATTACACTGTGCTTCAATCGCAAACTTTTTTTTGTGACAAGCTGGGCATCCAGGGGGTAAACCTAATTCAAGTATGCTGAATTCAATGGTGCTTGTCCCCATTTTTGAGATATCGATTTCGATATGTTTTGGCTCTGAGTTAAAAATTTGTCAAAATATACTCATTTTCACGTTGATAATTCTTGAACCATTAAGATTTTCGGTTTGCTTTCTTCAGCAAAGTTGTTGTGCAAGCCAAGATAAACAACTTTGCCGGAAATATCAAGACCGAAAAACCAAATCTACATTCACAGTTTTGTGTTATATTTTATTTCTTTTCATTTCGACGAAAAACACTTTTTATAATTTTTTGCGCATTTATTGAATTTAAATCGATTGAAATCGATCGTAAACAATCTCATCGGCAAATATAGATACAATAGAAACTATATGTAAAAGAAAATTAAATCGATTCAGTTGATTTTATGGTGGTTTTTCTTAACTTTTTTATTTTTAATTTTCTTATTCGTTCGTGTCGTCTTCGGGATCTTCTTCTTGCAAATTCCAACAAATGTCAAACAAGAGTGCAGTATACAAATGTCTCATGAGTCATGAGTCAAATGGTGCCCAAATTTATACCAAGATCTTCTAACGTGTCTAATTTCGGTCCTTTTTTGATTCTGTGCTGACATTTTTATTGAATTTAATGTACCTATATATGATTTTCAGTTTTTTTGTGTTGTGCGAAACTTGATTTTATGAACTTTTTTTAAAATTTGGTTATGCCATTCATGTGTTCTTAGTATCTTATTTGAAATGAGCGTCCTGTTGGCCTAAGTATGTCGACCTCCAGTTGTATTTAGCCTTACCTGTGTACGCGGATCTCTGCACAGGTGGACCCATGTTTCTCTAGACGGCAAGGTAGGAGCCGGAGTCTTCTGTGAGAAGCTTTTGGCAAAACTGACAAGACCCTGCCTTTTTGGGGGAACATGCGAGAAAGCTGGGTCTACAGATGAGAATGACTGTAGATGTTGCATGGACGAAGAGGAGGAAGCAACTTTAGATAACTTCCTATGCTCGTGTCCGGCACTATCATACATGTTGTTATAAATATGTTATTTTAATACAAACAATTGTAAAAATGATATATATTAGGCACATTCGATTGAAGTGATTTAACTGAACAATCTGAATTAACTGAATATATCACATCAGTTTACCTCAGTTAATTCAGATTATTCAGTTAAATCACTTCAATCGAATGTGCCTATTATTAAAATACATTGTATACATATATAAATAAATATGGGAAAAATATAATATATAAGAAAATAATAGGTAGAAAAATTAAAATAATCAATTCATTTCTGTCTAATTAAATTTCTGGTAAACCTGGAAGCATCGGCGTAGGTAGAGAATAAAATATATTATTCTTAGTTGATTTAATATAATAATATTGTTATAAGATTATTTGCACAAATTATTTCGAGCAAATACATAATGGAACGTATAACATGTGGCCGCCCGAGTTATCTCCGGTTTGGTCTTTTTGGACCATATATTATGTCCCGAGATATCTCGGGGTTGGTCGGGGTTAACCTAACCTTGATCTAAGTTAACCACACATCTATGATGGATGTGGTTTTTCGGACTTGATATGTTCGGCAAAGTTGTTTGTCTTGACTTGCGCAACAACTTTGCTGAAGAAAGCAAACGAAAATCCTAATGGTTCAAGAGTTATAACAGTGAAAATTTGTATATTTTGACAAATTTTTGACTCAGCCAAAACATGTCGAAAGCGATATCTGAAAAATGGGGACTATTCGATAAATTTTTGAAATGGGGCTAGCACCATTGAATTCAGCGTACTCGGATTAGGGTTAACCCCTGGGTGCCCAGCTTGTCACATTTTTCAACTAGCACAGTGATACATAATAATAGTCAGTTTGGTCACCGAATAGTGTCTCAGGTTGATATTTTTGGATGATTAAGTGATCATCGAATGCAGTAGTAGTGATTGCATGTGCTCGAAGTCATTCCGTTGCAAAGGAATGTATCAACTATAGACATGGACATACTAAATTGCATGTAGTATGTTATAGGATACCAGCTTAACAGCTGCCCTGCTTTGTAAAATATCTTATCATATCAATAATAAATTATGAACAATTTAAGTCTAATGGCTCTATTCCATGGGGTAAAAAATATCATTTCAGTAAAAAAAAACGAAACCAAAATATAGTTCGATTATTTGAGAGAAGGGGCCATCCGATTATAGTTAATTTTGTATCGATTGTACACGTTTATGTGCTCACATTGCTATAGTATAGTCTTCGTATTTTAACTGGGTAGACTAAAATTGTTCGTTCGACTTCAAACAAACGTTCCACTTAGGTATCACATTACGCTGTATACAAAATAATTAAAAACACAAGAATTTCAGATGAGAAATATGGTATTAAGAATCATTAAAATTAAACTTTAACTATACTAGCTATTTGTCTTCAGGTATATTCTATCAGCGTCTCAAGTTTGGTACTACATATGTATGTTATAGTATTTTTGTACTTCCTTCGATTTGGCTGACGGTTCTACTATAAATGTATAGTCTAAAATACTTCACACTGTCCAACATTCTTCTCGGAGATGTGATACACAAAATTATGCATGTAGGGTTCTTCTTCATCATTTATACTTATTTAAGTACTGGGCAAAGTGTCCCGGATAACGCCGGGCCTATTCCCACAGCCTGTTTACACATAACTATAGGAAGGATAGGAAAGGTTTTTTTTGAGACGGAACGACCCGGTTTCAGACACCTAGCGATCGTACGGCACAACAAAATTCTAATCTACTTCTAATCTACTAGAGGAAGCATAAAGGCTTAATAGGTTTAATGGATAACGATGGTATTGGTCTTCAACAATTACTTCTCTAAATCAGCAACCTGAGAAAAAAATATTATTTCACGTATAACTGGTATTTCCTGTAATTTAATTATAATTAATACTTTCCGGTTTTCTAAACAAAATTGATTGATTGAATTGGCCCAGTTCCCGGCACCTAGATCAAGTCGATAGTTAGTAACACAATGACCACACAATTCTAATCTAAACAGTCAACAATTAATATTTCAAAGAAATATTATTTCACAAGCATCTGTACATTTCCTGAAATTAAATTCTAAATTAATATTTTCCGGCTTCCTAAATAATTAATTAATTTAATCCTGCAATTCCACAACTTACAAAATAGAATTTCCTAAAATCATATTTAAATTATATTAAAACTTACTCTAAAACTCATTAGTATTTAATCCTTGAATTGGCAACCACGAAATATTCAGAAAATTTCAAAAAATATGTGAGGCATCCCAAAGGCAATGGTTCCCGGAAATCAATGTCATTCAATGCCAGATTAACTACCGGATTGGATATTTCAAATAAATTTAGCTTATTTCGCAAAAATTTGAAATGTTCTATTAATTTTGGGCATGAAAGAATATTCGATTAATTACCAAGTAAATTATACTCTGTGCAGTATAATTTACTTGGTAATTAATACTGTATCACTGAAAAAAAAATTATTTTCGATATAGATATATTGATTTATCTGCAACATTTGACCGATTTGGAAATAAATATAGAAGCATGTGTATTAAAATTAACCAAGTTCAATATAAAATATATCTCAAACAGCCTTATTGCTTATCTCGTGAATTTTATTACAATGAGTTATTCAAATTCTTACATTAGCAATATTTTTATCTGTTTTATATGTGCATATTTAGCTATTTCAGTTCTACAGTTTATGTGTAACAGAGGTAAATATTTTAACCAAGTCCAAATAAAATATATCGCAGTAAAGCATATTTATTGTTATGTGGGAAATAATTTCTATTTCTTAAAGTTACATATTATTTTTTAATTTTAGTCATAAATATAAAATGTACTAGCTCAATATGCACATGAGAAATATATATCGAATTTAATTTTTTTCAAAACGAACTCTAACCAGAGTTGTGGTGGACCAGATTCAGGAATGACTTATCTGATCTAAGACAATATTTTTGTATTGGATTTTGATTAAACCAATGAATTAATGGCAAATATTAAAATCAATCAAAACAAAACAAAAATGATAAAATGTTACAATCAATTGAGTTATAAAAATATCCTGACTATGTAAGACATCCTAAATGCTTTTTACGCTATTTGCCGTAGGCACTTGGCGAAACACACTTATACTTAATAAACACATTTTTATTAATCACTTGTTTTTGTTTCGCAGAATATTTTTCAAAAAGTTTAAAAAATCACTCGATCGATTTCGACTTGTTAGGTCATCATCAGGAGTATCTACTGAATTGTATTAGTAAAAATTTTTTGTTATATAGTAGAAAGAAGCAAAATATAAATAAAAATAAAAGAAGGAGGGGAAAAAAATAAGCAATAAAAATTAATCTACGGATCGCGCAGGTAGGCGATGAGTCATAGGTTGAGTAACAAAATCCAAGGTATATTATTGCGTACGTGAGAATAGAAAAGGGCGGGGTCTGTAATTGGTGAGAACCGGATTTCTCTCTGTTCGTTAAGGATATTTTGGTTAAGAAATATTGATTTTCGAATTTCGTAAGATTCTAAGGTATCTAAACGTCTGCCTTTGGGTTGTATATGTAATATGTCTAAACTGTTCAAGCTCGCTGTATGATTTTCTGAAGTTAAATGGTTATGGAAAGTTGATTGATTGCAACCAGATAAATGTTCTTTAGCTCTAACTCCAAAATTGCGCCCAGTCTGACCAATATAGGAGAAACTACAATCATTGCAATTAATCCTATAAACGCCAGATTTGGAAAGGCGATCAACTCTAGGTTTATTGTTAAAAATCATTTTCTTTATTGTGTTATTATTATAAAAAGCAAAACTAATATTGGTATAATTGGACACGATGTTGCTAATCCGTTGGCTCGTTTTTCCTATATACTCTAAGCGACGCCAATTTTCCCGCGTTGGACTGTCCGGTGGATAAATACCCGTTAGAGTTTTACGCTTTAGCTTTTTATTTAATAACTTTAATATAGTCCTAGTTGCATATCCGTTATTTGTTGCTATTTGAAGAATTATGTTAAGATCAGTGTTATAATTTGAATTTGACAGAGGGATGTTTATTAGTCTATCTATGAGTGAGTGGAAAGCTGACATTTTAATATTATGGGGATGGTTTGAAGAACTAGGGATAACAGCGTCTGTATACGTGGGTTTCCGATAAATTTTGAAGTCTAAAGTAGAACTAATCCTGGTTATTGTTATATCTAGAAAATTAATACATTTATTTTCTTCTTTTTCTAACGTAAAATCAATGGTGGGATATTGAGAATTTAACCAAGTAAGGAAAGAGTCTAACAGTCTATCAGTTCCATTCCATAGACATAATATGTCATCAACATATCTATACCAAAATATTATATGACGAAAATAGGGATTGTTATTTGATATGATCATTTGTTCGAAGAAATTCATGAAAATTTCAGCCAACAAAGGTGACAGAGGGGAGCCCATGGGTAGACCATCAGCGAATTTGAAATATTTATTATCAAAACAGAAATAATTTTGTTTAATACAAGTCTCAAAAACTAACTTCAGTTCACGACGTAAGCTCTCATCTCTGGGTGTTTCAGCAGGACAATGATCCGAAGCACACGGTGAAGGTGGTAAAAGACTGGTTTACTGCAAATGAAATTAATGTAATGAAATAGCCAGCTCAGTCTCCCGATCTAAACCCAATAGAAAATCTGTGGGGTGAGTTAAAACGTGGTTTTAGTAAATTGCCGAGGCCAAAAAATATAAATGAGCTTTGAGAAAACGTTCAAAACAGTTGGAGTATCCTAGTTGAAAGATGTCAATCACTGGTAGATTATATGGAGAGGCGATGTAATGTGATGCTTAAAAATATTGGGTACATCACCAAATATTAATACTTTATGTAAAAATCAATTAATCCAACGAAAAACTATTTTTTTAACAAGATTGCTTAAATTTCCCTATTAATTTTCACAGATGGCGTAAATGAATTAAAATTGAATACGATCGTTCGATCTGTGATCACAATGAAGTGATATTGTAATAAATGTTTTGTTTTCTAGAAGAGACTGACAATTAAAAAAACCATGTTGCAATTTTTGATATTGATGATTTTGTAAAAAAAATGTATTATTTAAAAATTTCATAGAATTACCTATTATATTACACAAGACTGTAGCTATTTACCCAAAAGTTTTTTCTCTAAAACATATAAATAAACTTTCCCAAAAAAACACTCCCAAACATCCTTCCCCCCAAAAAAATTGCTCAAACGAATTGCCCCAAATGTTGAATACCCAAAATTATAATTTATTTATGTACATATAACATAAAATAAAGTAACAAACATAACATAATATAACATAACAAACATACATTAACAAATATAAAATAAAATAGTATCGCGGTAAGCTTTCAAAATTTTGCTCATAAACAGACCAAAAATGCGGTGAGTAGCGTGGAGGTTTGTTGGTTCGTTTGCCGTTTACAACATAGTTTCTGCCAAACCAAACAATCTTTCGTGATCGTGGATCGGCGTGCTTCAATAATTCCTTAAAAAATTCTTGAATTTCACCAGGATGAATGAATGCCAAAGACCTGATCATTCGAATATCAAGAGCGACAGCCTCATTTGTACTGCATGTAGCTGCAATTCCTTCTTTCTGTACGCGGCACCAGATGATTTGGCCAAGATAAAAAAATCAACAATGGAACCGCATAGTCGGAAACACAGCATTGAGAGCAGAGGAAGCTTTTACAAAATTTGGCTTCAAATCTATGAAATGGTCACAGGCAACTTTTAATACTTCATAAATCAATAGTTGACGAAATATGCATGTAACAACGACAAATGTTCCATCCACCAGCCAACAGTCTCCTTTTTCGAGCATTCGCAATGACTTAATTGTGTCCATAAGTAAGATCACAAACAATAAATTAAATCAGTTATGAAAACAACAAGTAAAAGTTCTGTAGTTCAATATTTAAGTTAAACTCCATTTGTACAATCAGCAGCATCTATCGTATTAAAAGAATAAAAAAATAAAAATTGTCTCGGGTAAAAGCTTCTCACTCATAACACGAAAATAAATCGCTCAAAAAAAAATTATGTTGTTTCATATTATTTTTCGTTTGCCCTAATGCAACAAAGCAAGATGCAAAAAACATATTTTGTTATAAAAAAAACAAAAAAATCAAACCATCCAATAAGAAACAGCGTTTACGGGACTTTATGTTTATATTTCTATCACAATGTAAGCCATAGTGCTAAATATATTTTCGTTTAATCATTTCTGAAAGTAAATTCATTTGCTGTCTGTGAACGTGTTTGCTTTTATGACAATATTGCGTTGTAACCAAAACCAAACACAATATATAATATGATTGTGTTTGGTTTTGGTTGTAACTATCCCCATTAATGCATGCATAGTAAAATAATTTTTGCTAGAAGTAAATCGTTTGAAAATTTTTCGTGATGTTCTCGTATACCGATTGAATTTTTATATCTGTACTCGAGTAAATACATATTGAGAAACGATTTTGCCATTAATCTTTCATTTAATTAGATTAATTATTCATACATAAATTGAATGTTCCATACACATATGAGTATATTATGCCAATCTCAACATACGGTTGGTTTTAGGATTGTTTGGGTAGATATTGGATATCATGTTGTAACGAAATAAGGAGAGATCGGTGACGAAATTTTAGGTTCTTAGGGATCATAAATTTAAATAAATACAGAATGAATGGTTACATGGAACTTAAAATTTTGTGAACAATTTCATTTGTTATTGATAAGAAATAGTGGGTATAGTGCCCATGAAAAAAATCCTAAGACCAATCGTCTGTTAGAATTGGCGCTAAAGTCAATATTTGTAAATGGAAATACCATATACAAATATTTACCTATAGCGCCAATTCTAACAGACGATTGGTTTTGGGATTTTTTTCATGGGTATGGTGAACATCATTTCTTATCGATACGAAATGAAATTGTTCACAATATTTTAGATTCCATGTAACCATTCATTTAAATTTTAAATGTACAGTTTAAATTAAATAATCCATTCCAGGATGAGCGCCAATCACATCGTACGTACGTATGGACTTGTAATTTTTTTTCTGAATGGGACATCATGTCGTGTAGAAATCAGAAAAGATCGGTGGCTTCATGTAGGTGTATTATTAAATAAGCTTTCTTATTTATTAATTTATATTGAAATAAGTCTTCAAATTTGACTTGAAAAATATTAATGTAAAAATACAAAATAAAATAAATCCGCTTTGGATTTGACATTTAAAATATAAAACTAAAGTAACAAGTAAGTAACAAATAAAATCACTGAGGGGTATAAAATTGCTTTAATATACATACTTTTAAATTATCTTTAGTTAGACAAAAATCAAATAAATAGCTACTTTTATTGAAACTCTTACACATCGTCTTCTCTGGTTCATTATCGCCAAAGTTGATTCTGTGTCTATCTAAGTAAAGGAAGTCATGCTCTTTGTTGTCTACTAGGAACCTTTATTTTAATTGAATTTGGTACATCCGGTGCGCCGATTAGGCCTAGAAGGAGATAACAATAAAATGCACTTTTTAGCAAATCGAATCTATTTCCTAGCGTTGCTAAGTTGTAGGTCTAACACCCAGTTAAATATGGTAGTTTTCGCTGTTTGTTTATATGGTATGGTAGATCATGATCATAAACCATCCGTCTTTCCAGGTCCCATACCATAGTAATAATAATAATAATAATTCCCAACGACCTATTACCCCTCCCAACCGCGCGCGGGGAGTCTCCATCTGTATTATTATTATTTTTTTGAGTATAATTCCAGTGATTATAAACATGGATATCGAACTGCTTAACCTGTGAAATTAAAGAAAATTAGCAAGCGGGAAAATTTGTATTAGTATAAAAATCAAATCTGATTATTAAGTGACAAACTAGGTGAACAGCTAAGCAAAACGATACCCGTCGCGGACGGAAGGAGAACAGAGGTTGAGTCTGCTTAGTACAAGCAGATTAAAATTGAAAAATATAGCAATCAACTGATAAAATTTCATAAAATTTGATAAATAAAACAAAATAAAATGTAACAAAACAAAATGTTATAAAAGTTATAAAATATTAAAGGCCAAACCAGTCAAGTTAAATAAAAAAGTTGTTTTAAAGTGCGTTTCGTCATATTAAAATCAATGAAGTGGGAGTATTGATTAGCCTCGTGAAGCATCCTAGATACAGGTTCATTTTTACCATAGTCAGTCCTATGATGGTCGATTCGAAACATAGGTACCGATATCAAGGCTCGTGAATTAAAATTTAGATTGATTTTTCCTAAGAGGAAAGGAGAGTCGGTACTGCCGGTTAGCAATTGATGAATAAAAACCACGTCTGCAACAACCCTGCGCCTACAAAGTGGTTGTAAATCAATTAGCTTGAGGCGATCTAGGTATGGAGGCAGGTGAAACATGTCCACCCACGGTAGCCCGCGTAAAGCAAAGCGAAGAAATCTACGCTGAACTGCTTCAATCCTTTTTATGTGAACCACATGATAAGGCGACCACACCTGGCAAGCATACTCGAGCAGGGGACGAACGAATGTTAAATAGAGAGCCTTCGTAACATAAGGATCGTCGAATTCTTTCGACCAACGCTTAATGAAACCGAGTGCAGCGTTACCTTGATTGACAATGCGATCGACGTGATTTCTGAAGTTCAATTCGCTGTCACAAACTACCCCCAAATCACGAATAGAACTAGCTCTGGTAACAGCATCGTTGTAAATATAATAGTCATGAGAAGTGGACTGTGCACGCTTCCGAGAGTAGGTGACTGTCTGGCATTTACCCACGTTCAGCTCAAAGTTGTTCTTTACACACCATACGGAAAATGTATTGAGGTCGGATTGTAGTAGGATCCTATCGGTGGTGTTAGAAATCCGTTTGTAAATCTTCATGTCATCGGCGTATATAGATAGAGTTGAATTTTTAATTAAACATGCAACGTCGTTAATAGACAGAATGAAAAAAATCGGCCCCAGATGGCTGCCTTGGGGCACTCCAGATGTTGCTGAGAAATGAGCTGATACTGATGTCCTAAACAGAACTTGATAAATACGGTCTTTTAGATAAGAGCCCACCCAACGGAGAAATTGTGGGGAAAGCCAAAAGCCCTGAGCTTAAACAAAATAACTTTATGGGAAATCCTGTCAAACGCCTTGCTGAACTCGGTCAAGATAACATCGACCTCATTCCCTGCTTCAATCATGTTTAATGTTTGTGAAGTGAATTCCACAAGGTTTGTGGTCGTGGAGCGAGG
>OW052220.1:162078984-162234201 GCA_932526605.1 Nephrotoma flavescens | reverse complement strand
ATATCTCTACCTCCAAGGAGTTGCTTTATTTCGTGGTTTATACGAATCCGATATTCGTTGTTCGCAACTTTAATTACACCAAAGATTGAGCGAACGACTTTCCTTTCGAAGGCCTTTCGAAAGGCTACAAATTAATTCGGTCCGTTTTCAAAACGTGGCTCTGACTAATAATTTTTTTATAGTGATAGCTGATTTCCGTTGTTTCAGACAGATTAGACATCTGCCGTTAACATTCAGTTTGCATTGCTTTGAGTCTCATACAAAACGAGTTTTTTTACGGTGTTGAATATGTCGAATTTTGTGATAACTGGAGGAGGAAAGGTTAGGAAATGTTAATTTTTTATTTTAATTGGAAGCTGAAGCACATCAAATGCTTGTGAAAGTTTCCGATGGCAATGCTCCTACCAAAAAATCATGTAGGTAATGGTTTCAACGCTTCTTCATAAATGATGATTGCAGTGTTGAAGATAAGCCTCGCTTAGGATAGACAAAAAATTCGTAGACGATGAATTAGAGGCATTGCTCGATGAAGATTCCACTCAAACGCAAGAGGGGCTTGTCGGTACATTGGAGGTGACTCAACAAACAGTTTCCGTACGATTGAAATCAATGGACATGATGCAAAAGCAAGGCAATTGGGTCCCTTTTGGGTGGAAAGGCGAGTTTTTTCTTGTGAGCAGCTGCTTCAAAGGCAAACAAGAAAAGGTTTTTTTAACATCCGATAGTGACTGGTGACGAGAAGTGGATCTTCTACGATAACCCTAAGAGGAAAAATACTACACTTTGCTCAGCCTATCGTTGCCATCGACCTCAACATCAACAACAAAGGCAAACATTCATAGTTCGAAGGTTATGATGTGTAACTGGTGAGACCAAAGATGCGTTGTGTACTACGAGCTGCTATAACCTGACGATTCGATTACGGGCGAGCGATACGGACTACAATTAATTCGTTTGAGCCGTGCATTACGAGAAAAACGACCGGAACATGAGGAAAGTCATGATAAAGTTATTTTTCTGCATGGCTACGCTCGGCCTCACGTTGCAAAAGTCGTAAAAAAATAATTGGATACGCTCGAGTTGGATATTTTACCGCACCGTACCCCCGCACATAACCTCTAAATGAGATCGGAATCCATCGCAATCGGTGTCTGGTACTCGAAAAGTAATTTAGAAAACCGTGCGAGCCTAGCAAAAATTAAAGAAACGACTCCGGGCCCACCAGATAACATCAACATCATTTGAGACAGAAATTCCTAAACAAGATCCAACCATTACGTAATCCAACATAATGCAACATCATGCGACATGGCACAACATATTGCAACAAGGCGCAATATTATGCAACCTGGTGCAACTCACGGATCCCTAAATGAATTTTTCGGAAATCAGAACTCCTTGTAATCGTTTCCGTGCAATTCAAACCCCTGTTTGTTAAATTTTATCAAAATCGTTCAAGCCAAATAAAATGTTAAAAGGCCAAAAACCCAACCAAAAACCCCCCAATAAGGACCCAACGTAATCGAGTTCTGGTACTCGAACTTCCCCCTCCCCTCCCTGAACAATTTATATCGGAATTATTCGAGCTAAATTTATTTAGCTCTCTCTCTCTCTCTCTCTCTCTCTCTCTCTCTCTCTCTCTCTCTCTCTCGGTAGATCTCTCGTCACGCCAACGCAGTCGACTGGTTGTTGGTGAAACCAACAACTTTCGACTGGTTGTTGGTGAAACACTATTGATCATCTGTTGTTGTGGGGACCTTGTAACGTGGCCGAGCCATCTCACTCGGTTGGATTTGATGAAACCGACAATATCTCTACCTCCAAGGAGTTGCTTTATTTCGTGGTTTATACGAATCCGATATTCGTTGTTCGCAACTTTAATTACACCAAAGATTGAGCGAACGACTTTCCTTTCGAAGGCCTTTCGAAAGGCTACAAATTAATTCGGTCCGTTTTCAAAACGTGGCTCTGACTAATAATTTTTTTTATAGTGATAGCTGATTTCCGTTGTTTCAGACAGATTAGACATCTGCCGTTAACATTCAGTTTGCATTGCTTTGAGTCTCATACAAAACGAGTTTTTTTACGGTGTTGAATATGTCGAATTTTGTGATAACTGGAGGAGGAAAGGTTAGGAAATGTTAATTTTTTATTTTAATTGGAAGCTGAAGCACATCAAATGCTTGTGAAAGTTTCCGATGGCAATGCTCCTACCAAAAAATCATGTAGGTAATGGTTTCAACGCTTCATAAATGATGATTGCAGTGTTGAAGATAAGCCTCGCTTAGGATAGGCAAAAAATTCGTAGACGATGAATTAGAGGCATTGCTCGATGAAGATTCCACTCAAACGCAAGAGGGGCTTGTCGGTACATTGGAGGTGACTCAACAAACAGTTTCCGTACGATTGAAATCAATGGACATGATGCAAAAGCAAGGCAATTGGGTCCCTTTTGGGTGGAAAGGCGAGTTTTTTCTTGTGAGCAGCTGCTTCAAAGGCAAACAAGAAAAGGTTTTTTTAACATCCGATAGTGACTGGTGACGAGAAGTGGATCTTCTACGATAACCCTAAGAGGAAAAATACTACACTTTGCTCAGCCTATCGTTGCCATCGACCTCAACATCAACAACAAAGGCAAACATTCATAGTTCGAAGGTTATGATGTGTAACTGGTGAGACCAAAGATGCGTTGTGTACTACGAGCTGCTATAACCTGACGATTTGATTACGGGCGAGCGATACGGACTACAATTAATTCGTTTGAGCCGTGCATTACGAGAAAAACGACCGGAACATGAGGAAAGTCATGATAAAGTTATTTTTCTGCATGGCTACGCTCGGCCTCACGTTGCAAAAGTCGTAAAAAAATAATTGGATACGCTCGAGTTGGATATTTTACCGCACCGTACCCCCGCACATAACCTCTAAATGAGATCGGAATCCATCGCAATCGGTGTCTGGTACTCGAAAAGTAATTTAGAAAACCGTGCGAGCCTAGCAAAAATTAAAGAAACGACTCTGGGCCCACCAGATAACATCAACATCATTTGAGACAGAAATTCCTAAATAAGATCCAACCATTACGTAATCCAACATAATGCAACATCATGCGACATGGCACAACATATTGCAACAAGGCGCAATATTATGCAACCTGGTGCAACTCACGGATCCCTAAATGAATTTTTCGGAAATCAGAACTCCTTGTAATCGTTTCCGTGCAATTCAAACCCCTGTTTGTTAAATTTTATCAAAATCGTTCAAGCCAAATAAAATGTTAAAAGGCCAAAAACCCAACCAAAAACCCCCCAATAAGGACCCAACGTAATCGAGTTCTGGTACTCGAACTTCCCCCTCCCCTTCCTGAACAATTTATATCGGAATTATTCGAGCTAAATTTATTTAGCTCTCTCTCTCTCTCTCTCTCTCTCTCTCTCTCTCTCTCGGTAGATCTCTCGTCACGCCAACGCAGTCGACTGGTTGTTGGTGAAACCAACAACTTTCGACTGGTTGTTGGTGAAACACTATTGATCATCTGTTGTTGTGGGGGGGGACCTTGTAAAGTGGCCGAGCCATCTCACTCGGTTGGATTTGATGAAACCGACAATATCTCTACCTCCAAGGAGTTGCTTTATTTCGTGGTTTATACGAATCCGATATTCGTTGTTCGCAACTTTAATTACACCAAAGATTGAGCGAACGACTTTCCTTTCGAAGGCCTTTCGAAAGGCTACAAATTAATTCGGTCCGTTTTCAAAACGTGGCTCTGACTAATAATTTTTTTTATAGTGATAGCTGATTTCCGTTGTTTCAGACAGATTAGACATCTGCCGTTAACATTCAGTTTGCATTGCTTTGAGTCTCATACAAAACGAGTTTTTTTACGGTGTTGAATATGTCGAATTTTGTGATAACTGGAGGAGGAAAGGTTAGGAAATGTTAATTTTTTATTTTAATTGGAAGCTGAAGCACATCAAATGCTTGTGAAAGTTTCCGATGGCAATGCTCCTACCAAAAAATCATGTAGGTAATGGTTTCAACGCTTCATAAATGATGATTGCAGTGTTGAAGATAAGCCTCGCTTAGGATAGGCAAAAAATTCGTAGACGATGAATTAGAGGCATTGCTCGATGAAGATTCCACTCAAACGCAAGAGGGGCTTGTCGGTACATTGGAGGTGACTCAACAAACAGTTTCCGTACGATTGAAATCAATGGACATGATGCAAAAGCAAGGCAATTGGGTCCCTTTTGGGTGGAAAGGCGAGTTTTTTCTTGTGAGCAGCTGCTTCAAAGGCAAACAAGAAAAGGTTTTTTTAACATCCGATAGTGACTGGTGACGAGAAGTGGATCTTCTACGATAACCCTAAGAGGAAAAATACTACACTTTGCTCAGCCTATCGTTGCCATCGACCTCAACATCAACAACAAAGGCAAACATTCATAGTTCGAAGGTTATGATGTGTAACTGGTGAGACCAAAGATGCGTTGTGTACTACGAGCTGCTATAACCTGACGATTCGATTACGGGCGAGCGATACGGACTACAATTAATTCGTTTGAGCCGTGCATTACGAGAAAAACGACCGGAACATGAGGAAAGTCATGATAAAGTTATTTTTCTGCATGGCTACGCTCGGCCTCACGTTGCAAAAGTCGTAAAAAAATAATTGGATACGCTCGAGTTGGATATTTTACCGCACCGTACCCCCGCACATAACCTCTAAATGAGATCGGAATCCATCGCAATCGGTGTCTGGTACTCGAAAAGTAATTTAGAAAACCGTGCGAGCCTAGCAAAAATTAAAGAAACGACTCCGGGCCCACCAGATAACATCAACATCATTTGAGACAGAAATTCCTAAACAAGATCCAACCATTACGTAATCCAACATAATGCAACATCATGCGACATGGCACAACATATTGCAACAAGGCGCAATATTATGCAACCTGGTGCAACTCACGGATCCCTAAATGAATTTTTCGGAAATCAGAACTCCTTGTAATCGTTTCCGTGCAATTCAAACCCCTGTTTGTTAAATTTTATCAAAATCGTTCAAGCCAAATAAAATGTTAAAAGGCCAAAAACCCAACCAAAAACCCCCCAATAAGGACCCAACGTAATCGAGTTCTGGTACTCGAACTTCCCCCTCCCCTCCCTGAACAATTTATATCGGAATTATTCGAGCTAAATTTATTTAGCTCTCTCTCTCTCTCTCTCTCTCTCTCTCTCTCTCTCTCTCTCTCGGTAGATCTCTCGTCACGCCAACGCAGTCGACTGGTTGTTGGTGAAACCAACAACTTTCGACTGGTTGTTGGTGAAACACTATTGATCATCTGTTGTTGTGGGGGGGGACCTTGTAAAGTGGCCGAGCCATCTCACTCGGTTGGATTTGATGAAACCGACAATATCTCTACCTCCAAGGAGTTGCTTTATTTCGTGGTTTATACGAATCCGATATTCGTTGTTCGCAACTTTAATTACACCAAAGATTGAGCGAACGACTTTCCTTTCGAAGGCCTTTCGAAAGGCTACAAATTAATTCGGTCCGTTTTCAAAACGTGGCTCTGACTAATAATTTTTTTTATAGTGATAGCTGATTTCCGTTGTTTCAGACAGATTAGACATCTGCCGTTAACATTCAGTTTGCATTGCTTTGAGTCTCATACAAAACGAGTTTTTTTACGGTGTTGAATATGTCGAATTTTGTGATAACTGGAGGAGGAAAGGTTAGGAAATGTTAATTTTTTATTTTAATTGGAAGCTGAAGCACATCAAATGCTTGTGAAAGTTTCCGATGGCAATGCTCCTACCAAAAAATCATGTAGGTAATGGTTTCAACGCTTCATAAATGATGATTGCAGTGTTGAAGATAAGCCTCGCTTAGGATAGGCAAAAAATTCGTAGACGATGAATTAGAGGCATTGCTCGATGAAGATTCCACTCAAACGCAAGAGGGGCTTGTCGGTACATTGGAGGTGACTCAACAAACAGTTTCCGTACGATTGAAATCAATGGACATGATGCAAAAGCAAGGCAATTGGGTCCCTTTTGGGTGGAAAGGCGAGTTTTTTCTTGTGAGCAGCTGCTTCAAAGGCAAACAAGAAAAGGTTTTTTTAACATCCGATAGTGACTGGTGACGAGAAGTGGATCTTCTACGATAACCCTAAGAGGAAAAATACTACACTTTGCTCAGCCTATCGTTGCCATCGACCTCAACATCAACAACAAAGGCAAACATTCATAGTTCGAAGGTTATGATGTGTAACTGGTGAGACCAAAGATGCGTTGTGTACTACGAGCTGCTATAACCTGACGATTCGATTACGGGCGAGCGATACGGACTACAATTAATTCGTTTGAGCCGTGCATTACGAGAAAAACGACCGGAACATGAGGAAAGTCATGATAAAGTTATTTTTCTGCATGGCTACGCTCGGCCTCACGTTGCAAAAGTCGTAAAAAAATAATTGGATACGCTCGAGTTGGATATTTTACCGCACCGTACCCCCGCACATAACCTCTAAATGAGATCGGAATCCATCGCAATCGGTGTCTGGTACTCGAAAAGTAATTTAGAAAACCGTGCGAGCCTAGCAAAAATTAAAGAAACGACTCCGGGCCCACCAGATAACATCAACATCATTTGAGACAGAAATTCCTAAACAAGATCCAACCATTACGTAATCCAACATAATGCAACATCATGCGACATGGCACAACATATTGCAACAAGGCGCAATATTATGCAACCTGGTGCAACTCACGGATCCCTAAATGAATTTTTCGGAAATCAGAACTCCTTGTAATCGTTTCCGTGCAATTCAAACCCCTGTTTGTTAAATTTTATCAAAATCGTTCAAGCCAAATAAAATGTTAAAAGGCCAAAAACCCAACCAAAAACCCCCCAATAAGGACCCAACGTAATCGAGTTCTGGTACTCGAACTTCCCCCTCCCCTCCCTGAACAATTTATATCGGAATTATTCGAGCTAAATTTATTTTCATAAAATGAGATCCAACGGGGGACCTTATAAATGGATTTTCCCGAAATTGGGACACATTGCAATCCATTCCATTCATCAAATAACCCTTATCACCGCATTTTTTATCAAAATTGTTTAAGCCGAAAAATATTAAACCCGCTCCCTATCGAATGACCTACTAAATGAATTTTCCCGAAACTACCACTCAACAAAATCAATTCCTGGCATTTGAAATTCCACCTTCACTAATTTTTGTCAAAATAATGCGAGCCGACCAAAAATAATGAAATCCGGTCCCCACCGGATGACCCCTAAATGAATTTTCCTCGAAACCGGGATTCATCTCAATTGGTTTCCGGAAATTCGAAAACGCCCTGTCAACAATTTTTATAAAATCGTGCCTCCCGACAAAAAGAATAACAAAAGGAACCGGGCCCAATCGGACGACTCTCTCAATGGATTTTCCCGAATTTAACACCCATCTCAATTGACTCCTAGGACGGAGGAGTCATAAAAGTTGTGGGAGCCGAAAAAAATAAGGATGGAGATCCGGAGTCCACTGGATAACCCTCTCAACACTTTTGCTCTGAAATCAGCACCAATCACCAGAATCCTCGAATTTGAACCCCTCTCACCTTCATTTATTTTTATTTATTTTAATCGTGAGAGCCAAAAAAAATTAAAAACGGGACCCGGGCTCCAACCGGAAAACTTTCAACGTGAATTTTTCCGAAATCATGACCCATCACACTCGGTACTCGAAAAACGTCCCTCAAAAATGAAAAACTCCAAACCAAAATGAAAAATGAAATCTCCCTCATGAAACTCGTTTGAGCTAAGAAAAAAATAAGAAAAATGGAATCCGGGTACCACTGGAGGACTTCCTAAACGAATTTTCCTCAAACCAAATCCCATCGCAATTGATTTCTGATACTCGAAAACCTCCGTTTAGCAATTTTCATGAAAATCGATCGAGCCATTTAAGAAACCCTTGTACAAACATAAATATACAAATGTATTTATGTTGTATATACAATTAATCCTCGTGCACGTGTACAAAATATTTACCATACATACGTACACAAAATCATAATACGAAAGAGAGTTCGGATTTCAAACGGAGTAGACGTGTTTTGTGTCGCTCCTTGTTTTAAAATTAAATTAAATTTTTCTGTGCGGGAATAGTGGATAAATTAATAACAAATATGTGTTGTAGTGTATTCTTGATAAAATGCACTACATAGTATGTAAATAAGTTAAGTGAAATTATGTGAACCATTATCAATGCGTGCACGTGGAACTTGTGGATTTGAAAGAGAAGTTTTTGATTTCGTTTTTATATTAATTAATGTATTTTGCTGTGTGTTTTCTTGTAAATGCGTTTGTAATATATTATAATCTGTGTACATACGTATTTGCCTGAGAATATACATATACTATAAAAATAAATTTTGTACATATTTGCAAGTATTGCAATTGCGACTTGCGACAAAACCAACAAGCAACAACAATGTTGTTGGTTTTGGATTTGAACAGGAATGTACATTGTACGCACTCAGTTATAATTATAAGGTTTCGTTGCGTGTGTTTGGTGTACCATACCATATTTGTGTCTCTTGCTTACGATTTTATTTTCTCAAATTTTGTTTTGCGATCATAAATTTTATTTGTTTTGTTTTAAAACTAATATCCTCTCGTCTCGAAACATTGTTATTGTTGTACTCTAGTACTAGTACGTACATTTGGCTCATAAATTGTTGTACAATATACATTTAACTCTGTTTTATTTTGATTACACCAATCCCGGTGAACGAAAAGTCTCTGCAAAAGGATTCGATTTACGAATTTTATTTTTGTTCTTATTAAAACGTGTGTTCTAGGCTCGAGATTTTTCTAGAATATGTTGTGTTCTTAAATTAAATTTGTTCCTTACTTTAAATAAATTCTATAAATTGAAATTTTGTCGAAAGTCCTGACTTTAAAGAAACAATAAAGTTGTCGGCAAATATAATTCAATTTATTTTATTATTATTATTTTTTAAACATACCGGAAGGTCAGGGAAGATTGTGATTGCAACATTCTTGATCAGGGGGTCTATTTAATTATTTACGCTTTGATGATAAACTCAATATAATCAAATATGTTAACGATCCAAAGACCTTTTGCCATGGAATGTTGTTTTTCGACAATCTTTCTTGTTGAATTCAGGTTATGTTTTAGTGAAGTGTGTGAATGTTAGATATAAATCAACCCTGCTTTTAGTTGGATGAATTTAAATATAGGTAGCTTAATGACAATACCGAATTTCAATTTAATTGTTTTACAATAGCAACGGAATATTTAGGTCATCATATGTATGATAATGCTGTCGAGTAATTACGAACGTGAAATCCCTCGGTTAGATGGTGTTGGGTGGGAAGATAGGGTAAAATAAGGTTACAAACAGCATATGATGAGATGACCCGTAGATGTGAATTAAATATCCTAACCAGTCTATTATGACTGATGCCGAATACATATGATGAGTATTAGTATCCTTTACCACAACCACAGCTAACCCAAATTAATAAACTAACAAAATCTACTCTAGAGTGTGAATTTAATTGTAACTAACATTTTAATATATTTAAGTAGTTAGAAAATGACTTTGCTGCGGTTCGCCCTAGTTGTTTCTGTGACTAACATCCTTTCCTAAATAACCTTATCTGTTAAGGATGCAGGCAGGTCCTGGGCTCGCATGATGCTGAAATATAATTCGCATTCAGATATAATTTGTTATTTGATTGTTGATATTTCAGGATTATGGTAACGTACCTAGGATCGCCGTTATGGCTGGCCTGTACGCCTCAATCATATCATCATATCATATCATACGTACACAAAATCATAATACAATGTGCGAATGGTTGTTTCACATTTTTATATGTTTTTGTTTTTTATATTTAACGTACATTTATATTTTCATTTTACTTTATTTAACTCCGTAATAAAAATAATGAAACATCTTAAAAGCTTAATTTTGTCGTCACACATTTAAGCAAGGTCCAGTGGCACTATTCTGGTAATTCCCTGGGAATAGGGAATTGGGGAAAGATTTTATATGTAATTTCAGTTCAAATATTTTTTTTCCGGCCTACTAAGGAAAAAAGTTTGATGTAAACATTTATAAATTGGGAATAATTTTTCCATATCTAAATTGGCGGGGAAAATTATTCCCAATTTTATTTTGTTTTCAAAAAAATTACCACTAGATTTTTACCTCAGTATGCCAGAAAAATGTTTGTAAAATATAAATTACATATAAAATCTTTCCCCAATTCCCTTTTCCCAGGGAATTA
This sequence comes from Nephrotoma flavescens, assembly GCA_932526605.1. Lineage (NCBI taxonomy): Eukaryota > Metazoa > Arthropoda > Insecta > Diptera > Tipulidae > Nephrotoma > Nephrotoma flavescens. Next base: position 162,223,874 of record OW052220.1, on the reverse strand, counting down.
CCAGAATAGTGCCACAGAACCATTTTATTTATAACATTTACAAAAGTTTTGATGAAAGTTTTCTTTAGTTGCAAGTCATTACATAGATGGATTGGAGTTTAAGTAAGAAAAAACTAAAATAAAATATTTTGTTCTAATTTTCATATCTGATAGCTTTATTGTTTGTGGTAAGATATACACACTGCTAAGCCGTTTTTCTGATAAACACTTCACCGTCTACTATTCTTAGATTTTCGGGAATATTTATATCACGGACTGTATGTAGATGGTTCTTTAACAAAAGATTGTCCACCTCGCTTTATCTTGGATTTCTGCGCTTCTTTGTTAGGTATGGAAAGGACAACATAGGTATGGAAAATAGTGCATGGCCTTTTTTGGGTGACATTGAAACAAAGAATTTTCTTATTTCAAATGAACCAAATATGTGCCATTTAGACGTAAAGCTTGGGGTATACAAACGTCAAGCTTTTTTTGTATCCAGCCGTTTTCAAATGGTTTAAAACTGTTTTGTGATCAATAATTAGTTCTTTACCAATGCATGGCTGCTTATATGCCAGTCTTCTTCAATTTTCTGCATGATTTCATCGACTGTTCCAGTGGTTGGTCGACCAGAGCGAGGTGCATCTTTTACATCCATATTTCCAGAACGAAAGCGCGCGAACAATTTCTTTGTTGCTAATTTTGATAAAAAGCACCTTCTCCATAAACAGAACTAATTTTTTCGCAAGCCTGAGCCGCGTTTTTACCTTTGCCGTAATAAAATTGTAAAAGATATCGATTTTTTTCATTATTTATCTCCATGTTTAAAATGTTGTAACTTTTTATTCAATTCACCGATTTTAATGTTTTGTGTGTCAAAGTGCAAATGTCACCTTTCAAACAGACATAAGAATTGCCCGATACGATCAGTGGTTACTGAGATATATTAATGTAAAGCCATCTACGGAGAAAAAGGCCACGAACTATTGCCCTTACCCTTTATATCCTATAGATGTTGTTGGCCAGTTGATAATACAATCCCTTATTATCGCAGCTGGATGTTTCTTTGTAGTGCTGGCGGCCTCTTATTTTATTATTTGCGAAGCGTATACTGGCAAGTCGCTCGCTGTCGTACAATGCACATGTGTTGAAGGGGCCCTAACGATAAAAGTTGTCCATTTTCAATTTTTATTGCAAACTGTGCCTTACATTGTTTTTTTACGGCGATCCACAACCCCAATAAAAGCAATTTTGATCCATGGCTTTAACATCAATATAGTAACTGTATCCTACATGACACAACAAATCTTTGCCTTTGTGTTAGACTTCATAATATTTAAATAAAACCATTTTATTTTAATTTTTTTTTTGTAATATATGTAGGTATATTTTTTGTAAATGTGTAATATGTGTAATGGTAAATTTTTTAACTGTCACACATTCACAAAGAATTAACGTATTCTATTATCATTTTGCATTATATTATTATATTACAATATTAAACAGTTTAAAACTTGTTGCATTTTGTTGCCAAAAAGATTACCAAAAATCCCAAAATTTTGGGTTTTTTGGTGATCTTTTTGTCAAAAAATAAATTTGACCAACATTTTTTTGACGGAACGATGTTTGGAACAATAGTATTTTGGTATTTTTGCGAAAAAAATTTTGGACAAACGGTTTTGGGGGAATTTTTTTTGAGCAAACAAACCCAACCCTATAATTTTATTAAATTAAATTACAATTTAATAAAATTATATTCTATTATATTTATATTTAAGATATCAGTTTTTTTTCAACACAAGGTACTCGGTGGAAGGCCTTTTTTTAAACACTTATAACTTGAGAAGTAGCAACCCACGTGCGAAGCAACACAAGCAAAGTGATCTGGGCTTTGGTGCGAGACACCCTGTAGAATGAATGCTTAATGATTACCATCGAAATTGATTGGATTTTTTTTTACAACAAACTGATATTTTTATTTTAAATAATCCTTTTTCCTTCTATTTCTAGATAATTCAAAATGACATTGTGGGATCAAATATTGATCGCACCACTTCATGTTAGGGAGCGAATTCTTAGTCAATACGGAGAAAATTTTCCTCTAGAAGTGCGATGTTATTTTGCAAAAATAATCGAAGAAAAAATATTGTAAGTATGATTAGTTGAAATCGCGAATTTTTGTAATAGAAATTTATTTTTTAAATTATTAGCGCTGACAATTCAAATGAAACTGATCCTATATTTGAGCAAATAGCTCACAGGTTTTTTGATAAGTTGCTCTTTGAAATGAATACAAGGATTCCAGATTTGGAAAATATGCAAATAAGAGCACGTCTTGCAGACGCGATAAAGTTTTTTCAACAGCAACAACATACGTATGGTGTTACACGAATGTATGCAACGTTACGAAATTGTCTGTATAACGAAAAACAATTGATTTATTCAAATGTTCCACTAACCGAACATTCATTTATACCAAATGAAGAACATTTCCAAGTCGATAATGATATTCGAGTACTAAAGGCATTTGTAGTAGAACGTATTGAAGAATTAACTAAAAAAATTGATCATGATTACGAGCTTTACGTATTTCACTTTAATGATTTTACAAAACCAGTAAATCATATTGATCAAATTGAAAACGACCAGAAACAGGAAATTATTGAGCGACGAAAAGCGATTGAATATTCATTTAATCAAATTTTACATAACTTGCAAGAATTGGAACCGCCTCTCGATAAAGCGTTAATTATGACAAAAAGTATTTTAAACAAAGTTTTGACAAAATTCCTAGTTCAATGGAAGGCGAATCAATGTTTGGCGGGTAACGGTGCACGTTTTGGTGATACTTTAAATATTCTACAAAATTGGTTTGAAAATTTAGCCGAAATTATATGGTGCACACGGGAACAAATACGAATTGCTAAAAAAATTTCCGACCAATTACAAACAGTTCCTTCGACTGGATTACAAACACGAATGGCAGAAGCGTTAACATTATTGTCGAGCTTGATTACAAGTTCCTTCGTAATTGAGAAACAACCACCACAAGTTATGAAAACCAATACTCGATTTACAGCAACTGTAAGGTTATTGATTGGTAAAAAATTAGACGCTCAATTGACACAACCTTTAGTAAAAGTATCAATTGTATCGGAGGCACAAGCCCAAATGATAGCAACAACAAATAAACCAACAGATGCATGCTCCGGGGAAATTTTAAACAATACCAGTAATATGGAATATTCATCACCTCAAAATACATTTACGGCAAGTTTCCGGAATATGCAGTTAAAAAAAATTAAACGAGCTGAAAAAAAGGGAACTGAAAGTGTAATGGATGAAAAATTTGCGCTACTATTTCAAACCAATTTCAATGTAGGTCACGGTGATTTAGTTTATTCTGTGTGGGTGCTTTCATTGCCTGTTGTAGTTATAGTTCATGGTAATCAAGAACCCCAGTCATGGGCCACGATCACTTGGGATAACGCTTTCGCGGTACAGTCTCGTATACCTTTCCAAGTTCCGGATAAAGTACCATGGCCTCGATTGGTGGATGCATTAAACACAAAGTTTGCATATGCCACAGAAAAACCATTGTCGGAAATTAACCTTTTGTTTTTATGTGAGTAAATTTATCAGTATCAGTGAATTCTTGACTTCATAATTATGCTAAATACGATTTTCATGTTAGGTGAAAAAGCTTTTAAGCAACCAGTTGCAAATCCGAACCAAATGGAAATTACTTGGTCTATGTTTTGCAAGGAACCTATACCAGAGCGTACCTTTACATTTTGGGAATGGTTTTTTGCTATAATGCGATTAACACGGGAACATTTACGTAATTTATGGAAAGATGACAGAATTATGGGGTTCGTACATAAGAAACAAGCAGAAGAGATGCTACTAAAATGTTCACCGGGAACATTTTTATTAAGGTTTTCGGATAGTGAATTAGGTGGTGTTACAATAGCATTTGTTGGAGAGTCACCCGATGGACAACAGCAAGTCATTATGCTTCAACCATTTTCATCGAAAGATTTTGCAATAAGATCACTGGCGGATCGTATTCAAGATTTACATCAATTAATTACGCTATACCCAGATATTCCGAAAGATATGGCTTTTGGGCCATATTATACACCATTAGGTAAGTGGATCATTCGTTTAAAAATATTTAACCGATAACGGTTAGATAAATATAATTATAATTGTTAGATCATTAAATACTATGGCATGATAGTGGTGTATTTTTCTGCCTCCAAAATCTGCAAGGGTTGGGTCTCATGGGGTTTTGCGATCGTTTTGATTGCCAGTCTAGTTATTATTGTTATATATTGTATTCCATTCCATATAATTTTCAATCGATAAAGATATTTTGTTTAATCTAGAATACATGTTATTGATTTTACCCTACATCGATACAATTGAATATATGAACTTTCAAATTAAATTAATATAAAACCACGATAATTAAATCTATGAATAAAGCATATTTATATAAGGAAAATAAGATATCGTCATAAAACCATGCTTAGTTGTGATGTTAAGATCATAGAAAAAATATAAATGGAATAGAACCAAAATTGTAGAAGACGCCTCAAACACATTTTTCAAAGTTATGGCAAATTCTTTGTTTCATGATTAACCCGTTGCCGCAAATATCGGATTTTTGGTGTTATGTAGGCAAATAGCCGTCATGCATATTTTAATTAATAAAAAAAGGAACACTTTTCCATACGAAGTGTACTAATGCATGTATTTGTTAAATATTCAGTAATACATCGAAGAAAAAAAGATGTAACATTCCAGATAACATATCAATTATTTTTTGTTGTTTTCATGTTTAAAAATTCGATATATTTCCACCTACAGAGACAAATGACGGGTATAGCCGTCCTACCACGTTCCTGTGGCTATAGCAGTCATTTGCTCTGGGAAGTGAAAAAATGTTGTGATGAGCAAATGACGGCTATGACCGTCGAGAGTTTTCATGGAAAAACTGTGAGAAAATGTGATAATTTTCACTTCCAAACATACAAATGGCGCTCAATTTCATATGGGAGGAATAAACAATTGAAAACAAAGTGTGTTTCTGAACACGATCATCAATTTAAAAGTGTGCGGCAACGGGTTAACTCACAATCTCTTCCAACCTACTTTAAATTAAATTTAGTTATTTGATTGTATCATGCGTAATTGTCAGGCTTAATTTACATTTATTACGCTTGTTAGAAGGTTAATAGTAAGGGTTTGACAGATTCTTAATTCTCACATTTTAAGTGATATTATTCCCGCATTGGTGTCTCACTACTACAAATATTGTTATTTTACATGGTTGATGGATTTGATTATACCATACCCATACTTGTCTGTGTATTTAGGTGTTTGTTGTATTCCCATTACATATCGTGACATCAACACAAATATATACAACGACCCCAAATGATGCAAGACAGAAATAGACAGCTTTTCTATTGTATTGCATACAAACTTATAATAGGTTTTAACAGAATGTATTTAATGAATTTACTAAACTAGCGGCATAATTATAAAATAAGAGGTACTCAAGGAGCTTCTGAGAAGCAGTCTTCATTTTCAAGAAGTAGTTAAATAAATTAATTACAAATATTACTATTGTCCAAAATTGATTCGATCAATTATTAATTTACTAAGTTTATTTCAGATCAACCAAAAAATGGTGGCTACGTAAAATCGATATTAAAGACACAGGTTCCTGGTGTTGGGGAAGGGTTAATTAGCAATCCCAATACTCCACAACATTCATTCATGCAATCACCGGATCATATTCGTGACACACCATCTGTGCAAAGCAGGTAAATTTGATTTTATTTATTATTTCTATATACGTATTTGTTCTCTATAAATTTTGTTTAACACAAAACACCAATAAAATTTTTTTTAAGTTTGGTTTATTTATTTTACATATTTAGTATCATTAACACACAGAACGATTTTATTATTATATTCTAATTTAAGTATTTATAACATATTTGTTTATTTATAACATATCATCATTAAAAATACTTATAAAATTATTAAAGACTATAGATATTCAATTTTTAGATAACAAATGTCTAAAAATTTATTTGTAATTCTCTTTTAATATTTGGCGTATTCCAGCTACCAGAATAGCACCATTATGCATCTATAATCCAGATTCAATTATCATAATTAATTTGTTTTATTTTCTCTTACATCCGTTTTTATTTTATTATTATTTATTTAAGTCATTAATTTTGGAGTTGATCTTCAACAATCAAAAATTATATAATCATCATACATCGAAAACAATTTTTGTTAACTAAGGATAAAACTAATTTTTCCAATTTTGAGTACAATATAATAAAAAAATATTATTTTTACACATTGTGAGAACCAATAAACACAGCGAACCAAACGAGAGTGTAAATTTTTAACCTAATAAATAGATAACTAAAATATAATATTAATAAGAACATATTTAGTAAATAATTAAAAACTTATTTTAAATGTTATTAAATGTTTTATGGTGTGATATTAGTTATTAGTGAAATTGGACAAAGAATTATTATCTTACTACTTTCTTGAATTTCGGGTGTCGTTATAATATTAAACACAATTGTTAAATGTTTTTGATTAACGTTATGTTTAAATTTTAAACGAATCGATTGATATCCTTTTTATTTCAAAAACGAGTTCTTGAAATTGTGTTTAATTGCCGTGTAATACAAGTAGCATGTTTCTGATGTGATAAGTGTAAAGCTAATTAAATATATAAGTTAATCGATTTTGTATTAATTAAATTCCATAACATGAATGCAATTTTTGGAGTATTTGCTGTCTAATTAATTTTTTTAAATATATGTTGTGTTTATTTTAACCTTTTAAAATATGTAAGAGCAATCCTTCTATAATAATCGACAATTCTTTCTTTATTATGAAAAATTTAACTTAAAATGTATACAAATTAAAAAATTGATGAATAGGTTATTAAGGAAAGTGGCTTCTTGACGTCGAGATATCGCTGTTAGATTAAACATGCTTTCAATCATGAATTAAAATGTTATTCTGCAAAGAAATTTCCAATAAATCACATACTTCCGTTCGGCTGGCATAATATGAAATTATTTTTAGATTTTAAGAAAGTGTTATAGTACTCTGTTCCCTATTTATCTTGATGTATTAAATCCGGGAAATTCAATTGTGCCGACTATTCCAAGCAATCAGATTTTTTAAGCACAATAGGCTCCTTTTTCGTTTATTCAATTATGTTGTTTCTATTGTGGTTCTAACTTGCTCATTTTTTATTTATTTAGACTTTCGAGTCTTCTCACTCCATTGGTCGTGTCCAACATGCGCCGGATATCTGCATTTTCATGTCGAGATAATGGCCGTAGGTGTTTCCTTGCTTGTTTCTTTATATCATCGATGACGTATTCCATTTTTAAGTCCTATGAAGGTTTTCATTCCGGTGGCATTCACAATCTAGGATTGTATCATTAATATAAATTCCACAACCCTAAAATTGGATACCATAGAATTACATTGTTACAATATTGTTAACAATGACAGCTCAAAATCGTTCATGAAACTACATTGTAACATTGACCACGTGCGTTTTTCGTTCACGAACTCTCCATTGTTACAAATGTCATTCTGAACCCTACTCGAGACTGCCTCTACAAATGTCATTTTAATGGTGTATGTCATGATACAATAATTTTCTCTTCTTATAGATAAACCCACCATGAAACGTTTAAAAAATGAACTAAAACGGTGACCTAAAATCTTCTTAGTGCGTGTTTCAATTGGTTTAAATGTCGCATAAAAAGTTTAAAAGTTAAAAATTGTGGTGAATAAAAATGCCAAACTTTTTATCTGCTTCAAGAGCTGATCAAATTTTTATGTGGAAAACATCTGGCTGACAAAAATATTTGTTTGTAAACAGAAATTTGTCATGTACAAAATTTGGGAAAAATCGTAATGATTTAGATGTAAACTGGCCATAATTAACTAATATACATTTAAATAATATTTATTTTACATATTTCCATATTTAAATTTGATATATACGTTCATAATAACACATAAAATAAGCAACAATATCAATGTCAAAATTGAAACAGATAAAAAGTTAAAAAGTTAAAAAAAATTTACCACGATTATTTTTTTAACTTTTTATGCGGCATTTAAACCAATTGAAACACGCACTTATATAATATTCATAGGCTGATGGCATACTAGGGTAACTTTAATCTGGTATTTTTTTTCGTTTCGTTCCCCTTTACCAATAAAATCAAAAAATTGCACCGCAGTTATAACCGATTTTATTGGTAAAGGGGAAAGAAACTAAAAAAAATACCAGATTAAAGTTACCCTAGTGTGGATATGCACAAAACAAACGAAAATGAAAAAATATAAGGTCACCACAATTCATGGGTGTATGTATCATGATCGTACTATCAACAACCATTATATCCCTTTTTCAACCAAAAATAATAAAAAAATGGCTTAATTAAAGTCCAAACCACACAATTGTGCGAGTAAAAAATCATAGTATGTAATGGCGTTTTTGATAAAAAATTTCGCTTGATTTTGAAGTACAACCAACACAATTGTATGTATAGTTATAGTGTTTTTTTCGGACGAAATAAGTTTGAAAGGAATGCGCAAATGTGTAAGTTGGTTCAAAACACACACAAAAATAAATTTTTGACATGGTACTTTTGCCGTACTCACACAATTGTGTTAGTAAATCACAAAACGGATATGTAGTTTTGAAAAATAATTTAAAGAACAAAATTCGATTTTTAATATATTTATTTTAAAAAAATTTTTGTTTTATGGATAATATGGTGATTATTTTGATGCTACATAATTTTATGTTACTCTTTATGTTCTGAAGAAATTAAGAGATCAACTTTTTATTGTTTTCATTTGTTTTGACACTTGAGACAATCTCAATGTTAACTACTACGTCATTTCTACAATGACAGTTGTTACAATAGTTAACAAAGTAAATCTCGTGAACGCAATCCCGAGTTTTTCGGGGAACTATAGATAGAATAAAAAAAATATAACGTAAGAGAGCGAGAGATAAGATTTATATGTATTCGACCATACTCAGAATAACAAAAATAAAAACTATAACAGAAATTGCGTTATATTTTGCTGTCACTTAAAAAGAATAGCAGAGCGAAAATTCTCGCCCAGCTGCCCTATTCCTGAATACGATAATAAAACGAACATACAAAATTAACATTTGAATTGAATCAGATTCGTACCTAAAAAAATAATTTATCGAATTGCGGTAATTTAAACGGCATATAAATAATTTTTATAATTTTAAACACATATATTTTTTTGAGATTAATACGTTTATACTCAAAACTATTGTAGTTTCACTCAATACGAGGGTTACCTTTTATATTTCGGGATTGGACAACCCTAGTGTTGCAATCTTGCAACTGACAGCTCTATCGTAAAGTTTGACATTTTTGAGATTATACGTACTCAGAACGTTTTGACATTCGAGCGCTATTTGTGTTGTTTACAGTACTCATTAACTCAACATCTCGGCGAAAAAATGGAATTAAATCGTGAACATTTTCGTGCGATTATTTTTTACAACTTTCGACGTGGATTAATGCAGCAAGAGTGCATGGATGAACTTAATTCAATTTTTGGCGATGAAGCTCCATCAAGGACTAGTGTTTATCGATGGTATGGTGAGTTCAATCGAGGTCGTAGTTCACTCCAAGACGAATTTCGTTAAGGTCGTCCAGAATCAGTTGTTGTTCCGGAAACCATTGATACTGTGCGTGAACTGATATTGCAAGATCGTCATGTGACCTATCGTGAGATTGAGACAACCTTAGGCATTAGTGGGACCAGCATACATTCAATATTGCATAAACATTTGAATGTCAAAAAAAATTGTTCGCGTTGGATCCCACACAATTTGTCAATCGCTCAAAAAAGGCTCGTGTCGATTGGTCGAAAGAAAAGCTAAAAAAAACGATCGCGGTGCTTCAAAACACGTCTATGACATAGTGACAGGTGATGAATCGTGGATTTACGCGTATGAGCTCGAAAGTAAACAGCAGTCGACTGTGTGGGTGTTTCAAGATGAGCCGAATCCAACAAAAGTTGTCAGCGCACGAAGCACTTGCAAGCAAATGATCGCATGTTTTTTCGGAAAAAATGGGCATGTCGCAACCGTACCACTAGAACAACGCAGAACAGTCAATTCTGAGTGGTACACAACCATTTGTTTGCCAGTTGTCTTCCAAGAAATCAGGAAAACTAACTGCCGAAGACGGATCACTCTTCACCACGACAATGCGAGCTCCCACACATCGGCTCAAACAACTGCATTTTGTTGTTTGAGCACTCAAAACATCGATTTGATGAGTCATCCGCCGTATAGTCCTGACTTGTCACCAAATGATTTCTTTTTATTCCCGTACGTAAAAAACAAACTGAGAAGTCAACGTTTTTCGACACCTGAAGAAGCGGTTGCTGCGTTCAGAATGCATGTTTTGGAGATACCTCAATCAGAGTGGAAAAAGTGCTTTGACAATTGGTTCAAACGCATGCAAAAGTGTATAGATCTTCATGGGGAATATTTTGAAAAACAATAAAGCGATTTTTGATGATTATTTATTTTTGTTCTCTAATCCCGAAATATAAAGGGCAGCCCTCGTATTTTAGCAAATACATTAAAAAAATATTACATGAAATATATGAATGAAATTAATATTTTAAGTAATCTGTAGCCGAAAAGTCAAATTGGAATAATAATTTTTTGTCTTCGTTTCTTACGTTATTCTGTTATTTTTTTATTCCATCTATAGTTGGCCCTTTTGTTTTTTGTACTTTTCATGGTTTTGTAATAATGATGAGTGGGAAATGCACCTATTTTTTTTTTTTTTTATTTAACTTATTACAACTGAATACAATTCATCTAGTAATTTTTCTTTCTTAATTTAGTCACTTGTGAATGAGAAGACACCCATTGGCCGGCTCCATTTATAGGTTATTTACTGAAGTAGTCTTTGCTTTGGTGTCCTTAATCGTCTTACTGCATGGGAGGTGTCCAACATACCACGAAGCTCTTCATTTACGTGTTGATAAATACGTTGTCCATGTATTACTGCAAGTTTTTTTATTTCTTCTTGGACCGTCGGGATATTTAGATCCCTATGAAGGTCATCATTCCTAATGTACCACGAAGCGTTAACTATACCACGTAGCACTTTGTTTTGAAAAGTTTGTATTATTTTAGTGTTGCTTTTCTTTGTACAGCCCCAGAGCTGTATTCCGTAAGTCCATACAGGCTTTAGCACCTGTTGATATAATTAATAGCAATTTATTTTCGGTTGACAATTCCGAGTTTTTCCCGAGCAGCGAATACATTTTTCGATATTTGATATTAAGTTCTTCTTTTTTCTTTTTAACGTGCTCTTTCCATCTGAGCCTGGTATCTAAGGTCATCCCTAGATATTTAGCCTTATTTGCATACAGAATCTGCTGACCGTTAATGATTACAGGTTTGTAACTGACTTTTAGATTAGTAAAATTCACATGCGTCGATTTCGATTCATTGAGCCGATACGCCACATGTGTCCATTTTATGATTTTGTCACATGCTTCTTGAAGTTTCGTTGTCGATTCCTCGATAGTGTCTCCTACTGAGAGAACTGCAGTGTCATCAGCAAATGTTGCAACAGTAACATCGTTTAAATGAGGTAGATCTACCTAGTAGATACTAGTAGACACTACCCTGCGGGACTCCTGCCGAAATCTTTTTTAGCTCGGAATATTCATCTTCATATTTCACCCGAAAGTGGCAATTCTCTATGTATGATTTTAAAATCGTGTAATATTGTTTTGGTAAATCTCTATGTAGTTTAAAGAGTAAACCTCATACCTTATCGAAGGCCTGTGCCACATCTAAGAAGATACCACAGCAAACCTTTTTCCTTTCTAATGTATTCTCAATGACGTCTGTAAGCCTGTGAACCTGCTCAATAGTTGAGTGTTTCTCTCTGAAACCAAACTGATATGCTGGGATAAGGTTTCGTTGTTCTATGGTTTTCTTCAATCTTTTGAGCAACAGCCTCTCAAACAATTTCGCTAGTGTTGGTAGAAGTGAAATTGGCCGATAAGATTTTCTATCATTTGGTGGCTTGCCCGGTTTCGGAATCATTATTACTTCTGCTACTTTCCACTGCATTGGCACATGTTTTTTCCTGAGGATCGCATTGATTATGTGCAGTAATTTACGGGTCCCTTTTTTAGGCAGCTCCTTTATTATTTGCCCTGTTATCAGATCTTAACCAGGAGCTTTCTTCGCTTTTATGTTCTTAATTTCAGCTTTTAGTTCTTTCAATGTTACAGGCCTGATATCTTTGAAATCAGATATTCTAGGCGTATCAGCAGTGTTTTCGTAACTGGTCTGCCGACCTAAAGGTTGAAATGTTTCTTCAAGATGTTCAGCAAACAGGTCAGCTTTATCTTTCGCATTTCTAGCCCAATTCCCATAGTTTGTTTTGATTGGGGGGATCTGCGTTTTTGGTCGTTTTAACCCTTTTGTTGCTTTCCAGAGGGAATAGTCACTATCTTTAGTTGAGGCTAGAGAACAAAGATATTTTCCAATTGTTTCATTTTTCACTGCTTTTATGAGTACCTTAAGTTTGATGCACAAGTTGTTTAAGGTGGTTTTATCTTGCGGCGCACGTGTATTCTGCCATTTCTTTCGGGCTTTTCGTTTTTCCTGCACTAATTCTCTTACTTCTATTGGGTAAATAACAGCGTTTTCTTTCCTGGATGATAATTTGAGGGTGCATTCCCAAGCCGACCATTGTATGACATCAAGGAGCCGGTCTAGTTCCTCTTCTATTTCATATTCACTTTTGATTGGCACTTGAAGTTCTATTTTTTCCTCGTCTAACTGCTTAAACAATTCCCAATTTGTTTTGTTGTTTGTTAGTTGTGGTGAATTTGTTTTTCTATTACATTTTCACTAACCGTCATAATAACAGGAGAATGATCAGATATTAGACTTTCATCATTTTCTAAGAAGATGTAGCGTTCCGATATGCCTTTAGTGATGTAGAAATCTATTAGGTCTGGGATTTTGTTAGGATCTGTTGGCCAGCACGTTGGTTTCCCTCCTGAGTAAAATTCACAGTTTGAGCATTGGCCAGCTGCAAGTGATTCCTTGCCTTTTGGAGAGGTTAATCTTGAACCCCAGAAGGTATTTTTTGCATTAAAATCACCTCCGACAATGAAGTTACTTCCTAATTTCTGGAACAGATCAATGTAGTCTTCTTTTTTTAGGTTATACCGTGGGGGGCAATATATTGCAGATATATTACAGGTCTTGTGATGACCAAATTTAACCGTCACGGTGGTTACTTGCATGGATTCTTTTTCTATTTTTAATTCTTCATGATGTTTGATATTATCCCTAATAAATATAGCTGACCCTCATCTTGCTCGTTCTGCAGGATGTGTGGTATGGTAACAAGTATATCTCCGGATTGATACATAGGAGCTGCTGGTAAAATGTGTTTATGATATTAAGCATATATCAATTTTCTCTGTATTTAGAAATAGTTCTAAATCTTCTAGGTGTTGTGTTAATCCGTTTGCATTCCATATGGCTTTTCTTAATGAGTAGTTTTGATGTCTGGTTTCTGTTCCGCATTTATGAGTTGAACTATGTATTGCAGACATTATTTATTTTTAACTATTTTGGAACTTGGTATTTCCAGCAGGTTAAGTCGATTCAGAATTAACTTATTTAGTTTATTCTTTTCCTCAAGGCTATTTAGATTTGCCTCATTTTCTTTCGAATTTGAAGCGGCCTGTGCATATGTATAATTCTCCCTACGCATAGATGATTCGTTTCTGGCTCGATTCTTGTTTATATGACTTAGAGAGGGTTTGCGTGCCTGATCCCTCATTTTTTGTAGTTGCTTGGCAACCTCACATCCTCGGTAGCTGGCTGGATGCTGCCCATTACAATTTATACATTTTGCTGGTTCTTATTTTTATAGTTTGCAAGTTTGTGTTGGGCGCTTTTCAGCACATTTCACACATCTATGGTTAAAGCCTTGGCATTTTTTACATTGTACTATTCTTGTACTGCCTCTTTTAACAGCTTCGATTTTTACTCGCATGTTGAGTATGCCAGTTATATTGTAAATGTTTTCTATTTTCTCGGATTTATCAAACGTTAGCATGAACAGCGGAAGCCCTCTTTTTGAAACGGCTTCTAGTCGGTTCTCTCCGCTACGTCTCTCTTTTTTAATAATGTTTACGGCATCAAGGATTTAAAATCCTTTATTTTCTAGGTCCTCCATTATTGAATTAATTTCACAGGTTAGATGTGACCTTGATGGGACGATCGTTTTTATTTTCGTACGTGTACCACTGATATTTTTGCGTATTCAGCCTCATTGACAAGTTTCTGTATGCGTTTGGATTTGAAGTGTTAATCTTCCATACATTACACTGTGCTAGTTGAAAACTGTGACAAGCTGGGCACCCAGGGGGTAAACCTAATTCGAGTACGCTGAATTCATTGGTACTAGTCCCATTTCAAAGTTAGTCCCCATTTTTGAGATATCGCTTTTGACATGTTTTAGCACGGAGTCAAAATATACCCTCATTTCCACGTTGATAGCTCTTGAACCATTAAGATTTTCGTTATGCTTTTTTCAGCAAAGTTATTGCGCAAGCCAAGATAAACAACTTTGCCGAACATGTCAAGACCGAAAAACCACAACTACATTTTTTTTGCTTTTCATTTCGACGAAAAACACAACATTTTATCACTTTTTATGATTTTGTTGAATTTAACTCGGTTAAAATCGATCGAATAAACATCGCATCGACAAATATAGATTCAATAGAAACTATTTAAAAGGAAATTAAATCGATTCAGTGGATTTTATGGTGATTTTTCCTAAAAAAAATTTCCTAAAAAATTAACATTTTTCTCCTCTTTGACAAAAGAATGGCTTTCTTGATTGAATGGTGCAGTGGATATTTGATGGTTGATATATAGCGTCTTAAGCTCAAAACAGAACAAGAACGAAGACGACGAGCGAAATCGCCTGTCATATTACAAAACACGGATATGTTTTCCGTATAATACAAACACAACCATCGACGCAGGCGACGATGATTTTTTCGTAAATGCATATATATGGTGGATGTGGTAAAACGCATATATATGGTGGATGTGGTTTTTCGATTTTGATATGTTCTGCAAAGTTGTTGGTCTTGACTTGCGCAACAACTTTGTTGAAGAAAGCAAAACGAAAATCCCGATAAAATCCACTGAATCGATTTAATTTTCTTTTAAATAGTTTTTATTGAATCTATATTTCTCGATGCGATGTTTGATAAAAAGTGATAAAAAAAGTATTTTCGTCAAAATTTGCTGAAGAAAGCATAACGAAAATCTTAATGGTTCAAGAGCTATCAACGTGAAAATGAGGGTATATTTTGACTCACAGCCAAAACATGTCGATATCTCAAAAATGGGGACTAACTTTGAAATGGGACTAGTACCAATGAATTCAGCGTACTCGAATTAGGTTCACCCCCTGGGTGCCCAGCTTGTCACAAAAAAAAGTTTGCGATTCAAGCACAGTGAGAGCAGCAATTTTATACTCTTGTTCCGTAACAGTACTCATTACACTTTGGATTTCTGAGTAGTTCGTTACTCCTACTATGAAAATCGGTGGTGGGGCTTTTACCTTTGTCTGTGCTTCATTTTGTTCAGCTGGTTGCCGTTTGGATGATTTTTCTACCTCATCGACATTTATTGGTGAAAGTGATTTCTCTTTTGGTTTAGCCCACCCCAGAATATATTGGGCCTGCCTCCGAAGAGTGTGGATTTGTCAGCATATCTGCTGCTATACCACCTGGGGTATTACATTCCGTATTTGTTGTATTCATTGTTTGTTTTAGCCAATTTATACCACTGGCATTTGGTCCCCGGTAGCACTTTGCTACTGCGAAGCTGTACCCACGCCCCGCGATGTGGACGCGGCTACCTTGGTGTTACCTAGGTGTCCCAGGGACAGCCGAGGCCCTCTGAGTACCCTAGGCTGAGGGGCTACTAGGAAAATGAATATGATTTTTTTTTAGTTTGTTAGTTTCTAAAAAGCTAAATTTGTTTTCCAATTTATTTTTATAATATAAAATGAACTATTTGGACTACCTTGTTACAAGACAGATTTTTTAAAAATTGAAATTTGAAATATCTGAATTTGTTGAAATATCTGTTTACAAGTACAACCTGTTTGTCAAAATGAAATTTTTTTGAAATTTTAATAAAAAAAATTAAATGTCCGTTGACAATTAAACCACAATTTGTTTTAATTTCGCGTGCTAATTTATTTTAAAATTTTGTAGGTATAACTATTGAAGAAATTCATAAAATTAGACATAATAGATGTACCTCTAAAACAATGCGTTTTCTATTAAAAGTAATAATATAGCAAATTTGAAATTACACGAAAATTCGATTTTTTCATCTCATCCTTATCTACGACATTATCCAATTAAAACTTATGATCAACATTATTCTATTCAACAACGCACTGGAGCAATTTGTAAAACTAATTCCTTATAAAAATTAAAATTTCATCTTTAAACACAATCTACAACATTATGCACTCACAACCAGCTTTTTTAACCAGCTACAGTATTCACTTGTCAGCAAACTAAAATATGAAATTTTGCGTCTTCGGTGGGTCCTTCTACTTTACTACAATTCGCCCACTATTCATTGAATGAATGGAACAGAGAAACAAAAATTTGTTTTGTTACTCTCGGTTAACGAATACGCATATCGATGGTAACGATGCGTATCGTGTGTATCTACAAAATTCATCAATTTTATGTTTCATAAGTAAGTATCTACAAATTTAATTAGAAGGGTTAGTTTTTTCAAAATTTTTGATTATTAAAACAATTTTAAGCAATTTAATTAAATAATATGTGTTAATATATTTTTACAAGGTCATTTCAGTTTCAAATAAAACGTTTTTATCATTTCCTGAAAATGTAGATACGCACTAATGCATCGTCATCGTCGATATGATAAAAGATAAAAAAAGATTAGCACAAAGAAAAATGATGAATAATTGTTAAATGGCACACGAGAAAAAAATATCGGATTTTTCCTCGTTTCTTTCCTCGTTTACCTATGTATGATACAGGTTTTAATTGCGATTTAAACAAATTTTCGGTGCAACCAACCACACTAACACAACATAAATTAAATAAAAAATATTTCAAGGACTTTTTTGAGACATTTTAGTTTAAATTGTATTTAAGAGAGAGCAGAACAAAACAAAATAAAACACATACATATATACATTATCTATTACGACTAAGTTTGCCTTGAAAAAAATACCAAAATACAAAAAATCCTGTGTGGAATGGAACAATTGAAGAGTTATTTCGATCTGATATTAAAATTACTAGATAAATTATTGGTATACGTAATAATAATTACGTATAAAAAATTATTAATTACGAGTATGTATATCCCTTTTCCGGCCCGCGATCGCGGGTGCGTGTACGAAAAAAGCATCATGTCAAAAATTTATTTTTGTATTTATTTTGGGCCAACGTATTTGGCATACTACTAAAATCGTTTTCGTCCGAAAAATAACACTATAACTATAATAATAATAAAATAATTAATATGTTATCTAAAAGAAATAATTAGTATGTTTATAATTTATATGTTATCAAATTATAATGTTTTTTCTCAAAAAGAATTCCGATTTAACTAAGATCCGTTAAAATCCGGAAGACATTCCTGTATTTTTTACGCCCACATTTGTGTACAGATGACTTAAATTTATATCAAAAAAATTTTTAGTCTGGCCGAAAAAGAGATATACAATATGATAAATGCAAGATAACCACTTAGATCTAGAAATAAGCCTATACATCAACAACCAGATAATAAGACTAAGTTGGTTGTTCTTCGACAAATATTTTGAAAGTTACATTTTAATATTTGTGTGTACTTTTTTCTGAACCAAGTTTCTTAAACACTCTATATCAAAGGATATCAAAAATTAGCATTCTCAACCCGGACACCCTGTATTTAGCTTCTGGACCACGTTCTTGTTTTGCTAAGCGTGCATTTATCGTTTCTATACTTCTGAATATCCCTTCAAGTGGATTTCCTTTAGTAGTATTAGTTAACTGCTGCGTTATTTGCGAGTAGGACCTCCTCTGTCCTTGTGGGTTGTGGTTGTGGCGGCACTCTGGTTGTGTTTTATAACTTTAGCGTTTTGAGTCGATTGACGTGTTTTATTTCTTAATGTTTGCAGTTGTATCGCTACTTCGCATCCTCGATTGTTAGCTGGGTGTTATCCTTTACAGTTTATACACCTGGCAGGTTCGTTTCGGCTAACTGGATTGTCTCGCGTTGTGTCTATCGGTGCATTTTACGTACCTAATATATCGCCCGCAATATCTTTGGATGAGGTTAAAGCCTTGGTATTTCTTGCAAAGAAGTATTAATCCCGTGTTCGGTTTTCGGTGGTTCTGTTTTAACTCTCATATTGAGTATTGCTTTGATATTAAATATATTTTCAATTTTTTCGTTTTTGATGCTCACATTCAATGAATAACGGGAGCCCTCTTACTGATCTTGGTTGCTTTACTATTATCAACTATCTCCCATTTAAGAATGCTTACTGTGTCTTTGCAGAATTGCAGTTCTTTCAGTTTGAGGTTTTCTATTATATCCTCCTTCTTGCAAGTGCGGGATGAAGACCTGGCTGGTGTTGAGGTACAGACACTGGTTCGGTAGTGTCACTAACTTTTGCTTGAGAATGCTCCCCGATTTCTCGCGAGAACTTTATTTTTCGTTTTTTCCTTGTTCTTCTTTTTTGTTTGTGCATCCAATCCATTTCTCTTTAAAGTTCCTCATCGTCTGTTTGGAAATAAGCGTTAGTATAGGCAATTGTGCTAATTTCGTTATTAGCTAGTAAGAGGAGTTTCCCGAACTTCTTTCAGTCTAGTTTTCTTCAGCTCCACATTTTCTTTCTTTAACGTAGCGATTTCATTGCTCTTTTGCGTAGTTCAACATTTTGCTACTGAGTCGCGAATTGTGTTTATCTAGGGGGTGATGCAGATGTTTTTGAACTAGGATTGAATGGTCATATCAATGGTTAGCTCACTTCAGAATCAATTGAGTTGGCCTTGTTAAAGGGTAAGCTATCCAACTGTGCAGTTGGGTACCACCTGGGGTAAAATTTTTGGTGAAAATAGTGATGGTACGGCATCCCAGCCCTGCTAGTTAATATAGTTTAATTGTTAATTGTTAGGGTTTATATTTTTATAATAATTTTTCATAAGCTGGGTTGTAGAAAAATATAGTGTTGTAAACATAGCCGCCTCGAATTTCGCATCGGTTGGTTATTTGTTCTCTTATTTCAAAAATTCTATTATTGTCTCGTAAGACAACAACTATGATTATTTTTCATAGGCATTGCCATTGTTTATGCAAACTTAAATATACATTTTTTAAAGTTTTAACTAAAATGTAATTCATTATGGTACTTTATACCGCGACCGCATACATTTTTTATAATTGTTTAAACCATTATTACTAATTTCGGACGTTCGATACGGATTCGTACCGTATTTTGCAAATAAAACAGGGTTTAAAGTTACAAATTTTATTTATCAATAACTTTAACCTTTTCAATACATTCACCGACCAAATGGCACAGGGTTAAAGTTTTGGCGTTTGGATCATCGGGAGGTACCTGGTTTGAATCCCGATAGGGGCTGGATGCAAAGGGAATTTTCATCAACAGATTACGATCTGTCGTGAAATGGAACACATCAATGACCCCCTTTTGGAGTGCAAAACTCATGGGCCGACCCATGTCCCATGCCAGTATAGTCTGGCATGGAGCTATACAATGTGCAGATGGTGATAAAATCGAACCTATAGCCTTACGTCCTCGATTCCAGAATGTTCCATGATAATCATCGCCGCAGTTTACAATTGCTTTCTATTTCCATATTCCCCTCCACATGAAATGCCATTGTGATATCCAATTTCCAATCAATGTTAGATCAATACTTGATCTGGTAAAATTATTGCTTCATATCTAGTGCGCAACTAAATTTCCGGGTTTCACACATAGATGGTGCTAGCGACACATCTAGTATGTCAGAAAATTGTGTTTTGTTCATAACGATAACCAGTTGTAATATGTGCACATAATACTTGTTATGTCCATATCGCAACGCAAAAATATTTGTCCTAAGAACGAAAATGTCCAGTTTTGTGCCAAACAAACAGCATTTGCGAGAAGCTTTGCTTTTCTGCTTCAACTTGAAAAAAATGCAGGTGAAGCACGTCATTCGCTTAAGGAGGCCTACGGCTACGGCGAACATGCACCATCGGAAACTACCTGTGAAGATTGGTTTAAACGCTTCAGAAGTGGCAATTTCGACATGGAGGACAAGACGCCGAGCTGCAAGCGTTATTGGATAAAGATGATATGCAAACTCAAGATCAACTTGCGGAGGCGTTAAACACGGTTAAGGTATTTCCAAACATTTACATGCTATGGGATAAATTCAAAAGGAGGGAACATGTATGCCGCATGAGTTTGACCGAGAGACAGATGGAACATAGAAGAGCCACTTGCGAAATTTTGTTTTCACGGCATGAAAGAAAGAGCTTCCTGCATCGAATTGTTACGGGAGTTGAGAAGTGGATCTTTTTTAAGAATCCCAAACAGAAAAGCTCGTGGCTTTCGCCTGGCGAAGCATCAACATCGGCAGCGCGGCCAAATCGCTTCGGAAAGAAGATAATGCTCCGTGTTTGGTGGGGCCAGAAAGGAATCGTGTACTATGAGCTGCTGAAACAGGGTGAAACTGTCAATGGGCAACACTACCGACAACAATTATCAATCTGAATCATTTATTGCTCGAAAAACGGCCAGAATGGGACACGCAACACGAACGAGTTAATTTTTCCGCGTCCTGGATATGTACAGCGATACTAAATCAGTTGGCTGTCTTGCGTCTCCCATTTATCGTTGGAGCTTGTGACATTGCTTCCTTCTGCGGATCGATCGTTATGCATTCTTCGTGGTAGTTCTTCACCTTAGCAAGTATCTTTGCCGTGGCCTTCTAAATCGCTTCCTAGCCAGTGATCATTTCCACTGCCCAATTTCCTTCGTCATTCGTACTACTGGTTCAAACCCATTCGTTACTTGGCCTGGCTGTACATTATTTTCACTATCCGATCTTGAACTGAGCATTTGCCTCTGGTGTTGTTAGTTTCTGGAACCCTCTGTGATTTTCCTTATTCCTGCTATTTGTTAGCACCAGTTTTCACTGATATACTAACATTTTTCTTATACTTTTTATATCATTTTGTTCTTTCTGCACTTGGATGTTGTAACTCCCTGTCTCCAAAAGCCTTGTGTTAGTTGTCTCTTTGTTTGTCGTATTGGTGTAAAGTAGTTCACAAATTCATGTTCGCAAACATAATCCAACTTATTGTCATAATTTTTTTTTCTCAAAGAATGAATTATAAACGCTCAATCTCGAATCCATCTGCTTATATTTTGGCATACAGCATTGATTATTATATTACTGTTAAAAACTTTTTCTGTTGTGTTAATGTAATAAGGTTGTTTAATCTATCAACGCTATCTCAATCACAGTTTGCTTTCTGCTGCTTCATTTTAGGGACAGTTCTTGATCCCTAATTTAATCTTTTTACAATTTAAACCCGTTTGCTATAAGAATTTACATAATAGCTGCATTTCATGACACCACCATGATCCAGATCAGATCAAATTTTACATGTGAAACAACAAGAACACGTGATCGTGTTGTTGTTGTTTCACATGTAAAATTTGATCTGATCTGGATCATATCTATGTGTTTGTAGGTATTTTGTAATTTTTACGGAACTATGCTTTGAAACAGTGATATCCTACTGCAATATCGCGATTGAATGGGATTTCAATGACTCAATTTATTTTCTCAATCTATTTAACCCGTTCCCGCAAATGACGGCTACAGCCGTCATATTTTTTTAGTGATATATAGGCAAATGGCTATAGCCGTCCTGCATATTTTAATTAAAAAGAAACATCATTCGTACGAAGTGTACTAATGCATGTATTTGTTAAATATTCAGTAATACGTCGAAGATAAAAACGATGTAACATTCCAGATAACATATCAATTGATTTTTAATTGTTTGATTTTTCATATTGAACAATTCGATATATTTCCGCCTTCAGAGATAAATGACGGCTATAGCAGTCCTACCACGTTCACGCAAATGACGGCTATAATAGCCGTCATTTGTTCTGGGAATAGAAAAAATATTGATGAGCAAATAACGGCTATAACCTAACCGTCGAGAGTTTTCATTGAAAAACTATGAGAAAATGTGATAATTTTCACTTCCAAACATATAAATAACGCTCAATTTCATATGGCAGTTGTTTGACCGTATTTTGATCAAATCACAAATTTGATAGTTGACAATTACTTAAAATGTTTCTCGCTTGCTGTTGGTCAGGCTGGACAGAAACACGTTGACTGTTGTGTAAGAACTAACCTTTATTCCATAATTTATTTGATTTATATACAAAAAAGATCATTTATAAAACTATTGATTATGCAAAATAATTGTAAAATTAAATGTAAATGCCCTAGTCAATATGAAAACCGATATACATATTCCGTGTCATCAGTATTTAACGGATGTATATTTATATGGAAAAATTGAGATATATTCAATGTCATTATTTGATATAAGTGTTATTGTTATAACATTCTCCCTGGCCAAGATGTGAAGATTATCGTGCTTTATACCAGAGCCTCTAGAGGAGTGACTCTGGCTTCTTTATTTTTGGTTACATCAATTCTTGTTTTGATTGCCACGAAGACTATGCCTATGAATACGAGCGCAAGGAGCCCATACGCGAGTGCATAGTGGTGCACGTGGTGATGAGATAAGCTTTGTCCTGTATTCACCGTTACTGCCTTTATTCTTTGCTGTAGTTCTTCGATTCCTTGTACCTTTGACAAGTCTTGAAAGTGATGGGAGTAACCTTGTGGTTGCTTGGTCATTTCTATTGATAGATTAAATGTTTTTAATATTGAGGAGTATACTTTGTGATAGTACGGTTGCTTCGCTGGTATGCTTATGGTTCTTCCCTTCAGTGTACAACCAGAGCCTAAGCTTAGTATTCCGCTTCTTGATATCTTTGTAGAAAATGGCTCTTGTTGACAAACGATACTGATCGTACGTTCAGCTGGTACTGAATAAAGCCATCTGTAATCTCTTAGTTGGATCCATATATCGGGCATGTTGTTCGTCTTCCTTTCGACCACCTCGCATTTGTTATTCACTTGTTCTTGCCGTAGCAGGAACAGCTCACATAAAATATCATCTTCTTGATTCTGATGCATAGCCTGGGTTAGCTGGCATATGCTAAAGTCGTTGGTGCTGATACAGTTTTGCCATTCAAAAGTTGTCATTGAAGAATATGTGTGCCGATGCAAATCTGTCACAAGAAGTTCCATTTGTGGCCGTATAAATATACATGGACTGTTGGGGGTAGGCAGCGGTATGGGCTTATATATTTGGTATATTTCCTTATATACTAATGGCAGCTTCACCTCAAATATCAAATATTTGCCTTGCAGCCTTGTCTTGGCTGTCATTAGCTGGTATAGTGCCAATATGTCATCTGTGTCATCGATATTGGGAAGCATTAGTTCAGGTGGTAGATTTCTCGTCATAAAATCTATTTCTTTTTTCAGTTGTTGGGTCGTTAAAAGCCTCGTGGTAATGACTCTATTGTGCGTATTACTGCTTCTATCAGTGTATCTTGAATCTCCTTGAATGCAATCATGCGTAACATTGTATGTATTGATAGAGCTAGAAAGTTGCTTTTTTCATCGTTGCTCTCCAACGCCTCTTCTAACTGATTCTTGAACACTAGCCAATGCTTGTTGACATCTTCTTGTCTATTTTTGAAGACGTTTATAGGCGGCATCTGTGATTGACGTTTGATTCTTTAATAACGCCGTGAAATGGTTGTTGTTCATCTTGAGTTTTTCTATTTCTTCCTCATAACGTACCGCGGCCCTGTCATCTAGCACTCCAAATAAGTCGTTGGCTATATTTCCTCCTAAGTTAAAAAGTCCACGTTTGCTTCTTCCAAAACTCACCTTATGGTGGTGAAGCAATTCATCCTTGTGCTCCATTTCTTGTAAAGATTGCTCGAACGATGGTTCTATTAGTCCACATGTATTTTCTCTTGATCTTTTAGCAATACTCGAGTTTGTGAAGTTGTCGTCAGGATATGAACAATATTTAGCTAGTCTGTCTATGGAACGCTTATAGGCAGCCAGTTCTGCATAATAGCTGGTTAGATTATAATACACTATTATGTTCCAATCGTTGTTTGTAAGTTTGAGCTCTCCAATGAATTCAAAATAGATACCTGGTTGATTTTCGAACGTTGTGATATTGTATGGTAGTGCGCTCGAATTGCAAAAACTGAACGTTATTAGTAATATGAGCAGTGGTGCATAGATCTTCTTGGTAACCCTGGCAACTCGAGACCTGCCAACGCTTGTGTTGTCGTACCTTGTTGTCGTCTACTGTTATATCTTCATCTGATTTGCTTGTTGGATCTTGATTATCCTCAGTTGGAAGGAGACTTATCTTTGTAATCGGTCTCTTGAAGCTGGTGTTTTTTGGACCCTTTATTGATACCACTCTGGTTAGATCATCTGACCCTGGATTTGTAGGTGGAAGTTGTTCATCCTTTATTAGAACTAGCTGACCAATCCAGTAGTTTGCTTTTGGTTCTTTCCATTTGTACCTTTGTTGTAGACTGTTCAAGTAATCCTTAGAATATATTTTCCAAAATCCTTGAGTCATCTTTGAAAGCAGAGTCCACCTCTGTTTTGGGCTTATGTTGGTTCTGTCTGACTCAGGGGGTGAAATCAGTGGTCTCCCGATTAAAAATGTCCAGGTGTCAAATCTGCACCCAGTAGTATATCAATCGGTGCGGGAATGTTGTAGTTCGGATCGGCCAATAGCTCATTCAAATGTTTCCATTTTTCAAACATAAACGGTTTTTCTGGCAAATATTTGTTTATTTTGGTTAGTACTAGAGCTTCAATTTCTATTGAAAATGTTACGGATATCTTGGTTGTAGGTTGATATTTACAATACTATTGACTCTGCCAGCAACTTGTCCGCCAACATCATGGACCTCTGCACTGATTTTACGACCTACTAGATTTAAACGTTGTTTGGCTTCTGTTGTTATAAATGATGTTTGGGAGCCGGTGTCGTTCAGCAATCTTAAAAGCTCTTCCCTTCCATCAAACCTTGTGGTTTTGACAAGGGCGGTTGCTAAAAGTGTTGTCTCATGCGTTTTCATCGCACTGTTGGTTGAAATGCTTCTTGAAGTTGTAGTTGTAGACTGCTTTGTATGAAGTAGACTGTGGTGCTTGCCATTGCATTCTTTACATCTTGATTGAATATAACATCGTTGAAAATTGTGTCCAGTGCCTAGGCACCTTCTGCATAGATCATGTAAGTTGACAAGCTGTATTCGTTTTATGGGACTCATTTTGTTAAATTTGTGACAGCATTCTAAATTATGATTGCCTGAACACAAGATACACGATTGATTTTTTACTATTGTTGCACTGAATGCTTGTTGTTTATGGCGAATGCTATCGTTTGCCGGCGTTAATTTTGGTAGTCGTAAGGTTTCTAGCAGTTGATATCGCTGTTCCAGAAAGAAATGGAACTAGCCAAGCACCCCAGGTCGCAATGTCGACTCCTAAATTCTTTATTGCATGTAGATTTTCCCTGACGGTGTCATGCAATATTCTAATTACAGATGCTGTTTCTTGTTGAATATTGTGTAGGGCAAAAATAGCGTTAATATGGTTGTTTACTAGCAACCTTTTGTTTTGATATTTGTTGCCTAGTATGTCTCCTATTGGCTGCAAATTTTGGATGATGTTGCTCGCTGCTCCCTCCAAATGTGTTTTGAGATACATGATTTTGTGTGTATCTGTTAGACTAACGTTTTGATCTACCAATTTTGAGAACAGTTCATGGAACCCAACTCAATCTTGATAGTTCCCATTGAACTTTGGTATCTCAATTTCCTTTAACCTGTAATATTTTGATTGCTGATTGTTGGTGTGTGTTTCACTTGTTTCAAGGATCTTATGTACCGCTTGTTGTAGCTTAGCAGTACATTCTTCTGCACGGCTGCTAATCTCGAAGTAAATGTTGTTTCTAAAATATTCTTGATGTTCTAAGTCTTCTTCAGTTGTTTCTAGCAGTATTTCTTCGTGCAGCTCATCTACTTTTTCCATCGTCGTATTTAGTTGTTTACTTTTTTGTCTCAGGTATTCAGCTTCTTTTCTTCCGTTTATGAGGCCGTATGCTTGAATGATGATATTCTCCAAGTGATTTATTTTTATTTACTGCTTTTTGAGCAGCCTTTCCTTGGGATCATCGCTGTTAGCTCGAATCGTCGGGATTACCAACTTGGATACTACTTTTTGTTGTGCCGTAGTTGTGCTGGCTGTATGTGTGCTTTCGATATCCAACTCATTCAGTTCTGCTAGCTTAGTTGTTGTTGCTATCGGCAGTTTTTCAATTGCGTTGTCATCTGCTGCTTTTGTTGTTGGAGTTGTTGCAGCAGTTTCCAGCTTATAGTTGATCTCAGTTGTTATGCTATCACAAGCACGTTTTATATGTTTGCGTTCTTCTATGAAGGCAAGTGTTCTATGCCTTCGTAGTTAATTAATAACTTGTCGTTTTCTTTATATCTTGTGTAGATATTCGCGACTTCTTCTCTTCTTTTTTCCAGGTGGGCCTTTGTTTTCCGGGGAGCTGGATCCTTCCTTATATTTGAGATTAGTTTTTGTATCTGTTCGCCCAGATCACTTTGTTGTTTTAATAATTTCTCCATAATAAATTTTTGTTATTGTTGTTGTTGTGGAGCGTTTCACCTAGCGTGATTCTTTTTCCTCGAAGGACCAATGTTTGACCGTATTTTGGTCAAATCACAAATTTGATAGTTGACAATTACTTAAAATGTTTCTCGCTTGCTGTTGGTCAGGACTGGACAGAAACACGTTGACTGTTGTGTAAGAACTAACCTTTATTCCATAATTTATTTGATTTATATACAAAAAAGATCATTTATAAAACTATTGATTATGCAAAATAAATGTAAAATTAAATGTAAATGCCCTAGTCAATATGAAAACCGATATACATATTCCGTGTCATCAGTATTTAACGGATGTATATTTATATGGAAAAATTGATATATTCAATGTCATAATTTGATATAAGTGTTGTTGTTATAACAGCAGTCATAAACAATTGAAAACAAAAAAGTGTGTTTCTGAGCACGGTCGTCAATTTAAAAGAGTGCGGCAACGGCTTAAATAAATCTAATCCGCTAACTAATTTAAACAACTGTGTGTGTCTGAAGATTTACCGAAAACAAAGCCACCAATGACAATAAAAATTGTATTAATTAATAAGCAGTCCAATTCCTCTCAGCGTAAAAATGGCATTCCTCACTATATGCAAGAAACCGATGTCCTACTTACGATCACTGTGGCCAAACTGAGAATTTGGTTGATTTTCGGTAGTATGCTTGTTACTGTTGAACAATTAAACAATTCATTTATCAAACTTTTTAATCGGATTCCTCGCTATTAGAATGATTCCAAAATTATGAAGTGGTAGCGTATATCTGGTCTGTGATGCCCTTAGATGTCATGGGCTGCTCGCGCGCTACAATGAAGGTATCAACGTGTCCTCCTAGTCTAAAAAAACCGGGTAAACCGCTGAACCACCTTCGTGGTTGGGATTGTGGACTGAAACTGTTCACATGAACCTGGAAAACTACAAATTACCTCTTATGAACATTTTTTTAATATATAATTCTAAAGAATGGTCTGAGGAATCCTCTTGACGGAGTTTGAGTTGTAACATAAATCATTTTCTTTACGGACAGCCAAGCTGGGGTTTACACCAGCCTTACCAAACTTAAACATAATACTAATACCAGTACTTCCACTGATTGATTTGAACGAAAATGTTCACCTTGACAATCGGTATGAACCGATTCTGCTTGAAAGATACATTGTTTACATCCAGTGGCACTATTCCGGCTTTCCCTGGGAATAGGGACTTGAGACAAATATGTTCATAGCATTTTTGTCCAAATTGCATTTTTCTGGCCTACTGATGAAATAATTTTTGTGCAAAAATTTTCAAAACAAAGTTAATTGGGATACATTTGTTCCACAAAATTTTTATAGGGAAAATATTTTCCCATTTAACTTTGTTTCGAAAATATTTACATCAAACTGATCCCCTCAATAGGCCAATTTAGACAAAAATGCTATGAAAATATTTTTCAAAATTCCCTATTTCCAGGGAAAACCAAAATAAGTGCCAAAGGACATTGTTTACATGTTAAGTCCGAGACTGAGACTATCTAATGAAGCTAACTTTTATTTTTAAAAAGTACCAAGTTTATAACGATGTGGGTTAAAATTTCATGATAACCCGACCATTACTTTATATACAAGTTATTGTTGCTGTTATAGTTGTTTAATTTAGTTATTTGCTAAGTTATAGTTGTTTGCTATTTTCAAAACAATGTGCTGATATGCGGAATTTTTCCCATTAAAAACTAAAAACTGTTTTTAAAAATACCGTTCAAACAAAGCAATGGCTTGATAACCATTATAGGTACTCCGCTCCATCGAAAGCATCCGCCGAACCTTGGTTTGCTGAGTTTAAACCTGGCCGTACAAACACCGATTATGCTGAGGGAGTTCGGTCACTTGAATTCGACAGTTATTCCAGAAAAAAATGAAAAATTGATAGTTATTCTTTTAAGAAAATTAAGTTGCGTGAGATAGATGATGACTTAAAGATATCAGAAGGCAGTTTATACATTATTTTGCATGAACATTTTTTCAAAGTGAGTGCCTCGCTTGCTTACATTGGACCAAAAAGAGCAAACCGTCGATGATTCAACGCATTGTTGGAGCTGTTTAACCTTACTAAACAGGAGTTTTTGTGTCGTTATGTGACAATTGATGAAACTTGGACAAACCATTATACTCCGGAATTCAATCGGCAGTAGCTGAATGGGTGAAAACTGTCCGACCGGTAAGGTTTTGACCTCCGTATTTTGGGATGCACAGTGTATTTTATTCGTCCATTATTTTAAAATAAAAGACTATCAACAGTGAATATTACATGGCGTTATTCGTGCGTTTGACGAAAAAATTTGCAAAAAACAGTCCCAAATGCAAAAGAAAGTCTTTCACCAAGACAATGCACCGTGTCACAAGTTATTGGCTTCCAATAATTTAATTGGTTTTTTGAGTTTGGTCTTTAAAATTTTGTAATCTTGTGAACAGTTTTGGTTTGTTATATGAGAATGTAAAATTGATTAGTGTCAATCATACACACATGACTGATTAATTGAGAATAAACATTTACATTTGACATATAAATTATTCGATACTGTTGATCGTACTCTACTGCCATCTGGTTGTGGATATAATTTGCTGTATTACGACATAGTATGCTTTTGGGATCAATTAAAATTTACATTCTAAACAATGTGATACGAAATAAGGTGTACTAATTTTATACCATATACAAACAAATCGTACTCATACAATATGAAATCATTAAACTGTGTACACGATTGGAAAATATTTAATGAGTCAATAATAGTAATATAATGTTTTTATTAGTTTCTGAATCGGATTTTAAAATTAAAATAATTACTAAGCTTTCGATGTCATTTGGAATCAATAGCTGTGTTTGCTGACGCTTGATCTGATCCGGTTCAGTTCATGTTTCATGAAACAACACAAAGTCGCCCACTAGATCTCAAATCAAAATTTGTGATCTGAAACAAAAATTGGATCAAGTTTTTCATATCATGAAACACGGCTAATATCAAAGCTAATGAATTTGAAATATGAAACAAAATTTCCATTCCAAAATGTACAGAGCCTATAGAGTAAATTTTAACAAAATGAATAGAAGGTACATACAGTCGTGTGCAATATAATAGGTAATTCTATGAAATTTTTAAATAATACATTTTTTTTAACAAAATCATCAATATTAAAAATTGAAACATGGTTTTATTAATTGTCAGTCTCTTCTAGGAAACAAAACATTTATAACATTATCGCGTCACAGTGATCATAGATCGTATTCAATTTTAATTCATTTACACCATCTGTGCAAATCAATAGGGAAATTTAGGTAATCTTGTTAAAAAATAAATATTCGTTGGAAATAATTGATTTTTACATAAAGTATTAATATTTGATGATGTATCCGTTATTTTTAAGAACCACATTACATCTTTCAACTGGGATGCCCCATCAACCATTTTGAACATTTTCTCAAAGCTCAATTGTAATTTTTGGCCTCGGAAATTTACTTAAATCATGTTTTAACTCCACCGGTTTTCTATTGGGTTTAGATCAGGAGACTGAGTTGGCCATTTCATTATATTAATTTTATTTGCAGTAAACTAGTCTTTTACCAAATTCGCCGTGTGCTTCGGATCATTGTCCTGCTGAAACACCCAGTGCAAGGGCATGTTTTCATCAGCATACGGAAGAATGATATCTCTTAAATATCCTCCATATAAATTTTTTTAGCAAGATTTCCGTAGGCCCAGGATATAGACCCAACAACACCAAAAAGTTAAGCATTTCCGCTCCCCAGAGTAAGTTGGTACCAATAACTCCGTTTTCCGTTTGGTACCAATAACTTTAACAGCACGGAGCCATCGTTGAAAGTTTTAATCGCGTTTGATAAGAATTTTAATTGCTCCATATTCACATTTTGAGGCAGTTGTTCCATAAACGTTTATTATAACTTGTTATGTATTAGTTTGTATTTAAAATTTATTTTTAGTATGTATTTGTTTTTATTATATGAGCCGTTTATTTTGAAAGTGGTGTCCATTTATCTTTAAATTGAGATATTTAAGGATTTGTGTTTGAATTGAATTATAAATATTGGTAACTGGGTATTAAACCGCTTTTCTGTTTTTGTGACCTAGACCATGTTAGATTATATAATAGTGTAATACATTTTATAAATATTACTTATAAAATAAGCTGTTTTTCAGAACCTGTATGGACTTAAACCACTTTCAAAATCAATAAAAATACTTTTTTGTTTTTAAAATGCATAAGTCCATTTTGCGTATTTGTTTAAGTTTAAGATTGTTAATTTTTTTCTCTTAAATTTACTCAAGAATGTTTATATAACTCCAATATAACTATTTAGTGATTCTTCTAATTGTTGAATGCTTATTTTTTAGTGTAATGTCTTGGAAGTATTATTTTGTAAGAATTAAACAGTGGAAATTTTTAATACTTTTTATTTTTGATGTAGATGAATGTATTTGATTTAAAGTTTAAAATAAAAAGAACAGTTTTATAACTTGAGACAGATTAAAATAAAAGAAAAAGTATTTAATACGAGTAGTAAAATTTATTCAGTTACCACAAAATTAAAATAACATTGTCTTGGAATACTTTTTACACTATTTGCCGTAGGCACTTGGCGAAACACACTTACACTAAATAAACACATTTTATTAAACACCTGTTTTTCTATTTCGCAAAAAACTAGAATATTGAATATTTTAATAGTTTTAGTCGAAATCGATCGAGTGATTTTCTAAACTTTTTGAACAAGATTTTTAATTAAAATATTCAAAAATCTAATTTTTTGCGAAATAGAAAAGCGAGTGTTTAATGAAATGTGTTTATTGTCTTAGGAATACTTAAAATTAAAAAAAATCAAATAATCTTATATTATTCCTTCTCCTCATATGGATTATGTGTGCGATTTGTAAAATATTTATAGGAGGTATGTACTTTAATAACTCCATCATGTCTTTGTACTTAGAAGTTGAATTGGGACGTACATCTTTATAATTTTCTGCTTTAGAGCATTTACAATGTCATACTCTACTACGCATTAAAACATTTTATCAATTTTTTTACGTTAAACATTCCACATTAAAGTTATTTTTTTCAAGTTGACTTAAACCACTATCAAAATATATTTTTTTACATTTCGTTAACTAACTAGCTACAGCTAATTTTCAAATGACAAAATCATTGCGATTTTGATGGTACTAGACTAAAATTGCTTATAAATAAAAAGAATTATTAGAATTATGATTATTGTTACCATTAACTCATTTTTTTGGAAAATGGACTTAAATCACTTTCAAAATAAACGGCTCGTATTGTATTTTACTATGGTGGTGTTGCGAATAGTCAAACTATGTATTTTACATGATTGAAGAAATAAATAAGTAAATCCACCATGGTATGACGATATTCTAGTTAATTTAAAAAATTAAACATAAAAACAACATTCATAAAGAAGAATTATTTTATTTATTTTTATTTCTCGTTACAACAAAACAGTGTTTGAACCTAGAGAACAATATTTTGCTTTAATGCAGATATTTTTGCTCATATCTCAGAAACCATACACAGTTACGAAAAAATTTATACGCACAAAAGGAATTTATTTATATATTTTAAACTGCTTAATCAAAAAGTATAGGTTCTAATTAAAAAAAAAAAGTAATTTTTGCTAATATCTGTCAAATTAATTAATTTCAAGGTCATTCAAGATCACCACTAAACGCCCCCCTCCCCTTCCCCTCTCGACACTGCACAATTTATATAAGTAATAAGTAATTTCCCCCTATTTTTTACCGTTTCCGGGATAGAAGCCTGGCATTTATTAACACATTTACTGTCACGATAGGAAAAAAAATGTATTAGAAAAATGCGGATCAACAAATAAATGACCTTTCTTGAGGTGCCATGATATAGAGATAGACATATTCCTTTCAATCAAGTGACAAAAAACTATTTTTTTTAAAAACTCATGCATGTGACCCACCGATGCTGCACGTGGCGTCATAGTGAAAGTAACGCGTGACCCACCGATAGGTCACATGGCAGTAAAAATTAATAAAAAAAAGGAACACCTTTCGTACGAAGTGTACTAATGCTATTATGTATTTGTTATATTCAGTAATACATCGAAGAAAAAAAAGATGTAACATTCAAGATAACATATCCGGATCCGCTCGAAACGCGATATTTCAAAACGTGATATTTCAAAACGAGATATGACAAAACGAGATATGGTACAAAACGAAATATTTCAAAATGCGATATTTCTAAACGCGATATGGTACAAAATGCGATATGGTACAAAACGCGATATGGTACAAAACGCGATATGGTTCAAAATGCGATATTTCGATACGCGATATTTCAAAACGCGATACGGTACAAAACGCGATATGGTACAAAACGAGATATTTCAACACGCGATATTTAAAAACGCGATATGGTTCAGAATATGCGATGCGAAGCGACGGGAGCGCAGCGACCCACCTGATACCGACCCTATGTACCATCGTTCCTATCGACTTTTAAATTCCTATAAACTGAAATTAAATTTCCACTTCACCCGCCTGATATAACCCGATCCTAAACTCCCGTTTTGTACCATATCGCGTTTAGAAATATCGCGTTTTGTACCATATCGCGTTTTGTACTATATCGCGTTTTGTACTGTATCGCATTTTGAAATACCGCATTTTGAAATATCGCGTTTTGGACCATATCGCGTTTTGTACTGTATCGGGTTTTGAAATATCGCATTTTGAAATATCGCGTTTTGTACCATATCGCGATTTGTACCGTATCACGTTTTGAAATATCGCGTTTTAAAATATCGCGTTTTGATAATTCGCGTTTTAAAATATCGCGTTTCAAATGGGACCCTAACATATCAATTGTTTTTTGTTGTTTTGATTTTTCATGTATAACAAGTCGATATATTTCCGCCTACAGAGACAAATGAAGGCTATAGTCGTTTCACTTTCAAACATATAAATGACGCTCAATTTCATATGACAGTCATAAACAATTGAAGAAAATAAAATGTGTTTCTGAGCACGGTCGTCAATTTAAAAGTGTGCGGCAATGGGTAATGGGCAGGGATGGGCGATTACGCGTCGACTACTAGTTTTTACATGATTTCGTCGAAAACGTCGACAACTCGTCGACAACGTCGAGAACTACTTGAAAAATTAATTTACGCCATCTATCGAAACTTATAATAGCTGCGTTTTTTTACTAGATGTAGAGTTCGCGATAGCTATTTTCAAATTTGTCCAATTTAAAATTAAAATTTTAATTTTTTTTTAATTAATTAATTTAGATTTAATAGAAATCTATGTATAACCTAAAAAATTCATCATAATAGTTGTATGGTTTTCTTGTAATATCGTTGTTCTGTATAGTTCTGAACTAGTTCGTTATTATACAGAACTATACAGAACAACGATATTACAAGAAAACCATACAACTTTTATGATAGATTTTTTTGGTTATACATAGATTTCTATTAAATCTAAATTAATTAATTAAAAAAAAAATAAAATTTTAATTTTAAATTGGACAAATTTGAAAATAGCTATCGCGAACTCTACTCGATTATTTTCAAAAAAACGCAGCTAATAAAACTCAGCATAAATTGCCTTTACGATTGATAGCTGGCACTGTATTTATGAATCATTAAAACACACTGTACCTAACATTTGTATCATAAATTGCGTAATAAATTAATAATTATCCAATTATCGAAATAAATTCTTTGACAATCGAAAAAAGTCATATTATATTTGCGGATTTGAATAAAATTTGAGTCTATCGTGATTTCGCTCGAATGAAATTTTGAAGCTTCTACTATTCATAACTACGCGGCGAATAATTAGTTAATTTATGATTTATGCTGACTTTTTATTTAATTTTGCTTTATTGTAGTATCTTCGAATAAGATAAACTATTCGTTTACATATATCCCTTTTTCAATCAAAAAAAATGGCTCTATTAAAGTCCAAACCACACAAATGTGCGAGTAAAAAATCATAATAATTTTTAGACATGTTACTTTTGCCGTACCCACACAATTGTGTTAGTAAAACACAAAAGTAATATATCTATGATGCTTCTAGTTCAGAGAGTTTAAATTTATTTTTAATTTATAAAATGTTTGTAAAAATGTTAGAATTAAATTTAAGTAATTATTCATCAATTTTAATAGTGCGATTAACGTAAAACAATTAAAAATTTAGTTTTTAATATCATTTTCTAAGTTGTCGACGTTGTCTACGTTGTCGACGCCTGAAAAGCAAAAAATTGGTATGTAATTTACGTGCTAGATTACGTGTCGACAACTACGTAGATTACCTTACGTAATATACCCGCCCATCCCTGGTAATGGGTTAATAGATTATTATAAATATTTACATATTTATAAAAAATCTCTTATAATCGTTATTGTGATAAAAAGTCGGCAAACATTATGGAATCATCCAATTGTCTTAATCTATTTATTTATTTTACCTCTGATGGTATTGTGGACTGCGGTTCTATTTTGTGTAATATAAGCGATCACTCGGCTTTATCTTTCCATCAAATGTGTGTTTTGGAAGTATCTGTAAAATCAAATGCATCGCTTTATTTTTTTATACTTCTTTCTCCATTTCGGATGTAACCAGTAACCACTGAACTCATAGATACGGCATACATAAAAAACTGTGGTATAAAAAACAAAACTAAAAATCGTACCTAGTGTGCAATAGAGAAAGCAAAAATGTGTCTTCCTTGTCTAGAATTTCGAATTTTCGGTAATCAAATGGATCCAATGCGAGATTTTCAACTTTGCTTGTTTTTTATTTACGTTTGACGAATTTTCCATTTGTTTTTGGCTTTTGTATGTTGTTCAATGCAGATATGTACTTCATATTTCAAGGGAAAAATACGAAAAAATTATTTAAATATTTTTTAAAATTAGGCAGCAGTGTTTTATTTATTAAATTATGATTTAAAAAATTAATAATTTTGAATAGTTTACAGTCTATGCTATGTTAATTAGGTCAAAGAAAACGATTTCGAATAATTTTCGGAATTTTATTGGTTCCAGTACAGCTCTTACTTTACATTTTCGGTAATATGATTTTCGAGTAAGATGTGTATATAAAGGATGAAACACACCAAGCAGCAGCAGCGAGCAGCAAATTTAAGTTTTGGCTTATTCGCTTATGTAATGATACAAAACCATAGTTTGCGTATAATTATAGGCGTTTCCATTAAAAGACATTAAGTATTTTGTAATTATAATGTGTATTAACTAGGCAGATCTGGCTAAAGCTAGATCATTTCATCATGTCATGATCCAGCCAGTTGGTATAGCTGCGGCGGCATGTCAGTATGATGGAGCGTGCTATTACGGAACACTGCCTCATAGAACGGCTTGCATAATGGGAGTCTTCTGTCCCCTTCTAGCGCTTAGCAGACTGAAATTTCTGGGAACTGCCTTTCTAAATGACTTGTCGGACCTCAGTAAAATGAACCTCAAGGATATCCTACGCTCCGTTGAGAGTTCAAGATGTTTCGACGACTAGGTGAACGAAAAAACAATGTGGAACGGCTACGGACCTGATTCTATGCCGGTCTATGCCAGTTCTTAAGGACAACCACCCTAACCTAACCTAACAGTTGTTCACAAATCCTTCAGTTCGTACAGCACCCAATTTCCTTACCTTTGAATGATTCAGCGGTACATGGAAGCATCTATAAATAGTTGTATGAACAACTCCTAATGCTTCTGTAAATTCATTTTACGTCTAACACAACAGAGTCAACAAGTAACGTCTCCAATTTTTCAGCTTTTCATCTTTGATATTTTTCGAATAGCCTAGATGTTCCTTGCCATTTGTGTCGAAATCACCTTTTTAAAATGCCGAACCCAGTCTTTATTCATATTAATCGATGGCATATAATCGCCGTAAGTTTCCGAAAGCAATCGATGACTTTCAGCAGCACTTTTCCTAGAATTAACCTTCCTATTTTCCTCAAATCGTTTATACACTAAGACTCGAAAAATCATAATATGTGTAACAAACACATATAGACCCTAAACTTATAAATAATCCTTTTTTTTTAATAATTCAACATGTATAATAATGTATTTGATAAAAATTCAATAACAGTTCAACGTACTCGATTAAAAAAAGCATTTTGTAAACAATTAAAATGTGTTTCGGGTCATATAGACCCGAACGGCAATAGGAAGGTTAATAAAGAAAAGTTATAATGAAGCTTCATTTAAAATACTCCAAATTTAGTTTTACCTACAAAATAGTTCAAATAAATTAGTGTGCCGTTACTATTGTTTTTGTTTTACAATAAATGTTTGATATTAGTAGTCAAAATATTAAATTAATTCATATTTTAAATTTATTTTGTTGAATCTAATATAATAATATGGACGGACCACAATTTATAAAAATGTATTAATTGTTTTTTTTTGTTACGTAAAGTGTTATTTTTCATTATTAATTTTACGAATATATTATCTTTTTATCGAATATATTTTTTATAATCTTGTATTAGTGTAATTAATTTATTGAAATTCTATAACATTTGTGCATGCTAAACTAAATCTTACATAATTACAATGAATGCATTATAAAGTTTTTATGTAATAAAAAGGTGATACATATATACCGCGTGTTTAATGCGTAGGCAGACCATTTAGCTTAACAGGCCAGACGGATATATGTAAAATATGTTGTTTTAAATTATGTTAGAAAACTAATGCATGATCAATCCATTTTGAATAGATGTACTTGCCTTGTGAAATTTTTTATTACTGAAACTTTGTTTAGAGTTTAACTACTAAAACTAACTATTGATTTTAGTATTTATCAGGTATTGGGAAATAATAACGAACATTTTGTAATGATTTGTGGAAATTTTTGCACGAATATCTAACATTTGTAAATACAAAAGATTTTCGTAATGTTTTCCCGGCACCTCTCATTTATATAAAAGTATCATTGGTTTTTAATTATATTTTAGTTTTGTTGATATTTTCAATTTTATTTTATAAGTGTATTTATCATTACTATTTCTTTATCATAAAATTTGTTTATTTAAAAAAATTAATTTTTACCTCCCTGTCTTGATATTATTAATCCAGTTATGGACATCCTGGAGGACAAGTTGTTATGGACATGGGATATTCAATTCCCGATGACTTTTCATTCGAAAACATTGATTACCCAAAGGAATTCTTGTAAAACTAAAAATCACCCACACTGCAAAAATTTATTAATTACAAAAAACAAATGTTTTAAAATATAATAAAATAAAACTTAATTTAATAATAATACAACGAACGTCCAAAGTGATAAATAAATATTACATAAGGTTAGTATGAATCTTTAATTATATTATTCATAATTTTTATGGAATGTTAAATTTGATTTATAAATTTATGTGTTCTGTTGTAAACGTTGCGTTAATATGAGACTTTATTATTAATTGTTCCTTCCTCCTAATTTACTTTTTACGTTGTACCGTGTTGTATCCGCAGACTAGTACTTATAATATAAATTGGCAAATACTTAATCGCAAGGTGACCTTGTGTACAGATCAAGACACTGACCATTCATTGGGGATATATTTTCTGTCTTACTTGAAATTCGAGGAACCCGAGTTTAAAATGCTCACAAAACAGCTATACACTAAAGTTGTAAACACTTGCGCACATTAAAGGTGTAAACAGTGCACTAAACGTTCCAAGTTTTTTAAGATTTTTCGGTAACAGTAGTTTGTTGGGTCCTTGTTTTTTCGGACAAAAAATTGTTCCCAATAAATGAGCTGTGTATTTATTTATGTATGGCTAGAGTTTACTATTGTGCATTAACCGTTTGAGTCCCAGGAGGTAATGCAAACGCATTACAAACAACGTAAAACCATTTGTGGTGCAAACGCAAACAACAAAAATAACGCAAAGACTCCAACGCAGATAACAATCATTTCTTGTATTTGTTAGGTAACGCGATTCTTGTCTTTTTCTCATCGCTCCGTCACATTTATTTATTTTATTTTCTCGACATAAAATCTCAACAGCGCGATCACTGCGAGTTTATACGACGGATAAAAATCTCGGATTTTACTATCCCATCGTTTTAACCAATTACAGCACGTATACAACGGGCACGCCTCTTTTCATATAAAAAAGTTGAAAATATTGAAAAAAAAATCTGGGATAGAAAAATCCGAGATTTTTATCCGTCGTATGAACTCGCAGTCAGGCTGCTTGGGACTCAAACGGTTAAAGAAGTATTGGACAAGTTAAAAAAAAAGTAAACAAAATTAAACGACTAATACAATTAGTAAACAAAACAATTGGAAAGAGAAAAATCAAGTTTTAAAAATTTAAACTGTTTAGTTTAATTAGAATTTTTTGTGAGAGTATTCCATCTTAATATTTTTTTAATTAATTGACTGATTAAACGCTTAATTATGTGCAAATATTGAACACGAAAAAATATGTGAAGATTTCCCATCTTATTTTTAATAAAACATTGCGCTGTAGTTACACTTTTTATAGTACCTAATATCATTGATTCGCACACCATTTTATACACAAATACCGTAAGTTAGAGTGGAAAACCATATTCAAATAAACTATTCATTCGTTTAAATAAGGCAACGCAATTTTAAATAAATATTAACAGAAATTTACTAACTACTGTTTTAAAACAATACTTTTTAATAATGTTAAAATTAGCGCAGCCCCTAGATTATTAATATTAGTCTGTGCAGATGGTGTTACTTATATAGTGTGATTGCCCAGAGCTTTTAGCAAAATATTTTAACGTTTAGTGAACGGTTTGTTTAGCAGACTTGCAAATTAAATGTTTGTGGTTTAGTAATTTTTTCGTAATTACTGGACAAAAGATATTTTAGTACTTATATTGTTAAATTTATGTTTTGAATGGCATGATTTCGTTTCAACAATAATATTAGGTTTTTCATAATATGTATTATATAACGTATCTTGATATATTGTTCAATTAAATTAATTAAATTAAAATAATTTCGTGATATAAGAAGAATGAATGTAAGAATAAAAATATACAAAAATACAATTTTATGGTTTCAATTTTTAGTAGAGTTTTAATTTATTAATTATATATTTAAATTATAATTAATAAATTAAGTCTCTATAATTTTAATTAATACAACCCATATATCGTATAAGAATAGATGTTTCTAATTAATTCTGTTTTCGTGAGTACATATTTATTTTGATTAAACAACTTTTTATTGAATTATAAATTAAAAATCAATAAAACCACTCGACCTTTCTTGTTGTGTTAATCATTGCTAAATATTAGATGCTTCAGATACCAGGCGTGACATTAATCGAGCCCATTAATCCCGTCTAATCTTGTAATAATTTATTATTAGAAGATAATAATTTATAATTTAATTTTTATAATTTAATTCGGTCAACTTCGATGCAGGGCGGGGACCACCCAGTTCCGGTATTTTTTATATTTGTAAAATAACATTGTGGCGACTATTTTCATATAACGCCTTTATTTTAACTCAACCTCTAAACAATATCAAGGTGTTTTT
Organism: Nephrotoma flavescens; assembly: GCA_932526605.1. NCBI lineage: Eukaryota > Metazoa > Arthropoda > Insecta > Diptera > Tipulidae > Nephrotoma > Nephrotoma flavescens. The sequence goes on along the minus strand of OW052220.1, from coordinate 162,183,179 downwards.
AGATTAACCGTGCGATTCTGGCGTATAGTCACAGAGCTCTTAACTGCAATATTTCGCATAACTAAGAGATTTCTCTTACTTAAGACTATTTTGCGATTCTGCACATACTGATCAGTTAAGAGGTTCTCTTAAAAACCTCTTAGTTTAATACCTACCAAATAAGTGGTCTTAAACATCATAAATGATAGAATTTTTATTATGTTGTAAGAAAACTAATAAAAATGACGATTATGTAAATAAATAATTCATCAAATTATATTTTACACTACACAAACTGGATTTTAGATGTAATATTTTTATAAAACAAAATATTCGGACATTATCATTTCGGGTAGAAGTAAATATTTTGTTGTTGTTTATTTTCTTTTCCCATACAATTAATTTTTTGCCTAATTATTTAATTTCTCTAATTTATTACAATTATATGAATATTTAAACAATATTTTTCACAAAAATATGTCGTATTTTATCGTTTATTTAACAATAAAAATACAATTTCAATGGCTCGCATTAATAAAAATCACAATTGACTGACAGGTCTCCAAAAATATTTGGAGAGTTTTTAATAGAAATTGTAAGACTAGTACTAACAGAATACCAATTAAGAGGTTCTCTTACAAAAATCTATTAACGAAAAACCTCTTTATTGTTAGCCTCTTAATAGTCTTAACATCAGAATCGCACGGTTAATTTATTAAACCATTAAAAAAATGCTTCAAAATCATCTTTTTGCAAATTTGAAAATATTTAGTAGTCAATCGATGTTAAATTTGGATGTTCAATTTATTGGGTGTGCTTTGACTTTCACGTCGTGCAGTCGTTTGATTTTCCTCAATTTATCTTTTTTAATTATTTTTATTTGACACAAAATTAAAATCGAATATTTTAAAAAGAAAATAATTTCAACTGGCGTATTAGGGACCCCAAATCATCATTCCCTAGAAACTGGAGACTGTACTGTTGTTTCCAGAATGATGCTTACTAGTATAATGTTGCCGTAACTCAGCAGAGGTGTGGATCGTTGAAATGTTTTAGAATGAGCGGCCTGAAATACATATACATAACATACATGAATGCATAGATGAAAAAAGTTACATCATAAGTTTGAATATTAATCATGAGCCTCGCACCTTAAACGAATGAGATTTTTTGTTCAAAAAATTTATGTTTGTGAAATAAAAAAACAAAAACAATAAACAAAAACCGCATGTCCATTATGAACCAATTATCTTGAAATAACTACGACTTTTCCTTTTCTTTCACACTTGATTTATTTTTAGAAACTATAGAAATATTCCTCTTTCAAACCTGATATGTTCTTATATGCTACATAACGTATTACACATATCATTGTAATAACATATCAGTATTTCCCCGTGATAGTTCATCTTCAATTTAAAATCAGGAATTAGAAATTTTGCCGAAAAAGGTATATAATTTTCTCAACTTAGAATGTGCTTGGTTCAAACAACGGTCAAAACTAATGAAAATATTAAAAATATTTATGAAGGTGTGGTATATTGTGATGATCTTCATCTTCTTGAGAACATTTTTAGTCTTGACACTCAATTGTACTGTATTGGTACATGAAATCAATTTGCCTGATTTTTGGGAAATAACGAAGTTTGAGATTTAGAAAAAATATTCCGGAGGGCGTAAGGGCCGGGTTCTATACATTTGCCGGGAATATAGGAGCCGGCGAGGCAATTAGTAGTAGACAGTGAGCGGTAAACGTAACTAAAGGTTATGGCGTTTTCTTTTTACAAAAAACTGGCAAAAAATTTTGATGTACATCAAATTTTTTTGATGTAAATCACATTTTCGCGTTCTTTTAGCGGAAAAAATAGCAAAAAAATTTGATGTACATCAAAAAATTAAAATGTAGATTTTTACTTCCATTTTAACAACTCCCACATACACATATTTATATACGTATAATACGTCAATCGTAAATATTGTCAAATACGTCAAACGCGTCATTTGGAATTTTTTCAAAATGGTTTGTTATTGTTTTCGGCTTCCCTTTCGGCACACTATGATAAAAATACATCAATTTTTTTTCGTATTCTTTTTAGCTATCGGAAATTTGATTTACATCAAAAACGTAAAAGAATTCGCTATTAGTTACACTAGTTTCAATAATTGCCCAAATATTTGAAATACATGAACTAAACACAACAAAATAAAACAAAATTTATTATTTTTACTAACTACGTTTGCGTAAAATGATTAATTAGATGAAAATCAGTGATTACAAATTTATCAAACACACTTGGAATTATACTTAATTAGCGGTAATTATACATACACTATAAGTACCTGAAAATAACTTAATATGAAATAAGTAAAATAAAGTCTAAGGAATAACCATTTCAAAAAGTATCAATAAGTTGTGTGCTCCACGTTAAATATTTAAGAAGCCATAAGTATGTAATTTAATAATACTGTAGTTATGATGTTTCTGAATAAAATTTAAATAAATAACAAATTAATACCATCAGAGGATATCGAAAATTGATCTCACGGGACATATGATTTTGTTTCTCAGAATGAACTAAGTAATCACCGTAACGGATTAAGATCCAAAATCTGGAAACCGTTTATACAAGTCTATATATAAAACTAATATGATGGCTGACATACTAGTAAAACTGTAATTAATTAGAGCAGAATACAGCACACATTCCAAGTGAAGAAAAGATGCAGAGATCGCTGGCTTATTTAGTAGATATTTACAGCTTCCAAGATAACGTGGTGCTCTACTTCACATGGGTGCTGTTTATAATTAAAGTTTTACAGCTTTGATCATTTCATGAAATGCAAATATTTGTTGTTAAAACACGTTCGCGAGTAAAGTGGTATATACATATGACGGGTGTATTCGGCCCAATAATGTTTAGTGGAGTAAAACGATGTACGCCGCCTTCAACACTGTACGGATATTTCGCACAGTTATGTGTTTTTCCTGTCAAATGCAAATAGAAATAAAATTGTATGTACTCTTCCGAGGATGAGGGGGGGGGGGGGGGGGGGTGTATTATAAAACTTATTCGATTTCGGGAAATTCGATTCGCGGCGTATTTTGGTCTAATGATTTTTTTTTCTATCGAATAATTCGAAATCGAAAAATTTGCCAGATTATGAAACAAAAAAATACGAATCGAATTAAACGAAAATGTGACTTCAAAACCCGACTGGTCTTTAGGTGGCGAATGTCGTATTGTTTTAAAAAAATATTTTTTTTTTTTATCGTGTAAATAAATTCGGTCGTGTATTTTTATATTTTTTAACTAAGGCAATTATAATTATTTTTTTTATATATCAATAGATATATTTACCAAGATGTAAGTTGTAAAATAATTTACTACAAATACCGTATGCATTTTAATAATATATAAAATTGATTTGACAGGTCCACAACAAATGGACGATTTGCTTTGTTTCGTAATAGCAATATTCGAAGCGTATCGAATTTTTAGAAATCGAATTTTTCGAAAGTGAATAATGTTTCATAATGGACTCCCGGGCTAAATGTAGCATTTTTATGTAGAGTAACTAAAATCTCTGATTTCTTTTTACAAGCAGTTGTTTAGAATTTATCATCAAACGTACAAGTTTTTTATTAAAATTTTGCGTAACACTATCTGATATATTTGAGACGAATCACTGTTTACACCACCACTAGTTTCACTAATTAATACAGGGTCCATTTCGATGTATTAGTCCATCATCATTCACTGCTTTGTTTTCGTCCCAACATCTCTTTATTCCACTTCGTATTCTCTTTAACCCTCATGTGAGTGAAGAAAAAATATCTTAATTTGAGTGATTAGTACCTACATGCATTTTGTATGGAAACTTATTTTTTCCATGTTCGTTCAAGTTGTAACATTTCTCAATTTTAAATATGATCGTAAATTGCCAATTGAACCAGAAGTTCTCATAAAATTTAAAGTTTTATTGGACGTAAAACATACAAAAATAGACGTCTAACCCACTTCTACCCACGTCACTCACATTAAGGTTAAATTAAAAAAGGCTAAATGTAAAATTTCTATTACTTTCTTTAAACTAAAATTTCTATAGTAATGCTTTTTATACTTTAGCACACATACTCCCAAGATATATGACAAACTAAACTTAATTCTAACAGACTTATTACTTACACTTGTTTATACGTGAAAAAGTTAACTTTTGGGATGGTGCTAGTCATCAAATAGCTGGTTCTGTCAGGTTATTTTGATCATATTTAAATATGATTGTACATAAAAAAATATTATCACTATACGACTAATTAAATTATTGTTTAAAAATTCAAAACAATAAAATAAGATTTTATTTATAATTAATTTAAATATGGTTCGCACATGCAAATGGAATTCAACATGAGTGCGTTGAATCATCGTAGAATCAAACGAAGGCAGGTGAAAGAGAAGGCCATTTCCAACGAAAATATCCAAACAAAGTGTTATAGAATTGTTGATGGGTTCAAAAGTTATTCCACTTTTAGTGTTTTTTTGGTGAAATTTATTTAAAAAACTGAAGAGTTCTTTTGTTTATTTTTCTCTTTTAACCTTCACTATGTGTACAGCTTCCAACACGTTATCTGTGTAATAGCGTCAATTCATCCACTGATATATTTTGTTTAGAAATAAAGATATCCTTGTTTTTTTCTTTTGTTTATATTTTTATTTTAAGTTAATCCAAAACAAATACTTCATAAATTCATTAAGAATATCACATTAATATAGATAAAAAGTTAATAAATATAATCACAGTGGATTAGACAAAAATAAGAAACAAAGTAACAGGTCTACCACAATGCAAGAAACTTTTCCTTATGACTTTTACCTTAAGAATAGCATACCCAATAGAAACTTATAGAAAAAATAAATTCCAACAGAACCATATTTCATTATTATTTATTTGTATACAAAATTTTGACATTAATTTTTAACCTTCCAAAGTATTCTAAAAATTAATTATTAAAGCAGTTTTTACAAATTTATATTATGCAACAAAATGGTGTTACTAGTCAAAATTGTATATTTTAATTCATATCACGATGTATTGATTTGGATATCGTTCCATGCGAATCTCATAATAAACAATTGGCATCAAATTCAAAACGCGGTTAACTTCATTGTATTTTTCGTATGACAAAAGTTGAAAATTTGTTAACTATTCCCACAAGGCAAACCAACCACCAACCTAACGGGCAAACATTTTTTTTTCTCAAAATATTTTTCACACCTAGGCAAAAGTCGTAGGTTTCCATTTGGAAATGATGATGAAGGTGTATATCTCGCGTACTTTCTTTTACGTAGTAAAATAAAGTATAGTAATAATGAAAAATGTTGATCTAAAGATTTTTGCAGATTTACCTTTCTCCATTCGGACCGAACCTTATTTTTGCAATGATGTGAAAATATTGGCATTTACAAAAAATTAAAAGATTTAAATAATTTTCAACAAGGGTTGATCTTTTCGGAATTTAAGCGGGAATAATGAATTTTGATTATACAAGACAACCAAAAGTCGGGTAATAAGTTTAATTTTTCCAGTGTGGTGTATTTGAGATTTATGTCTACATTCGTGGGAAAAGAAAATTAGATGTTGGCCACAACATGTTCACTCCTCCGTTTTTTAGTTTTTGTTAAAATCTCTAGATTTCCTAGTCCAAACCGCATTTTATACGATTTTGTTGCTTAAAATCTTTTGATTGCCAGAGAATTTAAACCATAGAAACCAATCGTTTTTCTTCAGAATTTCTCATGTGACATTGGAATTAACTTTGAATAATAACTTAGGTCTTTTAACCCAAGTTACAGAGAATACCTAGGTTTTGTAATTTAATTTTATAGAACACGCCCCTTTTGATATCTTTGGCAATTACACAAGTATTAATTTTGAACGATTTATTTTATTCCGTTTGTACAATAATTAAAAAATTACCAATTTTCGTTCTGTTGAAGAGACAAGATGAATTTGCCATATTTTGGAGTTCTCTTGATTTTCGAAAATAACTTGTAATAAAGTCTGGTATCGTTGTCTTGTAATTGAGCCGTTTATTTTGAAAGTGGCATAATTGACTTTTTCCAAAAATCAAGTCAATGCTAAAACTAGTTACAATTTAGCGATATACCTTCATTTTAAAATAATTTCCAATCAATAGGGCTGTCATATTGATTGGACATTTTTTTAAAATGAAGAAATACCGTTAAATTGTAACTAATTTTAGCATTAACTTGATTTGTGGCCACTACCAAAATAAACGGCACTAGTGTTTTAATTAAGTTTTAAAAGAATTTTTTTTAAAAGAATACCCTATTTTCAAACGTATCTTGGCGAAATGGCGGTTTAATTTTTTTCTTTTAAATGTAGAAAATTTAGCCTATTTTCCGATGCTGGGGTCCGTTTTATATTATTTTTGTTTTTTATGACTTTTTTAATTCAAACAAAAAATTTTTTTTGGAAACGAGAAAAAACCCCAAACTTTAAGACTGCCAACGAACTTTCCTGATGGTTCATTCACGAATCCAAATAATCCATTTTGTAGAGAATTAGAAGAGTGACGTGAATTAGTAGAAACCTTCAGAATGAGACTACAGTAAAAATCCACTTATTGCATATCGCGTAGGGCAACTACACACACAACGTATTTTTTTGACAACTAAAGCCTTAATTCCATGGAAAAAATTTACTGACAGTAATTTTCGCTAAAAAAAATTATTCCAGTGACAAAAAAAAGAAATATTTTTTATTGCATTTTTATAGTAAAATTTTAAGGTTTTACATTTTGGCATAACCTAAATATTTCATAAAAGTTTTAATTTGTACATTTTCGTATATTTCGATTTTTTTTTTACATATTTTAATTTTTATATATGTACATATGTAACACAAAAACCACTAACGTTAACAAATTTCAACACGAAAAAAAAACAAATCGACATTTGACTATAAAAATGGCGAACGACTTATTTTGTATGAGTGTGAGAAAAATTTCTTATCTTTACATACATTTTTTGTAGATGTGTGAACAATACTGCTTTAAAAAATACTCCAGTTTACATTTTTTATAGCAATATTATGGCAGTACACTAACACCATCACAACTATTCTCTTAGTAAAATTTTACTGGCAACATGTTTTGTTTCGTACACAACCAGTCAAATCTGTATTTTTTTCTAGCTTTTATTTTGACTGACAGCAGATTTTTTCCATGGATTAGAGCCATAATCCACATAGCGCTATAATTTTTTATCCTTTGTTTCTCTTCTCTACGAATTAGATTACTATCATTAAGCTGAAAAATAATAATAAAAAAATATAAATCAATATATAGAAAATACAATTAATCTATGTATTTGAATTAAATAAATAATTATTATTTAACGAATTATACATACTATTTATCCAAAATTTAAATTAACACAAAATATTTAAAATGACATACCAAATTCACAAAACGCATAATTATTCAGTTACCGCATAATTTTTGAGAAAATTGATTCAGAAAAAATGCGATAACTGAATATTTACTGTATTGAAATTGATGTTCGACAAATCGCTGTTGAGTTGCAATTTCACCGAAAATCGTGACAAAAATCGTAAACTCTTCTTAAATTTTATCTTGTAAACTAAGCACTCCACGAAAAATTGTTATATCAAACTTATTAATAAAAACATTTTGTGGAAAACAATGGGTATGGTATGTCCAGCCCATGTAGGCCTACGTTTGAGATGTCTCATTTGTAGGTTTTCCTCAGTTGTAGAATTCTACATGGGCTGGATCAGACATGTCAAAGTTGCGGCCCGCCGCATGATTTTTTGCGGCCCTCAATATCTCGACTGTTATCATTAAAAAATTCAAAAAAAAAAAAATAAATAAAAAAGAAATTATACTTATGGACAAAAAAAACGCATAATTCTTTTTGCTTCATTTATAAGGGGAATTCTCAACGAAATATCTATTATTAAATAAAATTTAATAGAAAACAAATGTTTTTATTAGTTCCAAGCTTAATCTATTACAATATTTTGTGAATTATTAGACAATTTTAACGAAACCGTAAGTAAAGAAAATCAGTTAAATTTCACTCGTAATTCAAAAACATTTAAATGAGTACCAAAAGCTATCTATTAAATTATTGATTAATCCTAAAAATTAGTGTGCTACCTCCTCTTGCATTTATAACACATTTTACTCTCTCTGGCATTGAATTTATCAAATTGGCCACATTATCTTGAGGAATTTGTTCCCAAGCTTGAATAACGGCGTTGATCAGTTCTTGCGGCGAAGAAAATGATACATTGACTTCATAAATTAGTCTCCCGATTATGTCCCACATATGCTCGATGGGATTAAGCTCTGGGCTGCAAGCGTGTCAACGCATTACTGGAACATCCACAGCCTCAAGGTATTCCTTTACTACATTTGCGACGTGTGGACGAGCATTATCATGCATAAACATGAATTCATCTCCGACAAATGGTGCAAAGGGCATCACATAAGCTTCCAAATACTCGTCGGTGTATCTAATTGCAGTTATGGTACCGGTAGAAATAGGTACCAACTCTGTTCCTGCAGTAAGTGATATTCCACCCCAAACCATAATAGAACCTCCGCCGAAAGCACGTTTAGAAATAATGCATGCCGGTGCAAAACGCTCACCTGACCAACGATAAACTCTCATCCGACGGTCTGATGATCCAATGCAAAATCTGGACTCGTCGGAGAACAAAACATTGGCTCATTGTTCCATTGTCCAGTTTTCATGTTCCAGAGCAAATGTTAAACGAGCTCTGCGGTGTGCTGTAGACAACTCTGGGCATAAGGCTGGCCTTCTTGCAGTCAAATTTGATTCCTTGATTCGTCGACGCACGTTTCTTTCACTAATGGGTGCATCTCGGGATCCTATTACGTCTGATTTGATGCTACGTCCAGTTACGAACCGTTTTCTCAAGCAAATTAATTTAATATACCTATCCTCAGCGAGTGTTGTACATCGATTTATCCCACTACCAGCACGACGGTTATAATGTCCATTATCCTGGAATCCTTTGATCACTCTTGATATGTGGATTGGTCCACTCTTAACAGTTGTGCAAAGTAAGACTGAGTTCTTCCTTCTTCAACTAATGTAATGGTCCTCACGCAATCCTCAACACTCAAATGATTTCTTCCGGCCGACAAGTTATTCATTTTTGTTTTTAATGAAAAACCTTAATCTTACACTTAATTGTATAATTTAAATAACAATTCACTGCAAATAAATTTTTACTGAATTTTTACTGACTGAACAGCCAAAATGCTCAAATTTGTGCTAAACTCGAATACAACAAAACTAACGGTAGTATTTTTTTAATGCATGTGTATTTCAGTGAGAACTAGATACTCTATAGATTTTATCAAAATAATTAGAAAAACAATTATTAATCTACTCGTAATTTAAAAAATACCGATTATGCGTTTTTTTGTCCATAAGTGTATTTAACAAAAATACAAAAAAAAAATGTCAAAGTAAAAAATAAGTAAAGTTTCAAAACAACCAAATAATTTTCCAAACTCAAACAATTCAAAGAGGAGACAGTAATAAAAAAATGTTCGCCAAAAACTCACTATGCTTATAGATTAGATTTATTTATCAAATCAATGAAAAAGAGAGAATTTACTTAAAATCAGGTTTCTAAAATTCGCTCTTCAAAATATATTATATGAACATAATATGATAAATAAATTCCATAATTTTATCCCGAAATACAGTTGCGAATTGTATTATAAAATTATAAGGACAATTTGTAATTGTGTGCGACGTATTTTTAAAATATCTTATGTACTAAAATGTTGTGTTTATGTGCGAAATTATATAATTTCTTATATTATTAGTTAAAAATTATTGATATTGAGTTATAAATAAATTAATAAAATTGAGATGCGGGAGACACTATTGAAAATTTTAATAGTTCTTTGCTTTATGATTGTTTATTATATCGATGCTAACAAGTTGAGATGTAAACCTGACATTTTTAATAGACAATTTTTTTGTCTTTTCTCCAATCCTGCTATAAAAGTCAGGTAAATTGTTTTCATGTTCGTTCACATAAAAACCGGGTAACTTTTTGTTGTATTTTTGAACGAAAATACCATAAAATTAATTCAAAATTGAATTGTATAAATGACGCATGCTGTTTAAGATAGCGGAATTTTGACAGCGTAAAATAAGAGATTACGCTACTCGCCGCAAGTGGCGGTACTATCACTAAAGATAATTTATTTTGTAATGTAATTACCAGCCGAAATTTTTTATTCATTATGTATATATTTTGTCACTAAATAAAACATCTCAGCGGAATAAAATATTAGAAGTGATCATTAAAATGGCAAATTGATTGATCTCAGAAGTAAAGGAACTCGGTACATGAAATGTTGAAATTTAACAATATTCCGTCTTGCCGGCATTTCTTCCACTAGTAACCAATGATTTCGGTTGTTTTTCTAATAGCTAAGGCTATACTAAGACAATATGGAAAATTTGGGGAAAATTCATGGACTAGAATTTTTTAATTTTCTGCGGCGATATAAGTTATTTTCAGTTTTTGGCCAATATCTTAAAAACTTCCACTAGTAAACAATACTTTCGGTTGGTTTTCTAATAGCTTAGGTTATACTGAGACTATTTGAAAAATTTAGGGAAAATTCATGGACTAGAATTTTCACTAGATTTTTTTGATTTTCTGCGGCCATATAAGTTATTTTCAATTTCTGGACAATATCTCAAAAACTTCCACTAGTAACCAATACTTTCGGTTGTTTTTCTAATAGCTTAAGTCATACTGAGACTATATGAAAAATTTGGGGAAAATTCATGAACTAAAATTTTCACAAGAACTTTTTGGTTTTCTTCGGCCATATACATATGTTATTTTCAGTTTCTGGACAATATCTCAAAAACTTCCACTAGTAACCAATACTTTCGGTTGTTTTTCTAATAGCTTACGTCATACTGAGACTATATGGAAAATTTGGGGAAAATTCATGGACTAGAATTTTCACAAAAATTTTTTGATTTTCTGTGGCCATATAAGTTATTTTCAGTTTTTGGCCAATATCTCAAAAACTTCCACTAGTAACCAATAGTTTCGGTTGGTTTTCTTACACCTTAGGTCGTACTGAGACAATATGGAAAACAGGGGAGAATTCATGGACTAGAATTTTCACTAAAATTTTTTGATTTTCTGCGGCCATATAAATTATTTTCAGTTTTTGGACAATATATCAAAAATGTCCACTCTACCAATACTTTCGGTAATTTTTCTAATAGCTTAAGTCATACTGAGACTATATGGAAAATTTGGGGAAAATTCATGGAATAAAATTTTCACAGAATTTTTTGATTTTTTGCGGCCATATAAGTTATTTTCAGTTTTTGGCCAATATCTCAAAAACTTCCACTAGTAACCAATAGTTTCAGTTAATTTTCTAATAGCTTAGAGCATACAGGGACTATATGGAAATTTGGGAAAAATTCATGGACTAGAATTTTCAATAAACTTTTTTGATTTTCTGCGGCCATATACTTGAGTTATTTTCAGTCTTTGGCCAATATCTCAAAAACTTCTACTAGTAACTAATACTTTCGGTTGTTTTTCTAATAGCTTAGATTATACAGAGACTATATGGAAAATTTGGGGAAAATTCATGGACTAGAATTTTCACTAGAATTTTTTGATTTTCTGCGGCCATATAAGTTATTTTCAGTTTCTGGACAATATCTCAAAAACTTCCACTAGTAACCAATTCGTTCATGTCAATGTACAGGTTGACATGGAGCTTGCAATGTGCAGGTGGTATACTGTAGTTGTGTGAGTAGGTGAATAGGTGAATGGGTTAATGATGTGGCGTGAATGCGTGGTACCACAATGGGCCAAAAATGGCCTAAGTGTCAAACCACTGAAACCTAAACCTAACCAATACTTTCGGTTGTTTTTCTAATATTTTAATATTGACTTAAGCTATTAGAAAACTTACCGAAAGTATTGGTTACTAGTGGAAGTTTTTGAGATATTGGCCAAAAACTGAAAATAACTTATATGGCCGAAGAAAACCAAAAAATTCTTGTGAAAATTTTAGTCCATGAATTTTCCTCACATTTTCCATATAGTCTCTGTATAATCTAAGCTATTAGAAAAACAACCGAAAGTATTAGTTACTAGTAGAAGTTTTTGAGATATTGGCCAAAGGCTGAAAATAACTTATATGGCCGCAGAAAATCAAAAAATTCTTGTGAAAATTCTAGTCCATGAATTTTCCAGAAATTTTCCATATAGTCCCTGTAGGCTCTAAGCTATTAAAAAACTAACCGAAACTATTGGTTACTAATGGAAGTTTTTGTGGTATTGGCCAAAAACTGAAAATAACTTATATGGCCGAAGAAAACCAAAAAATTCTTGTGAAAATTTTATTCCATGAATTTTCCCCAAATTTTTCATATAGTCTCAGTATGACTTAAGCTATTAGAAAAATAACCGAAAGTATTGGTTACTAGTAGAAGTTTTTGAGATATTGTCCAGAAACTGAAAATAACTTATATGGCCGCAGAAAATCAAAAAATTCTTGTGAAAATTTTATTCCATGAATTTTCCCCAAATTTTCCATATAGTCTCAGTATGACTTAAGCTATAAGAAAAATTACCGAAAGTATTGGTAGTGGACATTTTTGATATATTGTCCTAAAACTGAAAATAATTTATATGGCCGCAGAAAAACAAAAAAAATTTAGTGAAAATTCTAGTCCATGAATTTTCCCCAAATTTTCCATATAGTCTCAGTATGACGTAAGCTATTAGAAAAACAACCGAAAGTATTGGTTACTAGTGGAAGTTTTTGATATATTGTCCAGAAACTGAAAATAACTTATATGGCCGAAGAAAACCCAAAAATTCTTATGAAAATTTTATTCCATGAATTTTCCCCAAATTTTTCATATAGTCTCAGTATGACTTAAGCTATTAGAAAAACAACCGAAATCATTGGTTACTAGTGGAAGGAATGCCGGAAAGACCGAATATTGTAAAATTTCAACATTTCATATACCGAGTTCCTTTACTTCGGAGATCAACCAATTTGCCATTTTAAGGATCACTTCTAATACTTTATTCCGCTGAGATGTTTTATTTAGTGAAAAAATATATACATAACGAATAAAAAATTTCGGCTGGTAATTACATTACAAAATAAATTATCTTTAGTGATAGTGCTGCCACTTGTGGCGAGTAGCGTAATCTCTTTTTTTACGCTGTCAAAATTCCGCTATCTTATACAGCATAAATGGCGCGGTGTCTTTCTGACACTGAGTACACTTTCTGAAAATCTGACAAAATATCGCGATTTTTTAAAGTTACACTGGGTAACTTTTCCGGATGATTTTTTTTTTCTAACGAATATGTAATGTCAAAATGTTACCCTGACAGCTCACCCGGTAACATTTTTTTACCCTAACAGCTGAATCGGGTAAGTTTTTGTTGCCTGACATTTCGAACGAATATGACATAAATTCTCTACAAAATGGCTTATTTGGATTCCTGAATGAAACATCAGGCAGTCTTAAAGTTTTTGATTTTTCTCGTTAAAAACATTTTTGTTAAACTCAAAAAAGGTCTTAAAAAACAAAAATAACAAAGAACGGACCCCAGCATCGGAAAGTAGACTAAAAATTTCCAACATCATGAATGTAAAAAAAAAATTAAACAGACATTTCACCATTATACAAACGTTTGAAAATATGGTATTTTTTCTAAAAATTTTACTATTGATTGTTTTATTTTGTGCTACTTTTGTAAATTTAATTTTAGGATTCTGTTTTTATGTATTGTAACTTTTTCTCTTTAGTTTATTTTCAAAATTTAAGTTTAAATATTTATTAAATTATTGCTATTATCAGAGTGCCTCATATGACGTGCTTTGTTGAACTAGTAAAGGGTGTTTTATTTTAGAGGGGGAGAACTTTAAATTGAAATAAACACATAAACAGAAAAATGTTTTTAATAACCAGGAAATTTGCTTTATTTAACAGATAATTTTATAGCATTAATACAGGGTTATCCTGTATTTGGGTTATCCTTTATTTGAATGTCATTTCAGGCATGTGGCCGCCGCGACTGGCGCCGTACGTGGCACAATCTAGATGGAAGTCCAATTTTCACACTCTTTTCGCAGTAACTCGGCGTCGAATAATGCGTCGAATGTTGGCTTCCAAGTGCTCGATTGTTTTTACATATCCCCAGTGAAAATAATTTAATCCCGTCAAATCGCACGGCCAGTTAACAGGTCCATTTCGTGAAATTAATCGTTCATCAAATGTTTCTTTCAGTAAATTCTGAAAACACATGTCTGCAGCATTAATGTCTTCCAATTGAGGCACGAAAAAATTAGTAATCATATATCTCTATATATCTTTTATGGTAACTGTTCAGACCGAATAGAAAGTGTTCAAAAGCGCTTTTTAAGGTTTTCTCTGCGAATGTTGCCCAGAGATCGGAACCTACCCGCTTTTATACTCCCACCGTATCGAGGTAGATGTAAATTAATAAATATTGAGCCGCTCTTTATCCGCAAGATCGAAATTGGCGCGTTATTGGTTAGAGACTTGTTGGTGTCTAAAATTGACTGTCCTGAGATTTTGGTGTTGTACGATATATATACTCCGTTACGGACCCTTCGCGTTAGAGATTTCCAAATTAAGCTGCCTTATATTAGGCATAACTACGGTAAATATGAACCTGTTTATCAATCTAGTGTTTCTTTTAATAAAGTTCGATCGGCTTTCGACTTTAATCTATCCAGGGATGCATTTAAGAATTTAATGTCTAATGTTCTTTTAAATTATTGGTAATTTTTCATGTTTGTTTAATTTTACTTTTTTTTATTTTTTTTTTTAATTAAATTTTTAGTATACTATATTAATGTATTTTTAAATTGTAACCAGATTGTATATAAGTATAGAGTTGGTAAATAAATAAATAAAAATAAAAAAAAAATAAAAAATATCTCTGTTCCGCTCACCGTTGACTAACGTTCTGACCATCAGCATGTTTGAAGATATATGGACAAATGATTCCACCGACCCATAAAGCGCACCAAACGGTGACTTTATGGATGTAATGGTATTTTGGCTTGTGGATTATCATCGCCTCAAATGTGGCAATTCTGTTTATTGCCTTAGCCATTTAACCAAAAGTGTGCTTCATCACTGAACAAAATTTTACAAAAGAAATTGTGGATCAATCGCAATGTTTCCTTCGACCCATTCACCAAATGTACGGCGCGAACGATGATCGTGTGGCTTCAATTCCTGTACAAGTTGAATCTGGTAAGCACGTAAATCAAGATCTTTACGCAAGATTTTGCATTAAGTGGATGGTCACAAGTTTAATTTTGAAGCACGATTACGAATTGACACATTTGGATCTCCATTAACACTACGCTGTACACCATAAATCGCTTGTTGTGTGCGCACTGTACGCACTGTACCTTACGGGATGCATATTGCGAAAACGATAAATGGTTTGCCGAATTAATCGCTCTGATAGACGTTTGTGAACACCATAATATGCACCTAATGCGCGATGAGTTTCTCGAATTGATCCATGTTTTTTTCAAAATAAATTTGAACAATTTGCAAACGTTGCTCCGGCGTGAGTCTATTCATGATGAATTGCCAAACCAAACTAAACTCAAAACAACCGAGAACTGTCAAATCGGCTGTCACAGAAAACAGTCAATTTAAAGTTCTTCGCCTCTATAAAACATCCTTTATTTAACCAATTATACTATAACAATGTTTTTAATAAAATTCAATAAATTAGCAATGTTGTTTTAAGGAAATATTTACCATTTAATTGGTTTGGCTAAATACCCTTTCGAAGAATTAAGGATTATTGAAAAAGTTAAAAACTATTTAAATACGCTTACCTCTAACAACGGATTTTATATAAACCATTTTATTTTATTTAATTAAAACGTGAGGTTTTAGAAATATTATGTAATACTTCAACAAGCAACTTATTTACTAATTAATATTAATATTTAAAATAAATTTACACTTTAAAAATAACATAAATTAATGAAATAAACATTTGATTTTCATTATAGTGATAATAAATTATTTTTTAAATTTAGTGGAATATAAACTTGCTTGGTGAAGTGTTGTATTTCGAAAAACTCGCGTTTTAATATAATATAAAAGTATAAAAGCTGCAGCATCATAAATAAAAATGGGTTTATGCCATCTTTATAATACACATTTTACTTTTTTTAATTTAAATTATTTTATTATATTTTTATATTATTTAATCTTATTTAACATTTCAAAATTGTAATTTTCTTTAAATGTTTATTTTAATGCTTATTTCTTTATTATTTTTATAGATATAACTTTAAAGAAAACGAAACAAATTTCTAAAATGGTTTTATATGGTGCCATAACTTAAAATTTTTATTGTACATTTATTGTAATACATGCATACACAGTTCTTATTTTGTAGATAAACGGCGCTAGTTATATTATACGAGTAAAGCCGAGATTATGCGAGAGTATAAAAGAAATTCAATTAAAGCAGTTCACCTAGACTGTTGTGGGTTTCCATTATCCTGTGTTTAATATTTGTAAGTGCTTATTGGTGTAAAATAAATAGTTATGTTCAAATTTTTTAAGTGTTAAAGAAAACCACATTTTATTTTAAACTTTAGTTAATTTACAACTTAACTTACGCGTAGATTTCAAATAATTCTTATTTTTGCGGAATATTGCGTTTAAAAATCGAATTTGCGCAGATTGGCATGGGTAACAAAGTATGGTTGCACTACGTAGTAGATACGAAATCTCAAAATTATGAATTAATGATACATAATATTTCGATTCGAACTAAATTTTTTAATTGCTTCACCTGACCATTGGTGTCATGCATTTTATGGATAATTTTTACCCAGTCATAAATCACCATTTTCTGGGACAAAAATTTCGCTACATTTATGATGTTTATGGTTCGGAAGAAATTATTTTAATAATAGAATTAACGTAAATTTTAAATAAACCAAAAATTGGCCCGATGTTTCATCTTCCAAAAATTTCAGCTTATCATTTTAAAATTTTATAATAATTGCAATTTTTATGAGAGTAGTTATAAAACAGAAATAACAAATTTGAAAAAAAAAACAATGAGATACGACAATGAAGATATGTATATATGTAAATCATAGTTGTTGGTGATGAAATAATAAAACAATTTTCAATAAAATTAAATAATTATTGTTTTTTCAAGAATTTAAATTGGGATAAATTTATTAGTATGTATTTTTAAAACCATTTATTTAAAACGTTAATACATAAGTGATATTTTTAATTGTTCAAATATACTTTATTTTTTTAAATACTTGCGATGTTTTTGCTATAATATTTTATTAGATACCTAAAGGTCCGGTGATGCATGGTACATAAAGAATATTGCAATTGTTTTATTTTAAATAATAAATAAATCAACATTTTATTTTGTTTCTTTTTAATAATTACTTTTAAATATTTAGTTGTTAATTTATTAGAAAAAAATTTAACAGATTTTTATTTTATTTTGTTATATGTAAATAAAAACATGTTTTTATATAATACAAAATTAATGTTAAAATAAAATGTATACATAATAGTTTTTTTAAATAAATAAAATTAAGTTTTATTTTTAAATTGTATTCTTAATGTTCGATTAATAAATACACTTTATTTTTTTTTTTTGATTTAATATTAATTCATTTCTTCATTAGGTATTATTTCAGAAAATGTGAAAAATTAAATATTTACCAGGGTATAAACATTTTTACAGTTTATTAACCCTTATGTGAGTGAAGAAAACATATTTTAATTTGAGTGATTAACTTATTTTTTCCACGTTCGTCCAAGATGTAACATTTCTCATTTTTAAGTATGATCGTAATCTATACCAATTGAACTAGAAGTTCTCATAAAATTTAAAGTTTTTTTTGGAAGTAAAACATACAAAAATAGACGTCTAAAAGGACAAAAGGTACCCGGGTACCCACGTCACTCACATTAGGGTTAAAACAATCTTTGAAATAGTTTTTTTAAATAAATTGAAATGAAACATTAAATCTCTCAATAAAATAATTTTTATGGCAAAATTAATTTTACAAAATTATTTTCTTGTTATGTATTAAAAACATCATTTTTTTATTAGAATAAATTTTTAAAGTAAATATAATTAATACGAACATTTCTTAAGTAAATAAATTTAATCTATAAAACACCTTATAGAATTATTATAATCGTGTTATTAACACTGTTTTATTATTGTAAGTATAATTAAATAAAATATATAGTACATTGAAATTTTATTGAAATTTTTATTTTTAACTTGTAAAATTTTGAAGTACATATAGTAATATTCAGATCTTAAAAAATTTTTTTTTTGAACTGTTCTGCGCAGCTTTCAGTGGTGTAGAAATTTTTTTTATAAAAATTTTGATGGGTCGCATTTTTCTTAGACAGTAAACCTAAATAAAATAATAAATAAACATGAAAAAGAATTATATTTCAGTTTTAATAGACAAAACATTCAAAATTAATATGTATTTATGTTATTACTATCATATATCAAGTGGAAATTAATAGGTCTAAAAAAATATTGCACGCCTTTGGAAACAATGACAACATTTAATTTTGGTACGGACTAGAGAAAATAAATAACCAAATGTGATTCGTATCGCACAAAACCACAACAACAAAAAAAAGCAAATTCAGTTTTCAATTTAATGGATATTTGAATTAATTCTTAACTCATCGAATTAAATATCATTTTAATTTATAAAATCTAAACTTTGTGTTTTAATTGTATCCTAAAATTCCTATTCCATTTAAATACAAATACAACGTAAAAATGTAAACAATAAACATGAATATTATACTTAATATATCACTGTATATCCGCCATATTACTTCTGCGCGAAAACTCAGAATTCCAGCGAGATTTGAATACTACCCCGACAAACAATTACTAACCGTACCAGACTTGACGGTTTCGAGTCTGTAAAAAGTCGGTTAATAATTTACACCGACCATTACTCGAATCGTATCCGAATTTAAAAATCTTACAATTCCAACAGAATAGAAAACACGACTATACTCGAAAGATCATATGTGTACGAAACGGCTAAAAAAAAATCACGACCTCAAAAACAAAAACAAAATTACGGATCAAGTAGTGAACATACTCAATGTAAATATGAATTCGAAAGGTATAATATAAAATAGAGAACATGTATAAAAGTATAAATTACAACTCGGAATGCTACTTTTTCCAACTTAAATAGACGGTTTTCATTCCAACAAACATTAAACATATAAAAGTAGGATTCATTAGAAAATCAAATTTTATACGAACAAATAAAAATTAAAGATCGAATAGATTTTTTTTGACTGTAAAATATCGGTAAACAAAAACTCGCAAAAATCGATCCGAAGGATATCTGAAAAAAACATTGCGTCTAATTAGAATCGGTTAAACGAATAATAATTCGATCGACCGAAAATGATGCTTTTGTTGTGACCGTAAATAGTTAGTTAAAAAACCACAAAAAGTTAACCGAAATTTATCCGAAATTAAAACTCATAAAACAAAACAAAAGATACACGACGCTAACGCGACGTGTACATTTTGACTGTAAAATATCGGTAAAAAAAACTCGCAAAGATCGATCCGAATGATATGTGAAAAAAAAAAACATTTCATCTAATTAGAATCGGTTAAACGAATAATAATTCGATCGACCAAAAATGATACTTTTATTGTGACCGCAAATAGTCAGTAAAAAAACCAAAAAAAGTCAACCGAAATTTATCCGAAGTTAAAACTCGTAAGACAAAACACAAGATACACGACGCTAACGCGACTGAAAAGCATAATGGAATGAAAATCACATTGTTGTTCAGGATTTCTACATGAAACCATTGTGCTGTAAAATTTTGTTAAGTTAAACAGCCATCTTTATTTTTGAAGTTTGTATTTAATAAAAAAAGTTTTAAACGAAATTATTCCTCGTAAAAATTAAATAAAAGTGGTGTTTTCTTGGAATTAAAACTGTGTATGCAATAAAAATAAAAGATATATTTGTGTAGTGCAATAGAAAATCAAATCAATTTGTACAACAATTTATGTAGATAACGGTACAAACAGATTTGTATTCCAGTTAAAAACACATTTCATTATAAAATCGAATAACTATAGTGAATAGTAAATAAGTTGAGCATGTAAGTATCTAATAAATTAATTAAATAAAAAATAGTGTTAAGATTTATTAATGAAGAATTGTGGTTGAACGAAATAAATGGTGGAATTGTAATATTGTTTGGAGTATAATTTGCCTGTGGTAGGCCCGTTGCATGTGTTTTTGGTTGTTTGGTAATTTATGTGTATGCGGCTGTAAGTCTTTTTTATTTACGAATGTGTTAAGGCATGTTTCAAGTGTGTGGCTGTGGGGTGTTTGTGCAGAGGTAAGTGTTGGTTTTGGTAAGGGTTGTGGGTGCGAGTGGTGTAAATGTGGATGTGTATAGTTATGAAATTACAAGCCTATTTTCACCTATGTTTACGCGTTGCATGTGCTTTGGGTGAGTCTAATAAACTATAAGTTTTTCCCCTGTTATTACATAAGCATGTTATTACATAAGCTTTATGTGTGTGTATTGTGGGTATGTGTGTGTGTGGTTGTATGAATGGGTGGGTGTAAGTTTGAATGTGGGAAATAATGGGTATGTGTATGGGGGTGGGTGTGGGTCGGAGTGTGGGAGAGTAACAAGTTGGTGTGGCAATGTCTATTTTTGTTATTTTGAGTGTGGTGATGTAGTTATTGCAGTCGGTGTCTGTGAGTGTGATTGCGGTAGTGGTGAGGGATACTAACAGACCGGTGTGAGTATGGCCGTGGATGTTAGTAGTGTGTTTATGGAGGTGAATGTGGTTATTGCTTTGGGTTTTGGTTTTGGTGTTGGTATTGGGTTGGGTGGGTATGTATGAGGATTGGTGTGAGGGTGCGTGTGAGGATTGGTGTGCGTATGTGTGTGGGGTATGGGGGTTGGTGTGTGGGTGCTTGTGGGGTGGGTCTATGGGTGTGGATGAATATATGAATGTTTCGGTTCTTCTGTTATTTTTGAAAATAATATTAATTGAACTCATTCAAGCTTCATTTTTAATATTTTAGTGTGAGAGAAAATGCCTAAGTATAAGTTGTTACAACATCTTTCAAAGCAATCACTTAAACGACGTCTTTTTAGTTCAAACTCAAATCGGACATTTGCGAGAGTTACGAATCATGGTATTATAAAATCTGCTACTACTACGGATTTTCCAAACCAAACCCCGTGTATGCTGGGTGAGCAGTCTTCCAATCAATTATTAAATATTGAGCAAAACGACGAAGAAAATGATCACGAAGTCTTGTCTGATTTTGACGGAGAGGATATTGAACTAACAAATAACGCTAAAATGATAAATTTTTTGCATACTTGGGCAGTTAAATATGCCATAAAAGCCAACGCTTTAAATGAACTATTGGTGTTCGTTAAGTCAATTGGATACACTGTACCTTCCGATAGCCGAACACTTTTGAATACCCCAACAAATAGAACTACATTAGAGTGCTCTCCTGGAAAATACGTTCATATTGGATGTACCTCAGTTTTTGAAAGTTTTTTGAATAATAACGAAACACTTCCATCCGAAATTATTTTACATATTAATATTGATGGTTTGCCTATAACGAAGAGCAACCAAAGTTGTTTCTGGCCTATTTTAGGTAAAATATATAATTCTAAGTACAAAAGCGTGTTCGTAATTGGAATTTATCACGGTTTCAACAAACCAAATAATTTTAATGAATACTTACGGCCGCTTGTCAATGAACTTAAAATATATCAGTCGGAGGGGTACATATGGGAAAATAAAACTTTTTTTGTTAAAATTAGAGCGATAATATGTGACGCACCCGCACGCTCTAGTATTCTTGGTACTAAATCGCACAATGGATATTTTGGTTGCCTGAAATGCAATGTAGAGGGCGAGTTTATAAAAAATAGAATGACTTTTCCTATTAATGAAATAACGCAGACAAGAACGAATAGCTCTTTTCGAAATAGAGAAAATTTAGAACACCATAGATTTAATACTATACTAGAAGAACTCCCAATCGACATGGTAAAAACTTTTCCATTAGACTATATGCACTTAGTTTGCCTTGGAGTTATGAAGAAGTTGCTCCAGATGTGGATTTGTGGAGACTCCAAATCACTTTTACCTGCAGCAAGTATCCAACAAATATCAGCAAGACTTTCTATGTTATCTAACACTCAACCTTCGGAATTCCAACGGAAAATAAGAGGATTATCTGACCTGTCATATTTTAAGGCTACTGAGTTTAGGGTATTTTTATTATACAGTGGCCCATTTGTATTAAAAAACATTTTGCCAGCTGATAAATATGACAATTTTCTTTTGCTACACATTGGAATCCTTATTTTGTGTCATCCTGAATTTTGTAAAACTAAAACGAATATTGCAAATGATATGCTAAAACATTTCATTGAAGGTGTAAAATATTTGTACGGATCGCATCATTTAATATACAATATGCACTGCTTGTCGCATTTGGCCGAAGATGTTCAAGAATTAGGAAATTTGGACGATTTTTCAGCGTTTGAATTCGAATCATATATGTATAAAATTAAATGTATGCTAAGAAAACCAAACCAACCACTAGCCCAATTGAGTAATCGGATTTCCGAAACATCGTTTGTCAACCTAAATCAGAATAATATAAAGTTAAACTATCCTGTTGTGAAAAAAAGAGTAAATATAGATGGAAAAATATATTACTATCGCATTATATTTGAATGTGCTGAATTTGACAATTCGGAAAGAAATAGATGGTTTTTGACAAAAAATAAAACTATTATAAAATTTGAATATGTAGAAATAATTGATACAACCACGTTTATATGGGGTAAAAAAATGGAAACCACTTCGGACTTCTACAAAGTGCCAATTTCATCAAGTAAATTAGATATTTACCAGACATCATTAAATAGCGAAGATAATGTTCAAAAATTTAGTGTTACAGACATACACAAGAAGTTGTTTGGCATGAGAAACAACGATGAAGGATTTTACATTTTCTTTCCACTTCTTCACTTCGAAAATCAAAATTGTTAAATAGTTTAATACATATTTTTATATTTTCTTTCTAGCTGCTATGTATTCCGTTATTGAAACGACAAGCATAGAGGGCAAAAAAGAAGTATCAGTTGTGTGCACTAATTGGATAAAAGGTGGAACAGTAGCTTGGCCTAAATACTACAAACAAGCAATTAAAAAAAAACTGGATCCTGCCCAGGATTGGGAAATATTCGAATGTAGATTACTAAAAGATAACATCGTTGACTACCATGAGGCAAAGCAAAAAGAAAAATTTTTAGCTGACTTTTCGAATTCGGAATGCGATGAGGAAACCAACAGGCACCGTAAAAGACACTACGAGGTTATGGACTTCAACGACAAGTTTGAGCAACCATTACCGAAATTAATAGTAAACGGATCAATAAATGACACCGAAGAAATCAACCTGAATTCGAATACCAACAACATTCTTGAATGCAATAACATTAACAGCAATTTGCAACTTCCTCCATTACAGCCAATAATGTGTGATAATAATCAAACCGACATTATTGCACTTACAACAGACACAGTAACATACAAATGTAATAGTACTATGGCGGACACAAATTTCATCACTGGTACTCCTGTATACAAAACAAACTGTTTCATCGCCGAGTCAAAACAATCTAACGAAAATCATTCCACCGGCAAAAACAGCGAACAATTAAACAAGTTGCAAGAACAAGTAAAGCAAAATAAATTACTAATTAAAAAAAATAAATTAAAAATTACAACTGTTTTGGAAAACCAGCAGAAAATATTAGCTAACCAATCTGATATTAAAGAGGTGCTGCAGGTGATGATGAATACACTACCTAAAAAAAATCAAAATCCTATTATGAAAGATAATAGTTTCGTATTACCAAAGCTACCGATAACCAGCGTCGAACACCTTGTGTTGTTAAACACCAAATTATCATCGCAAGCCTATATGGATCAAATGGTATAATAAAGATAATTTACAATTAAATCATAATATTTCGTAAATTTTAATTTTATTCCAGACTCTTTACCTTTATAAGTTTTCCGCTGAGAAAACAAATAAGACAGTGAAAAACTGCTTGGAACATTTATGCTCGTATGAGCTACTTGTGAAATATTCGTGGTCCGGCCAAAACTCTCTGTCGAAAGGTAAAAGCTTAAGAATGGATTAAAAATCCGGAATATATATTAATTTATTTTTAATGTTTTCAATTCAGATATCAATAAACACATTTTTGCTCAAAATATCAACATCATTGAGTTGCTGCGAAGCGTGCACAATTATCTAAAAACCAGCAACGTTGTTGCAATTGAAATTATTAATTCGAGTGTAAAGGAGTTCCTAAAGCGGGCTAATTTCCGAAATAAAAATATTTTTAGTAACTAAGTTAAATTAATAGTAATAAGGCAAAATTAAAAAAAAGAATTAAATAAAAATATATAATTTATACGCAAATATATATATATATATATATATATATATATATATATATATATATATATATATATATATATATATATATATATATATATATATATATATATATATATATATATATATATATATATATATATATATATATATATATATATATATATATATATATATATATATATATATATATATATATATATATATATATATATATATATATATATATATATATATATATATATATATATATATATATATATATATATATATATATATATATATATATATATATATATATATATATATATATATATATATATATATATATATATATATATATATATATATATATATATATATATATATATATATATATATATATATATATATATATATATATATATATATATATATATATATATATATATATATATATATATATATATATATATATATATATATATATATATATATATATATATATTTTATATAAATATATATATATATATATATATATATATATATATATATATATATATATATATATATATATATATATATATATATATATATATATATATATATATATATATATATATATATATATAGGTAGTTAGTATATAGTTAGGTTTAATATACTTGTATTTATGTATACATGATTCAATGAATTTCATAATATATATAATTTTTTTGAATTATAAAGATCTATTTGATTTTTTATTTAATAGGTAATAATGTCTTTTTACAGTCATTTAGACTTACTCAAGGTGTTCCGAAACTTGGTGTGTGCTTCTACTAAAGATCATAAAAATACCTATCATTGATGGTTATTTGCCAGAAAAAGTACCTACATTCTGTCGTCAATTACACCGTAAATCAACACGCCCACGTTGTGGTTTAGACGCACTTATTGTGTTCTTGAAACCTGGTTTTTACTACTACCAAAAACCGTAAAACTTCCTATTCTGGTTGGTTAATTGTCAGAAAAACTTACTAACATTTTATCGTTAATTGGACAGCAAAATATCGCGCGGTCCTCATTCCGTCGGTTGCTCCTACTTGAGGTGCTACAAAATTTGGTTTTTACTTTTACTAAAAACCGTAGAATTTTCAGTTCTGCCTGGTTAAATGTCAGGAAAGTTGACATACATTTTATCATCAATTGGCCTGTGAAACAACGCGCAGTCCTCGTTCGGTCGTCTGGTATCGCCCAAGGTGTTCCAAAACTCGGTTTTTTTACAGTACTCTAGGAGAAAAAAGTCTAACATAAAACTGTGTGGTCCTCAGTCTCTCATCAGTTATTTTGCAATCCTAAATATTCAAATTGTTTGTCGGGTACTATACATGCAAATATTTCGCTCATCTACAATGGAATAGCTATAGGGATTTTGTAGTAATGTGTTTGTTTAATAACTATCCATGATTTACAACTAGTCTAAACATAGTGTCGGTCCCTATTGTTGTAGAATCATATAAGAATAAACATAAAAAACCTTCCCACACAATCATCTAAAAACATTTTCACACGCAACAAAAACACGTGCACAAAAAACAAACAACAAAATTACAAAATTTAATTAAAACCTAAATCATAAAAACAAAATGCAATTTCACGGAAATTAAAATATTATATAAATAATTTTACGACCTAAAAATCAAGTTAATATTTTGACCCAATATTTTGAATTTACTACCAATAAGCAATTTCATATAATTTTACGAATGGAAAATTTCCACTCGACACCATTTTCCAAAAACAAAAAAAAATAAATAAGCGACAATATAAAAGCAGAAAAAACAGAAAATCGAAATCAATCGAAAGGAAAAATCAGTGAGTGTTCAATCAGTTCGATCAGTTCGTGAATTATAAATCAAAGTATATCATATCAATTAAATAAGTTCATTCATTGTAAATCAAAGTATATCATATCAATTAAATAAGTTCATTTATTATAAATCAAAGTATATTATATAAATTAAATAAGTTCAGTTGTGATAATTCGAAATATTATATCAATTAAATAAATTTGTCCGTGAATATTCAAAACATATTATATAAATTAAATAAGTTCAGTTGTGATAATTCGAAATATTATTTCAATTAAATAAATTTGTCCGTGAATACTCAAAACATATTATATAAATTAAATAAGTTCATTTGTGATAATTCAATGTCTTATATCAATTAAATAAATTTGTCCGTGAATATCCAAAATATATTATATAAATTAAATAAATTTTGTGTGCGACTATCCAAAGTAAAATATATCAATCAAATCAATTCATGTGTGCTAATAAATTAAACCTATAAGTGGTTATAATTCTGTATGTAAAATATTAAGTGAAAATTGTGTTAAGACATATCTACTCAATAAAGTTTTATAAATTTAAATTAGTGAAATCAAAAATTAACCATCTTGTGTTTAAGTATTCTTACGTGCATTGTCAAGAATCCAGAGAGTAACAATACACCCGCTAGAATTCAGATACAGGTAAGAGTCATATACTCTATCATAAAATATACTATTTTACAATTATTTACTATATTAAATCATTACAATAATATTACTATATTATACACACAAACTAAATATACCCGACAGTAGTAAAACAAAATATTCTCCGCAACGACATTTACAGCATTACTCAACACAATATTATAATATCAGATAAAGCAATCCCTTACATTTAACATTACATCAAACCTACACATCTCATATTACAATATTCAAACGTTACATCAATAATTACAGTCAAATAAAACAACAAGTATTACAATATTGGCGCTGTAGTTTACGAACCCGTGTCAACATAATCTTAAGTAAAAATAAATTCACGCGTACAAAAACAAATCTCTTAGGTTGAACACTCATCCACTAAAAAACCAATCTCCCAACTTACACACCCTTTCGCACTACCTTTTGGTCGAACACCACTTCACCAAAATAAAGTAAAAAGTCCCCCCGAGGTCGTAAAACCCTTTCACCCAAATTTGCAGTTGAAAAAATTCTCTTGTTTCCCCAAAATCGTAAAGCAAAATCAAGATCTCAAATGATCAACAAAAACTATAAATTAAATGAATTAAATGAGTGGAATCGCACCATTCAGCAATAAATCCAATAAAACTCCAAGATCACCAACTCGAGCAAGCGAAAGGCTCAGAATAAAATCAGAACCTAGCGAGCTATACTCGAACATCATAAATCACTTGAATACCCAGCAAAAAATAACAAGCAACAAAAGTGCTCCCACGAATCAAAAACAAATTCAAACGAAAATCAACACAAGTAATACGACGGCACCAGCCAACAAAGAGGAAATCCGAGTGACAGAACCCCGAAACGAAAAATTAAAATCAAAAACAAAACATCAAGCTAAGGAGGACGATCAAACACCACAGACGCTCCAAATCGCAAAACCAGAAGCAACAAACAAACTCACAAATAATCCAAAAATGGACCAACAAAAGATTCAACAAAGTATTGCGAACTTCGTACCAGAATTCAACGGAGATGGCACGAAACACCAAGCACACAACTTAACGAGATTCCTCGACACTGCCGACAGTATCTATGAAACCCTCAACACAGAACAAGAGCAAAAAATATTCGACCGATTGATCAAACTAAGACTGACAGGAGACGCGTACATAAGGATCACTCACAGAAATGTCCAAAATTACAAAGAACTTAAGGAAATACTAGGAAACATGTACACGGAATTACACTCACTAGACGAATTAGAAAGAAGATTCAACAATGTACAGCAGGCATACGGCGAAAGCATCAGAAATTACGGGTACAGGCTTCTCGAAGCTCTTGAGCAATACAAGAACGGCTATAGGACCAAGTACACTGCCAACAACATCGACGACACCTACCTAAAGCACCTCAACACGAACTCCGTCCAATTATTCAAAAGAGGATTAAACAACACTATACTTAAGGAGAAAATAGCCACAATCAGAGCCAATAACGTAGACGAAATAATAAACGAGACAGAAGCCATCGAGAAGATGTTAGCATGCACAACAAATACAGCACAGAACACAGCGGAACAGACAGTCACATCATTCACACCAATAATTCAACAACAGAATACATACGGAAAACCAGCAATCATCTGTAACTATTGCCAAAAAATAAATCACACTTGGGATGTATGCCGCACGAGGTTAAGCCACGAAAGAACGAACAGGTCGCAACAATATTACACACACAACACAAACTATCAGAGAAACTACAACACAGCTAGACAACCATCGAATACACAGTATAATGCACCTACGCAAGAGCAATTTAACAGAATAGCACAACCACAACACGCATATCAACAGTATTAAGATAAAACATCAAACCAGCAAATGCCGTCAACACAAAGCATGCCCAAATTCAATCACAACCAACAACAACAAACTCAAAATCAATTCACAACAGCAAACGGTCCTCAACAATATCAACCGAACCAACGCAGAAGCAATTTCGTACCAAAATACTGCTCACACTGTAAAATAACAACGGGACACACCTTTGAAGAATGCCGCAATAAATTCTTCAACAGACAGCCAAATCAACGGATCAATCAAAACAATCACACACCGCCTGATACCAACACGTTGACTGACACATTCAACAAAATGAGAATAAATACGATATTCCCGCAACAACCACAGAATCAACATGATTTAACACAACAAACGCAGCCGGAAACTCCAACGGATCCGATCAGCCATAGGAGAGCCACTGACCTCGGATCCAATACAAACACATTTAAAAAAATCAATAGCATCAAAAAACGACCACGGACACACTCTCCAAATGGGTACTATCCCAGAAATCTATCTAAAAAATCTTCTCTCAAACGATCACACTAACCCACGAACAAATACACTAAATCCAAACAACGAACACACGAGCCCCAGCGCTCATAACTTAAATTATCAAATACAAGCAATCAACCAACAAACAAAAGCCGTCGCTACATCGCCGACGCACAACTCCAATCCACAAACAATCAATCATCAAACAAAAGCCGTCGCTACAACGCCGACGCACAACTCCAATCCACAAACAATCAATCATCAATCAAAAGCCGTCGCTACAACGCCGACGCACAACTCTAATCCACAAACAATCAATCATCAATCAAAAACCGTCGCTCCAACGCCGACGCACAACTTAAACTCACACACAAACAATCAACAATTACAAACCATCGCTACAATGCCGACGCACAACTCAAGCTTACAAACAGTTAATCATCAACCAAAAGCCACCGCTACAATTTCGGTGCAAAACTCGACTCCACAACCAACCACTCAACAAACAAAAGCCGCCGCTACAATCCCGGTGCAAAACATAAACTTAACAATTACAAACTCACAAACAAATAAAACTCAGAACAGAACTGACAAAACCAATCCAGAGCAATACAAATTCACCGACAAAATCTCACTATTCAAAAAACTAACATGTCAAACAATCTCAAAAATACAGAATACACTTGAAACTAACACACGAAAACTCTCATCTGAACTAAAACAAAACTTGTTACAAAAAACACACGACTTATCTCAAATAATAGCAAAACACAAGGGCAACAACAACCCCACACAAATACCAAACCCGTCAAAAAACAAAGTTACTTCCACCATACCTAAACCAGTTACTAAACTAACGAAATCACGCACACATAACATACTAGATCTCGATGAAACAGAATCAGACATACTACAACAGCTATTATACCCAGATACTCAATATACAGTAAATCTAGCAACAAACGACAAACTGACCCGTGATACCATCTCACCCATCATAGACAAGCACAAAGTACACCTGTTAATCGATTTAGGAGCCGATTTATGTATAATCAAAAAAAACTTCATCGATCAATTACAGATTGATCAAAACGATACTATAACATTAGCAGGAATAGGCACCGGCTCAATCAAAACACTTGGATCCCTAAACCTTAACCTACAACTTAGCAATAGCTACAACATCTCACACAAATTCCACGTCGTCTCAAATGATTTCCCAATTACTGAAAATGGAATACTAGGCCGAGACTTTTTCGACAAGTTCCAAGTAGATATTTCATACAGCACAAGTACTATAAAACTACAACGTCACGTCATACCCTTTTCAAACAAATTAAATAATAAAATATCGCTACCTAAAAGAAGCGAGACGATTGTAGAAATTGCAACCCACACAAACCAACTCTCAATCTGCTCAGCCACAGAAATCCAACCAGGAATTTTCATACCCCGTATTCAAAATCCGTACCAAAATAGCATAGATAATCTTCCATCAACATACACCCCTAACGTCACATATCAATACACAAACTTCAAAATTAGAAAAAAATAATGACAAACCCCTTCGAAACTCCCACCATTAACACGGACCCAAGAAAACCCAACAATAATCATTAAAACGAACGAAACAATAATAACCTCTTAACAATATTTTACAGGACCAGGACTAAGAAATCACTCAATACAATAAATACAATTACCACTACCGTGCAGACGCACAACACAACAAATAGGCCATGGATACACGAGACTAAAACACACATAAATAAGCCAACATGGAACGAAAACAAAATGGAAAGACTAGAGATGGACGAATTCTAAACTCATCTCAAAAACAAATAGTTTTTTCTTCTATGAACCAATACCAAACTAACACTCAAAGAAGAACAAACTATGAACACAAAACCATTAGATAAGCAATTAACCATAATGTTAATAATGTTAAAAAGAAAACTTTACACTAATTATAAACCTAGCATAAGCATAATCTTCAAAAAGACAAAAACCTAAAATTAATAACAAATTTAAAAATTAGAGACTAAAACATAAGAGAATAAACAAATTTTGTTACATTAGAATATAAAACCAATAAAAATTTCTATAAAGCACACTAGAAAATAACAAAAAAAAAAAAACCTCTCTTTTAACCATATAAATTTTAAAGAAAAGACATGAATTAAAATACTAAAGCATAATCATCATACATAAAAATCGCATATTTCATTTACACACAAAACAAAAACTAATTCAAAAAAAAAATTTTTTCATAGTAAAAATAACATATCATACAAAAGAGAAAAACACACATAAATAAAAATAGTATATAAGAAAAAACAAAAATGGCCTCACCATAATTACACCCATACAATTAAAATTTTATATAATTTAAAAATTTTCACACAATTTACATACAAAATTTTTTTTCTTCAACAATAATAACATGACACCACACAAAAAATTTTTTTTTACAAACAAAACGTGAAATTGCAAAAGAAAAGAAAAAAGAAAAAGATAATACAATACAAAAGTGCACTCATTCAAAATAAAATTCGTTCAAGGCTAAAAAGAAAACGTAATATGATATATGTAAATAAACAGTAACACCGTAGGTCAGGTTATACAACAAAAATATATAAAACAGCACGCGACATGAAGGCAAACCGGAACAAGATCCACAAGAAATACGACACAATCACGTAAGACTTTCACACATAACAGAAACGAGAGCAATAACCTACAACACACGACGAAAACATATGGAACCACAAATTAAACCAAAACCTTAACAACAACAGAAACATGAAATAACTTAACAAGAAGTAAAAGTCAACACATAACACCAAAATTGGATAGAACAATTGAACAGAACAATGACACCCCCGAAAACGGAAAAGACAAACTCCAAATCAACAGACCAACACGACGAACAGCGAACCATATACACATATATCACATTAACTAAAATTTTCTCAACAACCTCAAAATTTTAGCTCATTCAAACAGGGAAGGTGTTGTAGAATCATATAAGAATAAACATAAAAAACCTTCCCACACAATCATCTAAAAACATTTTCACACGCAACAAAAACACGTGCACAAAAAACAAACAACAAAATTACAAAATTTAATTAAAACCTAAATCATAAAAACAAAATGCAATTTCACGGAAATTAAAATATTATATAAATAATTTTACGACCTAAAAATCAAGTTAATATTTTGACCCAATATTTTGAATTTACTACCAATAAGCAATTTCATATAATTTTACGAATGGAAAATTTTCACTCGACACCATTTTCCAAAAACAAAAAAAAATAAATAAGCGACAATATAAAAGCAGAAAAAACAGAAAATCGAAATCAATCGAAAGGAAAAATCAGTGAGTGTTCAATCAGTTCGATCAGTTCGTGAATTATAAATCAAAGTATATCATATCAATTAAATAAGTTCATTCATTGTAAATCAAAGTATATCATATCAATTAATTAAGTTCATTTATTATAAATCAAAGTATATTATATAAATTAAATAAGTTCAGTTGTGATAATTCGAAATATTATATCAATTAAATAAATTTGTCCGTGAATATTCAAAACATATTATATAAATTAAATAAGTTCAGTTGTGATAATTCGAAATATTATTTCAATTAAATAAATTTGTCCGTGAATACTCAAAACATATTATACAAATTAAATAAGTTCATTTGTGATAATTCAATGTCTTATATCAATTAAATAAATTTGTCCGTGAATATCCAAAATATATTATATAAATTAAATAAATTTTGTGTGCGACTATCCAAAGTAAAATATATCAATCAAATCAATTCATGTGTGCTAATAAATTAAACCTATAAGTGGTTATAATTCTGTATGTAAAATATTAAGTGAAAATTGTGTTAAGACATATCTACTCAATAAAGTTTTATAAATTTAAATTAGTGAAATCAAAAATTAACCATCTTGTGTTTAAGTATTCTTACGTGCATTGTCAAGAATCCAGAGAGTAACAATACACCCGCTAGAATTCAGATACAGGTAAGAGTCATATACTCTATCATAAAATATACTATTTTACAATTATTTACTATATTAAATCATTACAATAATATTACTATATTATACACACAAATAAACTAAATATACCCGACAGTAGTAAAACAAAATATTCTCCGCAACGACATTTACAGCATTACTCAACACAATATTATAATATCAGATAAAGCAATCCCTTACATTTAACATTACATCAAACCTACACATCTCATATTACAATATTCAAACGTTACATCAATAATTACAGTCAAATAAAACAACAAGTATTACAATACTATACACTAATTAATAGTTTACCAAAAAAATCTAGTTAAATTAAATCTTTGAGTTTTCTGTTTTACAATGAGATATTTAGCTGGTGGGTATTTTTTTCCTGCTCGGCCACTAGGGTTGGTATCGAAAGGCCGACAATTTCATAAGCGAAAAAAATATCCCAAAAATAGAAATCTAAACACCAAAAATCTCAAAACCCATAATACTAAAAATATATTTACCAAAAAAAAAATTGCTCGAACACAAAATCTCAAAAAAATAGAAATATAGAATTAAACATCCTAAAATTTACCGAAAATATAAAACCAAATGAGTCGAATTCTGCGCGCGAGTTATGAGACTTGGGTTCGATTTTAAAAATAAAATAATTTAATTCAGAACACAATTTATTTTTCTTTCAAAGGCAATCGTGGATGTTAAAGTTTACAGAGTTATCACTCTGCCTCTCAATAGAGTGTATTGTCTTATATCATTTTCTATTGGTGTTTATTAATATTCTTAATTATGATTGGTTGAAGACCGATCGCATGATATTTTTTTATAAGATTATTTGAAATCAATTTAATATTAAATTATGGTAAGTTATTATGTGTAGGTAATATAATATATTTTTAAAAAGAATATAAAACTATATGCTATTAATAAATATTGCGATGGGTTGAAGACCGATCTCATAATGTTTTTATGTTAAGTTTTGTACAATCAGCAATATTTGGTATGCTGTATTGTACGTTGTGAAAACATAATGTTTGCGGTCTTACTTTGAGAAATTTACAACAACAATCCCATATATGTAATTCCAAATTGGAATTGTTTTAAACCAACTTTTTTGCTGGTATAGAATAATTCTATTCTACAGGTTGTAAATTAGTTACGATTTGTAATAATATTCAATATTATTCGGTCATATTACTATTTAATTAGATATATTTAGTTGTGTTTTCACGTTTGGTTTAACTTCGAAATGTAATTGTTCCCAACTAATAAAAATAAGTAAATACAATTTTTGGTTGTTACTTTGAGCACAATATTTATTCTATTCCAGCATGGATTTAACCGGCACCAAAGTAAGACCGTAGTTATATTTTAGTTGCTTACTTTGTTGTTAATGAATTCTGCAGAATCGGGAATAATGGTGGAATCGTATTACGTAACTCGCGCAAATTCCGACTCATTTGGTTCTATTTTCGGGAGATCCGGAAAAATGAAATCATTAGATAACTTTTCTTAAGATATTTTTTTAAAATATATATTACTATTATGTAGACTTATATTTCATTTTCACATTTTCTTAAATAAATGTAAAATTGAATGCCAATTTTGGAATTTTTTTTTGGGATTTATTTTTTCGCCCAAACAATCAAAAATTTAAAAAAGGTGATTTGGGATATTTATTTTTGGCAATTTTGAATTTGAGAAACAGCCTACTAGTAAGTTTTTGAACATCATTTTGATAATAAAATATTCGGGAATACGATGGTATCCGGCCACTATAAAAGACAGTTTTGACAATTTAAAGGTCTAGAATGTCCAGCTTGACATTTCTGTCAACGTCTACTTCGTTACAATATAAAAGCAAAATAGAAGACAAAAGGAACGGAATGGTAATGTCTGCAGGGCTGGGATGTTCTAACATCACCATGTTTCGATAAATTATCAAAGTTTATTTTTCGTTTCTGTAGAATAAAATTTGTCTCTGTTTCAATTTTTATATCATTTACCAGCCTGCTAGATTGCAACATTGTGATGTTTCTACTGCGTTTCTATCACCAAATAATTTATTTTCGATTCTAAACGAAAATAAGTGAATTAGATATTGTTCAAATATATTCTAGTAGGTTGTGATAGCAATAGAGAAAAAATAATTGATAGTCGAAACAGAAGTCAAATTCATTCTACAGGAGCGAGAGGAAGACTTCGATAAAATATCGAAAAATGGTGATGTTAGAACATCCCAGCCCTGGAGTTCTCATTTGCGAAATCATGGTTACGTAACTAGTAATGTGTCTGTAGTATTAGTTACCTAGGGACTAAGCGTACATTAAAATTTAGTAGAGATCAGGGGCGAGATTTTGATTACATTTTCGACACTATCGAAATTTATGTCTTTTTCCTAAACTGAAATTGGCGTCTGTTTCGTTTATAAATTATTTCTTTTCTGTTGCTATCACAACCTACTGGAATAAATGTGACGATTGTCCCTTTCTCTAATTTCGTTGAAGTACGATAAACAAATTATTTGGTGATAGAAATCTAGTAGATATATCACAATTTTTTAATCTAGCAGGCTTGGAAATAATATAAAATATGAAGTAGTATTCCATTTTATTCTAGAGAAGCGAGACATAAAGGCTATAATGAAACT
Organism: Nephrotoma flavescens; assembly: GCA_932526605.1. NCBI lineage: Eukaryota > Metazoa > Arthropoda > Insecta > Diptera > Tipulidae > Nephrotoma > Nephrotoma flavescens. Next base: position 162,146,967 of record OW052220.1, on the reverse strand, counting down.
TTCGACCATAGTCATGAAAACAGCATGGTAACGGTTCAATTTTATAAATTTTTCTATATAATCTATCAACTTAATACTGTTGCTCAAACGGTGTTCTAAAACTGCTATTATCTACAGTGCCTGGCGATTGAATTAGAGCCACCTTCTGATTTTGGTATTTTTTCAAATTTATCAGGAGCAAAATAGAAACACACTACTAATACAAAATGTTTATTTATGTTTTATATTAGATATTACATCAATATTTTGTTAATCCTCCTTTGGCTTTAATGGCCACTAATTCTAGCTGGCATATTCTAGTTTTTACAACTTCTTGCAGTTTTGCGTTCTCTTGCCAATGTCTGTGAATATTTTCTTTCAGAACAGCTATTGTTGGGTTCGGGGATGAGTGCACGACCTTTTTCAACATTTTTTGATGTGTAAACATCTTTACGCGCGTATGCCAAAATTTTTTGTATGGTAGTAAACTTTCAAATGAAACGAACGGAAATGACGTACTACGTTTAAATATCTTCATTGAAAAAAGAAACAAAATATAAAATAATAAAAAAAGATCAAAAACAACAAAATACATATATAAATTTTCTACTATATACTAGTCTGAGTGTATGTGTATATATAAATAGTATGGAAAGAAAACAAAGAAACATTTATAAAATTAAATAGAAACGACGAATCGACATTTTCAGCGAACAGAAAAAATAAAAAAATTTAAAATAGCGTGTGCCACCACAATTTATGCACTATAGAGGGTGGTATCTATAACGAGATAGTATACTCTTACGATAACAGTCAACAACTTGTGTATGTGGCTTTATCACGATCTCGTAGAGCAGTTGATCATGTCGGCTAACAATGATTATGTCTGTCGAACGTAAAAATGCAACCTCAATTGGTCCTCTTCAAAATGAGTTAACGCGCCTCACCACAAAACTGCTAAGTATAGCTCTGGATGTAATGGCGAATTTTGTACGAGATAATAATGACGTCTGGTTTTTAACATTGAACTGCCAGAATCTCAGGTCGCTTCACCTCGACCTAACTGATACGGTCACGCAAGGATGCTCAATTCTTTTGCTCTCCTAGAATGACCTGCATGTTCAATTTTCCTAATTTTCAATGCTACGTTTCAGTTCAAGAGAAATAGTCAGCGGGCGGTTGGAGTAGCAGTATATAAAAATTCAAGTAGAACTCATACAGTCACCTCGCATAAGGAAATCATCGTTAGACAAACAACTGGTATGAGCGTAACAACACAACCCATTGGCGATATAAGATGCTTTTGGTAGTTGTACACACCTTGCCGAATAAAGCTGTCGAAGACATAATTAAGTACATACATTTCGTCCTTGCTCCATATTCTGAAAGAATTTCAAAAATTCTTCAAGGAGACTAACATCTTTGGCCGATGATTATGAGCAGGGATTTCATTTTGCTGCTCCTTAAGATCAGTGATGAAATACTTATAAACTTCCTGCGATACGAATTCGATTTGCACAAGAACTCAGTTCGAAATATATCTTCTACGAGATATGTGAGAAATATAAGATATATGTATGTACTACAAGATATGGGACCACGTCTTTGATGCTTGCAGCTACCATAGGCCAATTGCGTTGGTTATACCGAAAGAGTAATAGGCCAATTTGAAAATAAACGAATGAAAAAATCTGGTTAGTAAAATTTCATTTCTACTTCCTTCAAAGTAAACCATACACACGCACTATACATATGCCATGTTTACACATCTCCTTGAGAGTACTAATGGACTCACTCTTTTTTTTATTATTTAAATAGTATATGTACATGATAATTTATTACTAATGATGATAACGCACTTATTTGAAACTAATAAGTGGAGCGAGTGTAGGTTTACAAGCAATCAATATTCTGCTCCCAATAAATGAATCTTTATTTATTAGATGACGAGCTCATGCGGTTTAATTCTTTTAAGGCGTCTCAGTTCTTGTGTTATGTCAAGAAGTTGTATTGCTTCACTGTTGGTATGTTGCAGTAATCTTCTTTCATGTTTGATGGCAAATTCCTGAATCACTTCATCAATCCATTTAACGTTTAGGTCGATGTGTAATTCCTCGTTGGTTACGTAGCGGTAAGCATTCGTTATTGCTCGTAGAAATTTGTTTTGGCAACGTTGATTAATTAAACGATTTGATTGTTTAGTACAGCCCCAGAGTTGGATACCATACGTCCAAATTGGTTTAATTATCGATTCGTAGATCTGAGTATCAATTTTGTACGAAAAATGACAGCGTGAGTTGGCGAGGTGAGCAAGAATTTCGTGTACATATATGATGTATAATACACAATTTTATATGTGTATTGTGTATTTTCCCCTCTTGTATATGTGCATTCTATTTGTCATTTTAGTGATGGTAGGTACCAAAATAAATGGATCCGGTTGAATCGGTTTAATTTTTTTGATACTGACGTCTGCTCACCTCTTCTATTCGCTTGCTTTTGAGCGGTGGAATGAACTAATATTTTATGTTTTTAGGATTTTATGTTTTAATATTAGTTTGTATGTTTATGATTAAATGTTTAAAATTGTGAATTATTTTCAAATTAATTTAAAAATATGAAAATTGTGAAATGTTTACGCATAGAAATGTCAATCCAAAAAAATCAAAACATGATCATGCGCATGCATCTCGCCTACTAATACAATCAAGATGCTCAATACTGTATTTTTCCGGTTTGCTCACCTCGCGCTTGTTGCTTTTCGTACAAAATCGTCACTCAGGTATTTCCAGTACAGGCTAAGCTTAGAATGTTTTCCTATTAGCCAGTACATCTCACGTTGTTTTATTTTCATTTGCTCTGCTTTTTGTCTTACATGATATTTCCAGTTCAATCTTGAACCGAGAATTCTGAATCAGATTCAGCTTGGGGAATTTGTACCCCATTGATAAATGTATGGATGTTGCTATTTTTGCGTCGCAACGTGTATATTACATGTACTGATTTCAGCTCGTTAAGCTTAATTTTCCAATCTCTGGTCCATTGGCTGATTCTATCGAGTGCTTGCTGTAAGTATTCTATTGCTTGGTTCTGCGATTCGCTTGATGCCAATACTGCGGTATAATCAGCAAAAGCTCCGATGAAGGTTGTTTCCGCTGTCGGTATATCAGAAGTGTAAAGTAGATATAGGATGGGTCCTAATACGCTTAGGAAACGGTTTTTCAGTATTTTTTACTGACAGCACACTTTTCTTGGTGTAATAGAGGCATTAACTAACAATCGCAAAAAAAATTAAAATTTAAAAAATATGTGAGAATTGGCGAAAAAAATATATCTAGTAACCACATTTCGCAAATAATTATGTGGAATTTTATTTACCAAAATCCGGCAGAAAAATTGATGTACATCAAAAGTTTTGTTCTATTTGCCAGAAAAAATCATTTATTTTTATGTACATCAATTTTAAAAAATTAAATTTTTTCGTGAACCTTTTTTTGATGGAGAAATACCAATACAAAATGAAACGTCAATTTTTGTAGAAACGTCAATTGGGTCTGTTAAATTCCTAATAAATTAAAGCATGTGTTTTAAATTTAATTGAAATATATTTTAATCGTTCATTAATAAATATGTGACAATTATTCGTTCGGAAATACATATATACATAAAATTTCGTATAGTCTAGTGCACAATTGATGTCGTTTTGATGAGACATTTCTAAACTTCAAAATCCTATTTAATATTTCCAATACATACATAAAACCACATCAATTTTGATTTTTATTCTATTTGAACCACAAATTTCACATTGATTTGGAAAGGTAAATAGAATTCCACATTAATTTCGCATCGCCAATTTTTTTGTCAGTAAAACGACGGTGAAGCCACTTTGATCAATCGCGGATATTTTTAGAACTAAAACAAAAGTGGCTGCTATTCATTTTTCGGAATGTCAAACTAGTGCTGTCTGAACTAAAATATAAAATTGTATTTGTTAATCGGTTCGGTGGTTAGTTTAATTTTTAGACAAAAAATATTAAATGTGAATTAAAAATAAATCAAATTTATTTTTTTTATGAATTGTATATGAAATTAAGAGTGGGAAGGGAAGGAAATAGTGGTACAATTGAATATCCGCAAGATTTGGTACTTGCAACATTTTGTAATTGCTACATTTTGTAGTTGCGAGATTAATAAAAAAGCAATATTTTGAAAATGCAACATTTTGAAATGATATAATTGTAGAGGCTAACGGCTTCGATAACTATCACGGGCACGCGGGAAGTCACAGGGTGGGGAAAATGGATATAGAATCTATTAATCACACCTACTAAAAAGAAAAATAATTGCACCATTTTGTTATGCGAGATTTTGTGTTGCTTCGTCAACCTTGCAGGCACAGGGGGTCTATTATGAAATTTATCCGTCTCGGATTTTTCCGTTAACGGATAAATCCGTGCTATTATGAAACTAAAAAGCAAAATCGAATCGGATTTTTCCGATCACACTACAAAAAATCCGACTGCTATATAGTTGACGTATTTGTATCCGATTGATGTTATTTTGACGTTTCAACAAGTGAAAGTGAATCCTATTTCAATAATATTATTAAAATAATTTAATTTGCAGTATTTAGTATAAACAAATAATTAAAACCCAAAGATTAAAAATGTAATATTTTATTATAAGAAATTTTTAATAAATAAAATTATAAAACATCAAAATCTAACCTCAAATTATAAAAAAAAAAAAAAAGTTGCTAACTTCAATTTGTTTATTACCAATCCGATAATACAAGTTTCATAATAGGGTAAATCCGTGTCGAATCGGATATTTCCGTTAACGGAAAAATCCGAGACGGATAAATTTCATAATAGACCCCCAGATCAAATGGATAGTATCGCTCGTATTGCTTCTTCTGATAGTTGTACCACAAATACCAAACGCATGTTAAAATTTATTTTAATTATAAACGAAATTTACAAACATTTTTAATTTTGTTTTAAATTATGCATTTTAATTTATGTTTCGCTAAATATTTAAATACATTTTTATTTTTTTATTACAATTTATTTTATTTATAAAAATATCCCGAAGATGGCATTCTTTATCAAATTAAATCGAAAATTGTTTAGTTCAAATTATAACCACATTAAACAAAATTATTCTAAATTTTAAACTAAAAGCGGGAAAAATTATAAATAATACTCAAAAAATTGAAATATCTATAAGATGGCAGCTCATAAGTTTACATTTTTAGTTAATGTTATGTCCATTTTCACAAAAATGTCGCGACGGTTAATTTGCGATGCGACTTCTAAAGCCGCAGGCACACGAATGCAAATAACGACCAACGTTGGTTTATTTTATGTTTTGCAAATATTGGTAAAATATGGCAATTGACAAACTCTACTGTCTAGTCTACACGATTTGTAGTACATATTTGTTTTTTCCTTTGGCCCTTTTCCAATTACCGATCTATTTGTGGACACCGACTTATTCAAATAAGTCACCACCCGAGGAGACTTATTTGAATAAGTATGCCTACAAGGAAATGTCTCCAAAAATGTGTCTTGACTAAGTGTAATCATCGAGCAATAAATATATAAGAGAAATCAAGTAGTGCAAATTTTATAAGCCAATTTTTCCGAGGTTAATCTTATTTTATAGTTTTAATATATTTATATACATAAATTTAATACTTTTTTCTATATTTAATCTCGGAACTCAAAAATTCGGGGCTCAAAAATTGTTAATACCAATAATTTAATTGAATAAAATCGATAACAACTATAAGCATGATAATAGCTAATAGAAGTCTTTGATTAAACAATTTCAGTGGCATCAATTTAACCATAATACATAGTATCGAATTGTAAGTAAACCTACAAATCTAATTAATAGTTTAAGCCTAACAATGTAATTAATGCCCCATTTCTATTGTTGCAGACTAGCTTGGATACGACCTTAGAGGCGTTCAGGCATAATCCAACGGACGTTGCATCATACCACCAAATCTCGGAATCTCTACATGAGTCGTCTTATGTATATTTTGCTTTATGATGTAATATATGCAGTTTTTTTCAAATCTAGTAGCAACGACCAATATGTCAAGAAAATTTATCTTCCATATAATAGAAAATGCGTTTTGTTTTTTTCACGGAAAAAATTTGCAATTCCAGGGAAAAAATTCACTGACAACAATTTTTTTTGAATTTTTGACTTATAGATGGCTAATGTGTAAGAATCACAACAATCAGTTTCGAACAAATGAGACTATTGATTTGAAAAAATCAGTCTTCTCATCAGGTCGCGACGACTGATGTTGTATTATTACATTGGAATATTGTCTATATATATAGAACATACCATGTAGTTGTAATTCTAGCGAATTACTGCATAGCGTACGAAATTTGATTCTTTCACATTTCCATCTATATTCTATTTTAACAACTAACTTTTCGCATTCACGAATTTTATTATATATTTTACTTTGGTTTTTCCAATTGTAATGGTGTTATTGTGATTGTTCTGTATATTGGTATTCGAGAGTGCTGAAATATACCAATATACAGAACAATCACAATAACACCATTACAATTGAAAAAACCAAAGTAAAAAAAAATAAATAAACAATTTTTTTGCTGATAATACGCAAAAAAAGTAATCATAAGAGTGACAAAGAAAAGAAATATGTTTTATTTCAATTTATAGAAAAATTTCATGGTTTTTTTCCGTTCCATGATCGTCCATGATTGTACGAAAATGTCATTTTTGTCATTCGGTTTGTTTTTTTATGTTTTTTTTATTTTTGTACCACAAAAAACCACTAACGTTAACAAATTTCAACACGAAAAAAAAAAATTAAATCGTCATTTGACTATAAAAATGACGAATGACTTATTTTGTATGAGTGTGAGAAAAATTTTATGTTTACATACATTTTTTGTAGATGTGTGAAAAGTGCTGCCATAAAAATACTCCAATTTACATTTTTTATAGCAGTATTATGGCAGTAAACTTCCCCAATCCCAACTATTCTCTCAGTAAAATTTTACTGACAACATGTTTTGTTTCGTACACAACCAGTAAAATCTATATTTTTTCTTGCTTTTAGCCTTTATTCCACAATGAAACATATTTTTTTAGTAAAAAATACTGGGAAACCGAAAAGATAAAGAGTATACATATTAAAATTATGTTAGAGTGATAAAGACAAACATATGTTGCCATAAAAAGTATTGAGTTCCATACTTTTTATGGCAACATTTTCCCCGCTTACTGGCAGTAAATTTTACTGAATTTTTTTTTTTGTTTCGTTTTGGTTCGTGTCGAAATTATATTTTTATCTCGCCCTTTTTTTACTGAAAAAATATGTTTCATTGTGGAATAAAGGCTTTTACTTTTGCTGACAGCAGATTATTTCCATGGAATAGGCCCATTATGTTGGTATGCATTTGCATTCGACATTCAATTATATTTTTGATAGAAAAATACTACATACACACAATCACCTAGCGGGAGTACGTTCACGATAGTTACATTGTTACAATATTGTTAACAATGACAGCTCAAAATCGTTCATGAAACTACATTGTAACAATGACCACGTGCGTTTTTCGTTCACGAACCCTACTCGAGACTGCCTCTACAAATGTCATTTTTAATGGTGTATGTCTATGTATCATGATCGTACTATCAACAACCACTATATGTAGTTTTGAAAAATAATTTAATAAATTATATTTATTTTAAAAAAATTTGTGTTTTATGGATACAGTGATTATTTTGACACTCCATAATATTATGTTACTCTTTATGTTATGAAGAAATTAAGAGATCAACTTTTTATTGTACATATTCATTTGTTTTGACACTTGAGACAATCTCAATGTTAACTACTACGTCATTTCTACAATGACAGTTGTTATTATAGTAAATAGGCGTTTTCGGAAATATCCCATGGTAACTTCTGGGGCGGTATGTTGTACCATCACTTCGAACCGAAATTCGAAAAAAGTTGAGTGGCGGTATGTTGTATCATTTTCGAAAAGCAAAAAGGATACAACTTTCACTTTTTCGATTCGACTTTTTTCGAATTCGACTTTTTTCGATTCGAAATTATGGTACAACATACCGCCCCTGAGTACATTGCTTTTCTGGAACTCCATCATCAAGGACCTAAATTGTTGGTACCATGTGGTTTTCTAGAGTGCAATCAATCATATCAAGAAAAGAAAAAATATTAAAGATTTATACAAATAAAAGCTTCGGTTTAAAAGTACGTCATACTTTTTTATCGATATCTAAAGTGGAAAGTTTTTAAATAAAATTTAGTGATGTGACTAGGAATGGTCAAGCCAAAAAATAAATTAAAACGAAGAAAGAAAGAAAGAACTTCTGAGTAATTTTAATTTTTTTAATGTTGGTATCAAAAGTTACTCAAGTTACCCTGGCTATACAAAAAGTAATACCCCGTTTACACCAGTAGAATAAAAGTATGTAGCAAAAAAGTATGTTGGTGTAAACTCAAACTAAAATACTTTAATACTTTATCGCGTACTATTTTGCTATTAAAGTATAATAGCCCAAGTATAACAAAACGAAAGTAAAAATTGAGCACAGTATTTTCCTTCGTTTTCATCCAAAATTAACGAAAGTTAAACTTCACATTATAATTGATAGTGTTTGTAGCGTATACGTATTATATACATATGCGTATACAAATGGTGTTATTTAGTTTATTGTGAGAACGCTAAGTTTATAGTAACTTTTAATGGTGCGGATACATTTGTCAACTTTGATATTAATTTAATTGAAGATAGGAAGGCTGTAAAACAATTGGTAATGTAAAAATTCGTTCGAGATAATTTGGTACAATCTATTATATTTTTTTTTCCTATTTTATATTTAGAAATCATTATTTATGAAGCAAGATGGCCACGAACTAAAAAGTGCATTAGGGCAAACTTTACAGAACTGTTCACCAAAGAGCTTAGCTGCAAGTTTACGTTTAACGGTCAATAAAGATAATGTGAGGTATGGTTTACGTTAATCCGTGTTAAATTTAATAATTATAATATTATTTTCAACATTTTAGATAGTACTATGGAAAAATTTACGAACTCTATAGAAAACGATTTAATATCCACAAATTACTTTTATTATATAAAAGACAAACAAGGAAAATTATTTAAAAAAAAAATCTAGTGTAAATATTTGAAATTAAAAAATTGATTAATTTAATCGAAATGTATATATATGTATGTCCAAAGTAATCAATAATGAATTAAAATAATGAATTTAATAAATCATTTTATATTACAAAAACAAAAATATTTCTTTAAAAACATTTAATTTTACAACCAAAATTTGAAATTGCCGTTTAAACAAACACAAGCACAATTGTTCCCGCCAAATATTTCTCAATACGCATACACATGCAGTAAAATGTTTATAATGAGTTTCGTCCAGTTTCGGATTTTCGCGACACGCTTCATACGTTTTATTTTAATAAATTGCAACTCAAACTTAGAAAAATACTAGACTAAGTTTAGTACTTAAGTACGAATATCGCCAGAAAAATTGAAAGTAAAAATACTTGGGAGCTATCAAAAAAATATTGACATTATAGTCGTGGTTTAAACTCTACTTTAATGTTATAATATTTTAATTTTGTTTATTATTTTTTTCAAGTGGCCGATAAAGACATTTTTTGTTTGGCTATACATTTCCATTTGTGATATTAACCAAAATAAAATATATTTACCAACAAAAAAAATAATATAGTATTATAGTATGGGTTTACACCGCTTGCGATGTAAACTGGTCGGGTATTATACTTTATTACGCCTACTCTCCACCTGCCATTAACATCAAGTTATAACATTAATTTTCGAACAGTTGCACGTGGAGACTCAAATTTGCAGCTGGTTGACATATGTCGTACAAACATTTTCTGCCGAGATGTCTAAACTATCTTGTATACCAGATACTGACCAGATGACTTGATTATTATTCGTATTTGTTTAATTATATTAGTGTATTGACGTTTTTGTATTTTTCAAAATGGCGATTTCATTTTTCTGTGTGTGAAAAAAGAATTAGTTTGTTTTTTTTAAAGTGCTTGGAAAATTTTTTGAAATTTTTATATTATATATATTATCTTATATATTTAATTAATTATCTTATATATTTAATTATCTTATATATTTGATTGTGAGTTGAATGAGTTCAAAACAGGAAGTATTAAAACTTATTGAATTGTATAGAGACAATGAATGTCTCTGGAATATCAATTCAAAATTGTTTAGGACTGACATCAAAAATAATACTTACCGCAAAATTGCAACCGAGATGGGATTAGACGAAGACTATAAAAAAAAAATTAAAAGCCTTCGCACATCTTATACAGCCGAAAAAAAAAGAATTGAAAATTCTAAAATATCTGGGGCCGGTTTGGAGGAAATAAAAGAATCGACCCTTTTTTATTTTGATGAAATGACCTTTTTGGATCCATGTATAATTTACAGGAAAGGCGATACAAATGTGAGTTCATATAATCTAATTTTTATTTGCTTCTCTAAATTTAGTTTGCTTTATTTTTAATTTAATTTTTATAGTTTTCAGAAAGTACTAATAGTTCTGATGCTGAACATCTTGATTCTCAGACCTCTGAAAGTGATGCTACTGATTATGAATTTGATGTGCCACTACCAAAAAAACAAAGGGAGGCTGCTCCTGTTTTGCCATTATCAAATTTTGATGAAGCGCTCGACAAATTCATTTCAGCTGTAAGTTCTGAGAAAGAGGAGGATGAGTTTCATTTGTTTGGACTTCAAATAGCATCAAACCTTAGGAAGCTACCCTTAGTTCACGCCGTCCAATTTATGGCATCAATACAGCAACAGATGGCTGATTTGAGAGTTACAATAATAAACACTCCAGAACCAACAACAATAAGTCACCAGTTTCCATCTTGCTCGCCTTTAATAACGTCATCCATTCAAAAAACAATACAACCATTAAAACCATCCGTACAACAACATAATATTCAATCCGGATCTGCACCAGCCACATCTCCACTCCTGACTGGTTCATTAAATAAATTAAAACATCCATTTACGTTTAAAATAATTAAACCATTTAAAATAATTCGGCCGCCTTCATCTTGTTCCTCATCATCATCATCAAGAGAAAATGATTGGCATGATCAATCCAAACAGAGTCATCTCAATGCCAACCAGATTATGGCCAGAAGTACACCGATAGGCTCTAGTCCAACGTCGAACTTAGTAAATATAGCGATGCATGAAGCCGATATCGATGAATATTCAAAATTTTAATACACCTTTATTGTAATACAACACATAATATATAAAATGAATTTATTATTGTGATGCGGCTTATAAATTTCCTATGTAATATTGAATTTATAATTTATACTCACCTTTATGTTACATTAAATTTATATTATTAATTTTGTTAAAAATTAAATTTATTAAACTTATTACCTTTATAAACATAGAAAATAATTAAATTTAATTCTACCATTGTATTTTATTAAATAATTTTCTAAAAAAACAGATAATTTAGTTAATAAATATATTTATTTAAAACTCCATAATATATACATTCATTTATTGTATTTTCTTCCACTGACTCTCAATTATTCCATCGGAAACAAGATATTTAACAATATTTCCTCTCGTAATCGTTGCTGTTTTGTTGCATTCTACATATTGTCTCCCAACAGAATCAAAATTAATATCCGATGTATAAATCTCATCTTCTTCATTTGGACGATGTGGAAATTCTTTTGTTAATAAATTGTGAAGCGCGCAAGAAGCTTTCACAATTAAATCGGTAGTGTTTAGTGTAGTTTCAATCGGTCGATGGAATATCCGAAACCGTGCCACTAATCTGCCAAACGCACACTCGACAATCATCCTTGCTCTGGAAATTCTATAATTAAACACCTTTTCAGGGACACTTAATTCTATATTCCTATTAAAAGGTTTCAACATATGTCGGGATAAAGGAAATGCATCATCTCCAATAAAAAAATAAGACGTTTCTGTTTCTTGGCCTGGTAATTTTGCCGGTGGAGGAATGTCCAAACTTCCATTCATCAATGCATCATAAAAGGGACTATCTTTGTAGATTGTGCTATCGTTTATTCTACCATTTGATCCAACATCAATAAATAGAAATTTTCCATTTGCATCCACAATCGCAAACAAAATAATGCTAAAATACCCCTTGTAGCAATAAAAATTTGACCCTGAACTAGCGGGAGCTTTAATTCTAATATGTTTCCCATCAGCGGCACCCAATGTGTGTGGAAACTGCCATATTTGATTAAATTGCTCTGCTATTTTTAACCAATCTTCTCTTTTTTGTGGAACCTAAAAAAATAATATTACTTGGTTCAGTATTTTTGTACCGGCATAAATATATTTTAATTTTGTTTACTTTTGGTTCGAGCGCATTCCATATGGCTTGAAGAACTTCGGGAATGAATTTTGATATGGTTTTAAAAGAAACCCGAGACAGATACTCCAAAGATCTGTAAGAGTCGCCTGACGCTATAAACCTCAAGGTAATTGCGAGCCTTACTCTTGAGGAGATGGCTTCCCGCATAACGGTGTCCTGCTTTTTAATTCCCGGTTCCACCTATAAAAATTGTCAAAATAAAATATTAGTTATAAAAAAATTTAAAAAATATTATATATATAGTTTAAGCTCACCAAAGCCAAAATTTCTTCGAATTGACTTACATGGATTCTAGTAAAATTCTGAAAATCGTTACCAGAACCCCAGTTTAAATCTTTTAAAAGATGCATTTCCATGTCGTGCTCTCCCCGTTTAATTAAAAAAGGATTAACCCAAAACACTGGCTGCTTTCGTTTCTTTTTAGCTTCTTCATTTTTTAATTTAATTTCTTGAAGTTTCTTTAACTCACACAAAACTTTCAAGCCGAGCGCAATTTTAATTTTTTTTTTAGAAAGCATTTTCACAATAGATTATTAATGTAACAAAACAATCGACGCTTTTGAATACTAAAACACAAATGATTTTTAAACGTCAAATTTATGTTACGTTTACCGCACACGACACCATTTTTATTATTTTGTATACCAGTTATGTAAATGTTATGGCAGATAATTATGTCAGGTGGAGAGGCCATGTTAGCAAAAAAGTATTATACTATTAAAGTAGCTCTGGTGTAAACCCAGTTTACATTTCGCGTGGTAATATTTATATTCAGCAAAATCCACGTATTTTAACAAATGTAGAGTTTTGTTGTATTTTTTTAACAGTTTATGCTTTGAAAGTTTGTACATTAATTTTTCTGAGACTACTAGTTTAATACAAATTGACAGAAAATAAAAAACAACTATTTGTAAATTACCCTAAAGTTACTCTACATGTTCGGAAATAGATTTGGTAATTTTTTGTCAGCAAGTTACCCAAAAGTTACCATGGGATATTTCCGAAAACTCCTAATGTAAATCTCGTGAACGCAGTCCGGATAAAGGTCAAGGCACATAGTTTTCGTTCCGTTCCGACCTTTAAGTTGAATATGTCAAAATGTATGGAAAACCGAAAACAAGCTCACAATGTTAAGTTTAAGGCGGAACCGAACCGAAACAGTTGATCAAATTTCAATAAAAACTTAAACAATAACCTCAAATTATTTATTTTGGCGTTTATGGTTATCGTTTTTTTTCAATGTGTAAATCTTAACTCATTATTAAATCAATTGATATGAAATTATAAATAATTGATTGAATTGAAACAATATTGTGAGAAATTGAAAAGTTCGATTTATCAAATAAACAACAAAACAACTAAAAACGAAACGAAAGCTATGTGCGTGATAATTTAAAAATACGAGATTTACATTGTTAACTATTGTAACAACCGTCATTGTAGAAATGACGTAGTAGTTAAGTTTGAGATTGTCTCAAGGGTCAAAACAAATGAAAATAATAAAAAGTTCATCTCTTAATTTCTTCATAACATAAAGAGTAACATAATATTATGGAGTACATTTCTCGTTTTCGATTTCATTGCGAACAGAGTGGTTTATGACAGCGATCTGAATAAATCCTTTCTTTTGCCATAGTATAGTTTTAGTCATAAATTAGTTGGTATCGGGTAGTTTAAATCGGTTAAGTGGTGTGTGGTTATAATATTTAGTTATAAAAGTAGTAGAAACAATAAGAATTAGTGATTTTAGTGATTAATTTGTGTGTGACAACAACAACAACTAACTATAGTACAATTTTTTTTTATTGTGCTCAAACACAACGGTTAAACGGTAATACCGTACGTCAACTCGTTTTTTAAGTGACAGAGTGTCCCTTCACCAGGACCTTACATCAATTCGTTTGCTGAGTGACAGGGTGTACCTGCACCAGGGCACCGAAATTTAAAATCTACCCGACAACTGCCTACGGGCAGGATGTCGATTAGAAGCAAAACCCGGTTCCAGCCTCTCATGAATATGAGGGGAAGCAGCAGTCCTCTTCAAATAGAAGAAAATAAAAACAAAAGGAAACGACTTTTTTTTGAAGAAAACAAAGCTAACCAAAAATATGTAGTGGTGAAGAAGGTTGACAGTGACAACAGCTTTCGAGGAGTATCGCCTTTCTTGATTGAAAAAGGGTTATCAATGATCACGTCACACATCAAGGAGACGCAGCGACTACGTAGCGGGGATCTTTTGGTATTAACAAACAAAGACGAAGGATTTCAAGCGTTAATGAAGGCCACTAAACTAGCAGACATGCCGGTCAAAGTAGAAGAACACAAATTTTTGAACTTCAGCAAAGGCGTTATTTATAGTCATGATTTGATGTTTGTTGGGACCGAGGAGATTGAAAAAGAATTAAAAACTCAAAATGTGATCAAAGTGGAACGGATAAAACGGAAAGTTAATAATGAGCTAAGAGATACGCCACTACATATCATTACATTTAATACAATCGAGTTACCGAATCACATCAAAGCGGGTTTTTTGAGGTTGGATGTACAGTTGTACATCCCAAACCCAATGAGATGCCACAACTGCCAACGGTACGGGCATACGAAAACTAAATGCTTTCGTCCAAGAACATGTCCTAAATGCGCGAAAAATGTAAACGAAGGACACGAGGAAGAAGTTTGCGAACCCATAAAATGTGCAAACTGTGCAAACAATCACACCGCATTTGACAAAAACTGCCCGATATTCATAATGGAGGCAGAAATAATTAAAATTAAAACAATGGATCGCATCACTTATTTTAAAGCAAAGGAAACATACTATCGCGAAAACGCCAACACTACTTCAGCAACGATGGACACACATAAAAAAGAAACATATAGTGAAATGCTAAAAAGAAATAAAGTAAATGTGGAAAATGACACCAACAGTAACAACAATACAAATAAAAATTATAATAATAATAACGACAACAATAAACTCAACAACAATAATGAAAACAACAGTAATAATAACAGCAACAATAATAATACAAATAGTATCAACAAAAACCACAACAATAGCAACAACACCATCAATAATGAAAACAACGACAATAATCATAACAACAATAACAATAATAACAACAACAATAACAATTATAATAACAAAAACAATAAAAATAAAGATAAAACTTCAGTACTTGAAAACAAAGAAATGACGAAACAAAAATTAAACAACATTACAACACAAGAGCCAGGACTTTGCAACACTAAAATTGTCATCAAAGCAGTGGCAG
Source organism: Nephrotoma flavescens (assembly GCA_932526605.1). Lineage (NCBI taxonomy): Eukaryota > Metazoa > Arthropoda > Insecta > Diptera > Tipulidae > Nephrotoma > Nephrotoma flavescens. Next base: position 162,131,218 of record OW052220.1, on the reverse strand, counting down.
AAAAGAACAGCGAAGATGTATTATCAAGGAGATATGTAGTTTTTAATCCTAAAGACAGGCAGATTACACAAAACAATGATCAAGGTATGAGTGATGATGATTATTAGAGGGAAGGAGGGAAAAAGTGTTACTTTTTGGTTTAAATTGTTTTTTTCCCTTCTTCCTTTCTTTTAAATGGAAGTGCGAATGATAAGATCCAATGAATGCATGGAAATTGGTCAGATAAATATCCGCAGCATGTAGCCAATGGCGATATGTTGCGGACTTATCTAGCCAAGAACGATGTGAATGTAATGCTTTTGTGTGAAACTTGGGAGCGTGAGGGTAAGACGTTTCGTGTAAGTGGGTACAATTTTCTGTCTAGACCGAGGGCCGATGGCTTCGGCGGAGTAGCGATATTGGCACGGACCAATATCAGCATGATACAGTGCGACACACCGGCATTCGAGCGCATCGAAGTCATCGCAGCCAAAACTCGAAATCTGGACAGAAATTTGCTATTTGTGAGTGTATATGCAACTCCAATTGAATCAGTGAGTGATAGAGAAAAAAACCTGAGAGATTTTCAAATTTTGTTTGACTGGGTGGAAGGAAAAAGTGACGTGATTCTGGGGGGTGATATGAATGCGCATTCGAAAGTATGGGGGTGTGAAAGAAATGATGCTTGGGGAAACTTGTTGACTCACATTATTTTGGATTCCGATCTCGTAATCCTGAATGATGGTGGGTCAACTAGGATGGCGTGTGTGGGGTCGACAGCCAGTGCCATAGACTTAACATTAATGTCTAGCAGGTTGGCGGCCCAAGTCACTTGGAATGTTACGGATGAGAATTTGGGTAGTGATCACTATTTGATCAGGATGTGTTTAGGTGGTATAAATGTTGATATAGACCGTAAGGTCATTATGAATGGTAAGAAATGGGTCGAACGTATGAATGAGATTCTCATAATGAATGAAGCAAACGAGGTTAACCAACTTGAGGATGAAATAGAGAGCGTGAATGAAATGTGCACTATACATGTAAGAGGAAATGAACGTAAGGTGAATGGTTGGTGGAATAAAGAAATCCAGTACTGGTATGAAAGGAAACGGATAGCATTGAGAGAGTTCAATAGGTGTATATGTTATGAATGCAGAATAAATTATGCAAGAATGAATGCGAGATTGAAAAAGGCTATCCGTAGAGCGAAGAGGAAAAGTTGGCGGGAATATGTGTCCAAAATGACACATAGGACCACAACTAAGGATGTATGGGATAAGTTTAACAGAGTGCGAGGTTATAGAGTGCAAGGCAGAAATGCAGTGTTAGATGACAGAGAGAATGGAGGTGTCTTTTTACAAATGATGACGGATGTACGTAGTAATTTGAGCGAAAGATATGAAGTTCTATTACCTGATAATGAAAGTGAATTTATGAACGACATGTGTAAGGAATTTGAATGGGAAGAGTTTCGAGGGGTCTTACAAACATCCAAAGCTGCGACTCCCGGAACTAATAGGGTGAGTTATAAAATGATTGGCAGATTGGAATTCGAAGCCAAGGTGGCTTTGCTTCGAATTCTCAATCAAGTATGGATGAGTATTCAAATACCGGAAAAATGGAAGGAAAGCAGGGTGGTACCTATTCCTAAAAGGGATCGGGACAGAAATCTGGCAACAAATTACAGAGGAATATGTATGTTGAATGTATTTGTTAAAATTGTGAATGGTATGATGAAAGGTCGCATAGACAAATTTGTGAATGAGGGTAATTTGTTGCCGGAAACCACCTTTGGGTTCCGTCGCAACCACTCTGCTAATGAATGTGTAGAAAAGTTTGTGTGGGAAGTGCGAAAGGAAAAGAAGCATGTTGTGGCGGTATTTTTGGATATAGAAAGGGCATATGACTACGTGGTTCCGGGGAAACTTTATCAGATCCTTATGGGCCTGGGGTTTCCTTGGAAAATTTGCAAATGGGTGTATGAGCTCATGAATGAAAGAAAATTAATTTTGTGTGGTAGAGGGTACAGGTTGGAGGGAGCGCTGAATATAGGCCTCCCCCAAGGCAGTAAAATTTCACCGACTCTCTTCAACCTTTACACGAGCTCGATACATAGGTTTAACTCCTCGGACAAGGTCATTCTGCAATTTGCTGATGACTTTGTCTTGATGGGCAAGGGGAGGACCATCGAGGAGGCCTTAGGTCGAGCTCAAGAATGTGTGAATCAGGTAACAGAATGTTTGACTGAAATGAATTTGCATGTAAATTCGAGAAAGTGTTGTTGTATGACGTTTCGAACGAATCGTATGGTTGACGTGCAAGTGTATAATGAGCAAATTGAGTGTGTAAATTTGAATAGGTATTTGGGAATCTGGGGCGGTATGTTGTACCATCACTTCGAATCGAAATCGAAAAAAGTCGAATCGAAAAAGTGGAAGTTGTATCATTTTTGCTTGTCGAAAATGATACAACATACCGCCATTCGACTTTTTTCGAATTTCGATTCGAAGTGATGGTACAACATACCGCCCCAGGATTGATAAGCGATTGGGGTTCAAAGTGCATATGGAAAAATTAGCCGATAATTGCAAGAGTAGATTGAATGTAATCAAAAGGGTGAGTAAACCGAAATGGGGAGCTCATCCTGGTGTGACTGATATGTTACGAAAGGCGCTAGTTTCATCGAAAATTGCGTATGGACTGAGTGTATATGGTGATGGATCCAAAGTCGGTTTTAAAAAGTTGATGAATGTGGAGAATGCCTGTGCCAGGGTGGTATTGGGGGCGATTAATTCAACCCCAATACACACGTTGTGGTCTGAATTGGGTGATTCACCTCTTAATTATAAGAGAGAGTGGATCACCGTGCGACAGACGGTGCGAATGTTGACTAAGGACAATAAATTGGTGAATGAAATGAAAGAGAGATTGCAAAGAGGGACGGACTACCAAAGGACATTAAGATCACGGGTGTTTTTGGAAAGTATTAATGTATTTTCCAAGATTCGACCTGTAAATCCGAAAGTCCCTCCGAGCAATCTAATTGTGCGTTTAAATTTTGGTGATACAAGAAAAGCGATTATGAATGAGTTATCGGTTAAGAGCGAGTTTTTAAAAATCCGTATGAACTATTTTGCCGATGTGGAAGTGTATACAGATGCTAGTGTGAATGATGATCGAGTAGGTGTAGGAATTTTTATTCCGTCAATAAGAAAAGAGAAAATACTACGGTTGAATGCAAGCATCTGTATAATGAATGCAGAGTTGATTGGAATTAAGGAAGGGATCAAGTTGGCAATGACCCAAGGGAGGAGGAGAGTAGTATTATTCTCCGACTCCCGCAGTGGATTGGAATTAATTAGTAGGGGTGGGGGAACTCATGGTAATGTGTATGTGGAAATGTTGTATGAGTACCTTCAATCGTGTGGGAGTGAGGTCATTCTTCAATGGATACCTTCACACCTACAGATTGAAGGTAATGAAAGAGCCGATATACTTGCAAAAAGGGGTTGTTTGGTTGAGGAGGTAAATGAATATGAATTCATGGATGGAAGAGATGTACTTCGCATGCTTCAGGTGAATCTGTGGAGAAAATGGGAGAGAGAGTTTGTTGAAAAATGTCAGGTGAAAGGTAAGCAGTACTTTGAGTTGGTTAGTGCTCCTTTGAGGCAACCTTTCTTTAAGGTACTCAAGGGAGATACTAGAATGACAAGAACAATGGAACGAGTGAGACTGAATCATGGAAATTGGAAAGCATGCTTGAAGAAACGCAATTTGATTGAGTGTGAATTATGTGACAGCTGCTTGGTTGTGGAGGACATCGAACATTTGATTTTAAAATGCTCTGCCTTTAATCAGAGCAGACAAATGTTCGATGTTCTCTTGAGTGCAAGGAATTTGACAGAATTATTACGAATGGGAATGAACGTTTATAAGAATGTGTATAATTTTATTAGAATGAATCAGATAGAAGTATGAAAGGGGATCGATGAGCGAAAGGAGAATGATTGAAAAAAAAAAAATGTTAAAATTGTAAAATAAAATTGTAATTTGTAACTGGGCCAAATGGCACCAAATTTGGAGCTAGAGCCAATTAAATAAATAAAAAAAAAAAAATATTATGGAGTATCAAAGTAATCACCGTATCCATAAAACACAATTTTTTTTTTAAATAAATATATTAAAAATTGAATTTTGTTCTTTAAATTATTTTTCAAAACTACATAATGGTTGTTGATAGTACGATCATGATACATACACCATTAAAAATTACATTTGTAGAGGCAGTCTCGAGTAGGGATCAGAATGACATTTGTAACAATGTAGAGTTCGTGAACGAAAAACGCACGTGGTCATTGTTACAATGTAGTTTCATGAACGATTTTGAGCTGTCATTGTTAACAATATTGTAACAATGTAACTCTCGTGAACATGCGCCAGCTGCGAGTAGTTAATTTAACGGACTAACGGAGACAAAAACCATTATTACTTCTTACAAGTATTTGCGGTGTGCGATTGGAAAGCATACGAGAATATCGTTTTCCATATAAATGAGGATAAAAAAACGGTCGAAATTTTTCCATAGAAAAATCGGGTTACGTCCCTTCTGTTTGTATTCTGTGGTAGTATGGATACGCACAATAATGCAGTAACTCCAAATCTACTTAAATAGTAAGGACGTAAATATGAACACAATATTTTCTTTTTTACATAGTGATATTTTTTATTACCTAGCATTATGAACTACACAGGTTATCCTAAATTTTGCAGTAAACCCAAAATATAACTTCCCAAATCTTCATCTTGGTTTGTCCAGGATAGCATAATAGTTTTATAAGTTTCGGAAGTTTCATTTTCGATGTGGATATTGACGGATTCTATACAAATGGTATTTACTTCAACGATTTTTACCTGCCATTCCGTAAGTTTTTCGTGGAGTAAACTGTACAATTTTTCAACGGTTCGTACCAATGGCCCAGGATCATCAAGTTTTACAGTAGATGTGAATCTAAAGAATTGATTATATTTTAGTATATTTTTCCTCCATTTACCTTAAATAAAATTACCTTAACACATGTCTGTTTATTCCTACTTCCTTGCATACTTCATCTACGTCCATTAAAGAGATTTTATTATCCTTCATAACTAATACTCCGTGCAGCAAACGTCTACGTTTCGGATCTGGGGGTTGAGTATTATAACGTTTTGCTTCAGCTTTCAATAATAATAAAGAAGCGTCAACTGGGATTTTAATAGGAGTATTTAAGACACAAGTTTCTCCATTTGCCGGCATAAAACATTCAATATTAAATTCCTCTTTAATTTTATCTCGTAAAAATTCCATTTTTGCCGCTTCACCATGCACTAACATCACATTCTTTGGCTCGCAATATTGTATCAATTGCATAATACCTTTTGCGTCAGCGTGTGCACTAAAACTCATATATTCGACAGCCATCTTGACTTCAATAATTTGTCGCTCGAATTCGATTTTTTTAGCACCACCCAAAATTTTATGACCCACCGTACCTTGTACACAATATCCTGGCATAATTACCATATTACTCTCATGGGGTGCCCATTTTTTAAATATTTGAAGGGACAAACCTGCATGCAACATTCCTGGTGTTGCAAATACTACCATTGCACCTGGATTATCAATATATCCTTTATCAAACGGTTTTATATGTTTAAAGTCGAACATATTTCTTTGGACAAATGTTTTACGTATCTTTTGATTGGTCCATGTTATAAACATTTTATAATAATTATTTGCCTTCTCGGTTAGACCAACAGCAAAATAGATTGGATATTTTAGATTCATTCGGTCCCAATACGTTTCAAGTAAAATACACAGTTCCTGAGCGCGCCCCAAAGCAAAAACTGGAATTAATACTTTACCGCCTTTGGCAACGCATTCATGTACCTTTTTCAAAAAATCACGTTCGCGACATCTTTTTGAATCCCGAATTGTTGTCGCATAAGTACTTTCCGATATAAGAAGATCGGGTTTACATTTATCGATCCATGCAGCACCTAAATGGCGGTCAGGAGTCATGTTATAATCTCCAGTATAAACGACTGATTGTGAACCAACACGTATCCAAAACATTGCTGCACCCAACACATGACCCGCATAATACGCTTTAATTTCCAATTCACTGTCAACCATTACGCTCTGATGCAGCGTTACTGTAACTACTTTTTTCATGCAATCTTTTATCATTTGTGTTGTAAAAAAATTTGATTCGCCTTTCCGTTCTACTGCAACTTTCCTCATATCTTCTAAGAGAATTGGTGCTATGGCTTTTGTCGGTTGTGTCATATAAATTGGACCTGTATATCCAACTATTTCAGACATATAAGGTAAAGCACCACAATGATCTAAATGGAAATGAGATATAATAACACAATCAATATGACTAGTTATTGGACCCTCTGGTATTATATAAGAGAAATCAGGAAATCGTCTATCATCGTTGAAACCCATATGCATTCCACAATCGAGCATTATATTTTTCCCACCCATTGCTAAAAGTAAACAACTTCGGCCTACATCTTGCCCCGCTCCAAGTGGTGTAATTTTTATGTCAGGCATTTTGATATTAATTTCTATAACCGATTTTTAAATGACAAACAAAATCATTAAATATACAGATTTATAGAATTTATATAATTGTTACCTTAAAAATTTTAACCAATATACTAATGGCCTAGTCTCACAGAATAATTTCTATTCTGTGCTATTATATTTCTGTTGCTGGTAAGTTCTTTCTCAATACCGAAAATAAATTGGTTTTTGTGTGAAATTAATCAATTTATGGTGCCAAAGACGTATAGAACACGACACAAAAAATTAAAATAAAAAATAAATAATCGACTGTCAAAAAATTTCGATATAGGCCCCTTACACGTTTGAGCCTCGCCACACTTTGGTTCTTTGGTCGTGATTCAATGATTTCAAAAAATCAATCGCCGTCGTGCGCAATTTTTATAATTTGCTATTTAATTATTTTTTTTGCTGTGTCCAAATGTGTTTTTTGTAAATTAATATATTAAACAAATTAAGGCTAGCCTTTAGTATCGCAGTCAAAATTGACTGTCGCGACATTTTTTTTAAAATGGTCGTAATTTTAACTAAAAATGTAAACATTACAGACGCCATCTTAGATATATTTCAATTTTTTATATATTATTAAAATTTTTTCCGCTTTTGTTATGTCGTTTTTACTGGCACAAAAATCCACATCCAAATTTTTGGATTTTATATTTTTTGCCACAGAACACGATTTTGGATTTTTTTTTACGTTTACTCACACATATACTAAACGTCATGTCAATTGTCAAAAAAGACGTCGCGCCATTTATATTTTATTATATTTGTGATAATTGTTTAAGCAATTTGTGTTTTTATTAAATTAAATTTTGTTTAATTCAAAGTGTTGTTTTATAAAGATTATTGCGTGTGCACCGATAACAATGTTACAACAAATAACTTTACAACTTTTGCATTTCATCCGCTGTAAATTATAGTAAATAGCGCAAACTTGAAAGCCGTGTTTTTTTCTTGTTTTTATTATAGATAAAACACGCAATAATCTTTATAAAACAACACTTTGAATTAAACAAAATTTAATTTAATAAAAACACAAATTGCTTAAACAATTATCACAAATATAATAAAATATAAATGGCGCGACGTCTTTTTTGACAATTGACATGACGTTTAGTATATGTGTGAGTAAACGTAAAAAAAAATCCAACAAATTTTTTGGATTTTTTTTCAAAAAAAAAAAAAAGACAAAAAATCTAAAAAAATCCATTTCGAATTGATTCCAATCAGAAAAAAATGTGGATTTTTGTGCCAGTGAAAACGATATTAGATAAATTTCAATTTTTTATATATTATTTATAATTTTTTCCGCTTTTGGATAAATTTTTTTTTAGGTGGTTATAATTTTAACTAAAAAATTGTTAATTTGATTGACTGCCATCTTAGAGATGTTTTTATAAATAAAATAAATTTGAATTTAAAATCGGAAAAATCGCGAAAATCGGGTAAGATGACAACTTTTTAAAATGTTTTTTTTGTAGGATTGTGTATAATTCCGGAAAAATTATCACATTCTCCGGGAAAATTATGACATTTTCATTTGCAGGGCTACGGGGAGGATTGTAGGTGTCATTAATAGATTCTATATAATCCGCTCCTACGTGCGGCACGCAGTGCGACATGTTTGAAGATCCCGGCTCCTACGCCCCCTGAAATTAAAATCTAAAGAGCCCCGCAGGGCTACGGGGAGGAGCGTAGGTGTCATTAACAGATTCTATATAATCCGCTCCTACGTGCGGCACGCAGTGCGACATGTTTGAAGATCCCGGCTCCTACGCCCCCCGAAATTAAAATCTAAAGAGCCCCGCAGGGCTACGGGGAGGAGCGTAGGTGTCATTAATAGATTCTATATAATCTACTCCTACGTGCGGCACGCAGTGCGACTCCCACTCTCAATTTAAAATATTCATAAACAAATATTAAATTTCATTTATTTTTAAATGAGATTCAATATTTTTTTATTAAATTTTTGTAGCACGTCTTAACGTATTTTTTTTAAAATTTTAGTTCGTTTTTATTCCAATAGATGGCGCTTGGTCCAAAATGCTAAGCAAAGACACTTTTTTAGTTATAAACAATTCTGCTCTTGGTAAAAGTGGCGCTACCGTAGCTCAGACTGTCAAAAAAATTTGACTGCGCTGCGATACTAAAGCTGTTCCCAAATTAATAAGCATGTTTAGTATTAATTATTACATATAAACTTGTTTATGCCATAATTTTGTTTTCCAACAAACACGTTGCCTGTGTTGCACAAGTGCAAAAAAACAAAATATGCATAAAAAAACCAACAGCAAAAGATGATCGTTTACGCGCTATTAACCTACACACTGCCAACAAGAACAACAACAAAAAATTTAAACAACTAAAAGTAAATTATCCTAAAGTTACGCTACTTGTTCGGAAATAGATTTGGTGATTTTTTGTCAGCAATTGTTACCCAAAAGTTAGAAATGGGATATTTCCGAAAACGCCTATTATTGCGCAATATTGAGAATTGCACAATAAAACTGACCGTGTAAGGATGATATTATAGGTGTGCACAATGTCTTAGCCGTTTTCGGAAATACCCCTTGGTAACTTTTGAGTAATTTTATTTTTTTTAATGTTGGTGACAAAAGTTACTCAAGTTACCCTGACTGTACATAAAGTAAGATTACATTTCCCGTGGTAACATTTTACTCGGCAAAATGCAATTACGTATTTTAACAGATATGTATATTTTTGTTGTATTTTTTTAAAATAGTTTATGTTTCTAAAGTTTGTGGGTTTTTTTTCTGACACTACTAATTTAATACAAATTGTCAGAAAGGCAGAATTAAAAAAAACAACTAAAAGTAAATTACCCTAAAGTTACTCTACATGTTCGGAAATAGATTTTGTAATTTTTTGTCAGCAAGTTACCCAAAAGTTACCATGGGATATTTTCGAAAACGCCTATTGTGTAAAATTAAGCGCTTCCCCAATAGAATTCTTAAAGCGGAACCAGTCAGGAATAAAAACTTAAAAATTTAAAAGAATAAGAATGCGATAAATGGCATTTCAATGTTATTACCCAGTCAAACTTAATTTTCATGTAAGAAACCGAATTTCCCCTTCGTTAATTTTTAGCTGTCGCTTAATAAAAAAATAGTGAGCGCTATTTCCCGCCCGAGAATAACGTGCGTTTCCATTTGCTATTGCTTTGAAATTATTTGCAATCGGTTTCTGCGATAGCACACATTCAAAATAATTCGGTATCGGTATATGCATTTTTATACACATACATAAAAAAATTACTAAGCGATTTGCAATCAAAAGTAGTCGGGCAAACAACTTGCATTTACAAAACGAAATCGAAAATTTCCCAATGTTATAAAGGGAAATTTTTGACCCTGCAATAAACACAACAACAAACATTATTGTGTTATATGTCAAAATGTTTTGCTAATAAATGGCCGTAGATTGATTTGAATAATAAACGTCTTTGTTTTTGAATTATTTTTGAAGTAAAACTTCTTTAGGCACGCTTGATTTGGGGACTAAGCTGGCAAATGCGTTACGAAAAATGTAATCGAACGAGGCGAACGAAACAATAAATGCAAAACGAAATCATTTTCCTTTAGTATCAGAATGTGCCATGACAATTCATAAATCCCTAGGTGGAACATTAGTTGATACCATTTTATTTTAATAATTGGTTAAAAAAATTGGAAAATAAGAAAATTGGTAAATGAAAAATTGGAAAATTGAAAAAATTGGAAATTTAGAAATTTGCAAAGTTGGAAAATTTGTAAATTGGAAAATTGGAAAATTATAAAATTGGAAAATTAGAAAATTGGAAAATTTTTAAATGGAAAATTGGAAAATAGGAAAATATGAAAATATGAAAATATGAAAATTGGAAATTTGGAAAATTAGAAAATTGGAAAATTGGAAAATTGGTAAATTGGTAAATTGGAAAATGGTAAATTGGAAAGTTGAAAAATTGGAAAATTTGAAAATAGGAAAACAAAAAAAAAAGAAAATAGGAAATTTGGAAAATTGAAAAATTAGAAAATTGGAAAATTTAAAAAATTGGAAAATTGGAAAATTGAAAAACTGAAAAATTTAAAAGTAATAATATAGACTTCTATGTCACTGACTGACTCACTCGAGAACGCATATTGTGTTGTGACCAAATTTTTTTTGCTTATTATAACATCTATGTCACTCACTTACTTACTCACTCCAGAACGCACAGGGTGACCAAAAAAATTCGTCCGTGTGATATATTTTATATATGTATTTTTTAATATATTACAGCTCCATTCCACACGAGGTATCACAGAAACCGATTCTTTCTTCGTTTCATTCCCCGTTTGCCTATGATACAGGTTTTAATGCGACTTAAACAAATTTTCGATGAAACCACATTACACAAACATAAATGAAATAAAAAATATTTCAAGGCCATTTTTACTATGCGAAGAGATTTTAAAAATGACTTTTTTGTCCATTTTGTTACACATACATAAACATTATCTATTACGACTAGTTGGCCTTTAAAAAGTTACCAAGTTACAAGGTTACCTCTTGTGGCATCAGACGCATAAACGGCTAGGTGACTCTCGAGAACGCACAGGGTGAAATTTTTTTTTTTCAATATTATAATTTTTCTATATTATATTATAAATATTAAATATATATTAGAAGTTTTACTTCAGTAGTGTGGTCTAAAAGCACACTTAATTTTCTTTTTTTTTTATTTAATATAAATAATTGTTTTAATTAGATTAAATTGTTGCTCCCAGAATAAAATTATTATTTATTATTTATTTATTATTATTTATTCAAAAAATATAACGAATTTTGTGCCGAAAAAACGACAGAAGCAAATTCGTGTAATACATAAAAAAACAACATAATCCTAATATTTACAAAATTATATGATTTTTATCTCATCTTTTATCACATTTTATATGACATCGGTATAAAATGTGATAAAAGCTTACAATAAAATGACTAAGATACTACTACTATTACTACTACTATTACTACCATTACCACTACAACTACTTTTACTACTAAATTTCAACTTCATAACATGTGACTAAATACATCAAGTTTTATGTAATAACCCTGAATAAAAAGGAGATATCAAAATGAATATAATAGCGAAGCTCATCGCGTAGTAGCTTTTCTTTGTTTGTAGATTATAGTTTTGCTGCCATTATTTGGCAATTGTAATGTGGTCATTACCCAAAAATCTATTATACATTAGTTTTGTTTATGTTGTTAATACGAGATTTGTTTTGGGAAACATCAAAATTACTCATATCCAAAAAAAAGAAAATTGGCTTTACTTAAGTCCAAACCACACAAATGTGTGAGTAAAAAATCATAGTATGTAATGGCGTTTTTGATAAACAATTTCCCTTGATTTGAAGTACAACCACCACAATTGTTTTTATAGTTATAGTGTTTTTTACGGTCGAAAATAAGTTTGAAAGGAATGCACAAATGTTAAGTTGGTTGAAAACACATACGAAAATAAATTTTTGACATGATCCTTTTGCCGTACCCACACAACTATATTAGCGGGCAGCAAAAGGGATATACAAATGAAAATAACACACAAATTCAACTGCATGATACAAAAATTTCCCTTTGCAAATATTTGCAATCATCCAGAGCCCGTATAGAAATGGCCATGACAACATAAAAAAAACATCGTTGAGCTGGTGTTAGTGACAGGCAAGCGCGCGTACACATCTCCATAGTAAAAAAAGTTCGATTACATTTTGCGAGGCAAGTTTTATTTCGCTCGTATTTCCTTAAATACTTAAGTTTTTATTATGATTTTTCAATGACATAATCATAGTTTATCGAAGTACAGTTTCAGACTAGTTTTAATCTAAATTTAAAAACTTTTATTTTAAAATTTCATTATTTTCTAAAAGTTTACCCTATTTATGCGGCATTTGTTATTATGTTTTCATTTTTTTGTTTTGATTTTTTGCTGCATTTTGATTTGTGCAGCGCTAGTCACATGAACCAATTAGATTTTTGTTTACGTTTTTTTTTGTATATGCATAGGGTGGTGAAATGATAATTTTTATATTTTTAACTTTTTTCTCATCTTGATTTCAGTTTGAGCACATGTTTAATGGTGGCAGGTTGTGTGCAAGAATATATTTGTTGCGAGATTGCGACGGCCATGTTAATGTTTAATGGGGAAAGTGTCAAAATTTAATATTTGTGTATTTTTGACCTTAAAAATTTTTTTTATAAACTTAATACTTTTTTAAATTTAAATTACTATTTTAAATAATTTTTTACTTTAATATGATGTCTATTATTGCTTATTTCGTGCACATAAAAGAGGAACGATCGATCGAAATGTTAAGATTTTTTTAATAGATATCGCCGATGCATTCGGTGTTGGAATAAATTGTATGTATATATTTACTAAGGATGTACGGATAATGCCTGCTCAAGTTATATTGCATTTTAGATCGAGAAGTAAATCTAATTATGTTAGGTATTATTTGAAGAAATAAAACTTGTATTTTGTTTTAGGCGAAAATAACTATTGCGAATATGTATAAAGGCTTTATAAGGAATGAAATAGAGAAGTTTAAATTTTATTTGGATGATGTTAAGGGGATTACGAACCCAGTTTTTAGTCGGCTCGTCACTGAAAAGGTGTGTTCTTGAGACCAATTTTATCTCTTCTAGGGTTTCCAAATAATCGATAAAATTAACACCTACACTTTCTGCTCAGATTAATGCATTCAAATTGGAACCCAGCACCGCAAACAATACTATGATGTGAGGATGGCAGTGATACTTCTATAAATGCAACCTTATGAAAAGCCTAATTCCTGAAATACCTGAAATAGAACAACCACCATTTCTCGTAATAAATCAGGAATGCAATTGACGCCATTATGATATTTCGGCCGATCGTCGATAGCAAAATATGTCATTTCTATTACCCTCAAACAAAAGCGTTCTTCAAGTGCAAACAAAAATAGGAGTTGCAGCCCAATTGAAATATCTCGAAATAACATACATTGCAATAATACCGAGGGAGTATCGATCTTGATGGATCATTTTTGGCTCAAATCGAATTTAGGTCGCAAGATGATTTGCCGGGAAATTAAAAGAATTAAATTTTTACAAGCACAACTTTTGTTTATTTATTTATAAATAAAGATGATTGTTATTTAAGTATTAAAATTAAATTTTGCTATTAATTTAATATTTGGCTATATTATTATTATTTATTTGCACTGCACAAGAGCATAACACAACTATTGAGAGAAAAAGAGTAAGAGAGAACGAAACGTCATCGACTATAAACATCAAAATAAATCATCACTACCCTGTAACAAACAAGCAAAACAAAAAGAAAATGAAACAGTTTAATTGGTTCGTTTCATTTCGGTGAACGAATTTATAAAAGCAAAAAAAAAAAAATCCATGTAAAATTTTAAAGTTGTATGCGAACAGGCAAGACTAACACTGTGTTAAAATACCGTGTCATGGCCATTTCTATTCGGGCTCTGAATCATCTTAAATGGAAACCGACGGTAAAAAAAACTTAAAAATACGATTTGTTGTTGTGTTTTATACACAGCAAAAGAAGATAAATTTTTAAAACGGGCGGAAGCCGTAATTATTTTGTGTACATTTTTTTGTTTACTATTTTATTTATTAAAAAAATTATTTTAATATTTTTTCATATTATGTGATTAGTTTTAATAATGTGTGATAAAGTAAAAATGGTGTTTTAGTGAATTTTGTTAAAAATTAATTTGTTAATGGTATGATATTATAGTCGTAGTGTAAACGCTATTTTACTACTATAATATTTTAATTTTGTTTAGTTTATTTCCTTTTTTCATTGCGATGTAAAAGCATCTCGTGTGTGTGTACATTTTCAAATACAAAATTTATATATAAAAATTTATAACAACATGAACAAAAATGAAATTTCTCTAAAAGACATTTCACAATAAAAAAACAGCTGTTTGTAAACGAACAGCTGTCACTTAAAATTATTACTTTTGGCTGGTTGGAATGCTAAAAAAAAAGAAAAACAATTGGATCCGTTAAAATTCGTATCTTTTTTTTGTTAAGTTCTTATTCCTGACTGGTTGAGGCTTTATAGCTTTTTCCTTACCGTACATAGATTTCCGTTTGGTGAGCGGAATGGAATGAGATTATTTTTTATATTTCTCTTTTTCGCTTACTTGAATTTTTAATTTTTTTATTCTGTTTTACTACAAAGTTTCATTCCACTAAAAATTTCACGCAACCAAATTTCACGAATGCACCTACAGAAAAGTATGAAAAAAACGAGAATTTTTTTTTTTTCTCAAGTTTTTTTAATAGAGTTACACTACAGAGTAGAAACTTTTATTTTTCCCATTTAAAATTTGTTATTTCATTTGAGACACGTCAGAGCAGGATGGTTATATAAGCAATGCATATGGTGGTCTCATATGTCAAAGAAAAAGCCAACCAAACAACTTTTTGTTTTTGTAAAAAGTGACGAGCTAAATTTTGTGTATTGAAAAAATCGTGATATTATTAATTAAAATAAAATATTAAGTACAAAACAGTGAATCGTGTATTATAGTGCATCGTGTGTAAATAAATTTTGAAAACTTTTGATTGAAACATTGAAATGAAGTGTTTAGTGAAATGTTATCAAAATGTGCCTCGAAAAATTCGAAAAGGAATTTCTTACCATCTATAAGTGTTTATATAAAATAAAATGAAAATTATGGTAAAAGGAAAGTGATTTGTGATAAAATTATCCATATTTTAATTTAAAAATCAGAAAAAATAAATTAAAAACTTTTGGTTGTTGTTGTTGGACTTTTTCTTTTTGTAAACAGATGTTATATTAGAGTGTCGCATTTTTATTATTGCTACGTACATATTCTACGTGCTTTTCTTTTCATAATTACTTTTTATTTTGGAATACTATAAGTACAACTTTTTACCGAAATTAAAAACAATTAATGCGTGCTATATTGGAATAAAAATAATTGTGAATTTGTGTAGTTTTTAATTTCGATCGAACAAATTCTAAATACGACCCATTGATTTATATGCTTTCTCTTTTACCCTCCGAATTTGACTCACTTGACAGCTGCTATCATTCACTCTGTAGTATTTAACTTTATGGTTTTTTTCATACTTTTCTGTAGGGAAAAAGTCATTAGTAATTCTATTTGGGATGCGATGTAAATGTTTTTAATATATATTGAAGTTTGTGTGCAATATATTCTGTAGTCTGAACTTGAAGCAAATATTGTGCAATATATTATAACGGTTGTCAAAAATTCGTTTTATTTTTTTTTTCTATACAGCAAAATGTCTGAAAGGAAAAATTATTGTTCTAATAAAGCGAAGGAAAAGGAATTTATAATAAAATAGACGAGGTAAAAGACATTAGTACACATTTAAATACGTAATAAGGAAAAATTGTGCAATAATATTGAGCAGTCTTTCAGCCTTGCTACATGTAGTCTCATAAGACCGGCTTCACCTTCCTTTCTTTCTCCTTTTACCTACCCTTCCAACATTACGTACCAGAAACGTGCAGTTTACGAAGACTTGCTTATACTAAAGTCTTCAGAAACGTAACGCTTTTGTGTAACAAATATGTTAAGTTTACGTAACCTTTGTCACAAGAGAAATGAAACAAAAACGTGTATACAATTTGTCTACATAATGGCGTACCGTAATTGAACTGTTTTTGTTGAACGTTTTCGAATCACATAGACGTAATAAAATTGAGCGGTTTTGATGTTATATTTCCGATGTATTGTTTAGTAATATTTTCTTTAAATTAAACAACAAAATATATTTATTACATTATTAAGTATTTATTTTAATTAAACTATCACCAGAATACTATTAAATTATAAAACACTTTAAAATGTATTTTTTAATTAAAGCTCAAATATATTTTAATTCGCAAAATATTTTAATAAAATCACAATACAACATAGTATTTCTTATCACATTAAACTGAAAGGTAAAGAAATCAAAATGGCTGAATTTTGAGTAGTTAATCATAAACCCGCCAGAGACGCTCTGTGTCTTAAAATTGTGTTCAAAAATATAACATTTATGTTACGTTGTTGATGTATACATTTTTTTGTTGGGAGGGTAAATATCCATTTCAACTGCGACATTAAATTTTTCGATGAATCCGAAATGGAAAAATAGAAATAAAAGTAAAAAAAATTAAGGCCATTTTTCAGATGTAGATTTTTTTTTAAATTTTATTTTCGAGAGAACAGAATGGAACAATACAAAAAAAAATTGGTGTTTTAATATAAAATAAGGTTTTAAGTAACAAAAATCTATTGCGACGTAGTTTTAAACCAGAAACTAACACTGCACATCCAATAGAATCCTTTAACTTTTTCCTGACAGAAAAGTATGAAAAAAATTTTGAGAAATTCTTTGTTTGTTAAGTTTGTGATTTCCTTATGAAAAATGTCAATCAAACTTTTAACTTTTTCCTTATCAGAAATACTGTATTTGATGTACTCGTTTCTAAAAATAATCAATAATAATACGTATATATATATACTGTTTATTATTTTTATTCGGATGTTCCGAAATACCAGAATTTATTCGGAATGCATCAACCGAATTTTCCAAAATTGTACTGCTTGGTGTCTTGCCTAATATTTGGTCGAGCTCCTCATAGTATTCGCAGGAGTTGTGTGAATTTCCACTTATTGTGTTTTGCTTTTTAGTTTTAATAAAAAATTTTTTAAAATTTTTCCATTTATTTTCAATATTTTCGGAGTTTTTATTTGTTATGCCCTGCTTCTTAAATTCCTGCTCCACAATTTTGAATATATCACATTTTCTAAATTTTTTACCATCCATTAAACTTATTATTCTTTTTTCCTCAAAAATAGAAAATAAAATTTTGCACTCTCTATGATTCCAATAAACGCGCGACGACATTTTTTTAAATTGCTTGATGCTAACTAAATCTCACATTAAAAAAATGAAAAAAAAATTTGACAGATAGAATCTTAAGGCGTAACCAGCGAGTCTGTAAGAAATTTAAGTAACAAAGCGACATCTGAAAAATGTATGTTTATTGACATTACTGACCAGCGAAACGCAAAGTACTTTTCGTTCAGTTTCGTTAAATTTGAATTGTCATTTAGCAATCCGTAACAAGAGCGAAAATTATCGCTCAAACTGAAGGAAACGTCATAATTGTATATTTGAAATGGCGGTATGTTGATGTGTTACATTTTTATAATTTATGTGCTCAAATATTTATTTATATTTTAATAATTTAAATAATATTTTATGTACATTTTCATCAGCTCTTTTCAGCTCAATAGATTCCGATTGTTCACCAACATTTGTGGCCGCACAAGGTACATCAGCATGTATAAAACCTCATGTTATTCGAGTGTGGATAAAAAATTGCTGTTGTCAATTTCTAAAATCGTTACCTTTAATAAATTATGTACATAAATCTCTAAATTCCCGTAGTTACATACATAGTAATCTACATACTTGTTACATACATAGTAATCTGTCTCTTGTGCGATTTATTTCTCGTACCACAAAAGTCGGTTTTTTTATTGTTTGCCCCCTCGTCCTTTAAATAGGGTAAAAAGCTGTTCAATTTTCTCAAATAGATTCATTTTTGACTAAAATCGTGGTGTGGTTAATTTGTTATTTTGCAAATTGACATTTGAAAATTCAATTGACAATAATAATCGTGTTACAGATTCGCTGGTCAAAATGTCAAATATTCTGTAATAAAACGTTCTCGTTAAATTCTGTAAGGTTTCGTTGCTGACTCTTACAGACTCGCTGGTCAAAGCTTTACTCAACCACACTAGTTTCGTTGAGTTAATTTGGATTTAACGAACCTCAACCCTAATCTGCGTTTCCATGCACGTAAAACCGAGTTAACCTAGGTTTACTCTGTCATGGAAACATGGTAACAAAGCCATTAATAATATTATGTAGACTAGCAATACCACTACAATTACAGGCCGATTTTTAAAAATCCGACGTTAGTATGAGTATTATTTAACAAAAACCGACAAAACCATACAAAAAAAAAATCGGTTGCATAGTAAGAATGTTATGGTTCGCTGATTTTGCCAATAAATCGCTTGTATTTCATAAATAAAATAAAATAAAATTATTTTGTCAGTGATCACTATAAATAATCAACTTTTGGTGACAATTTTCCCGAAAAATAAATTTAGTATTTCGAAATTTTCATTTAGTATTTTCCGTTTTTAAACAACAACTCCACTTTGTTTACGCGTCATAATCGGCACATGATTTTACTACACGAGAAAACACGAAAATACAAAAAATAATAATTTCTTTGTTTTGTTTTGTAACTTTTACTTTGATTTGTTTTGCTGAATGCTGAAGTTTATTTATTTAGTAAAAAAATGTATGTTGCGACGGAAGAGTGTATATTATGTCGAATATTTAAAAAAAATTTAAATATCAAATTGAATTAAAATTTCACTAATTAAATTTATTAAATTTACGAAAATGAATTTTAATAAATTTAATACATTATTTCAACTGTTTGTGAACTAAAAGATTCGTATTCTTTTATATAAATTGGAAAAAATTCTTACAGAAGTTAAATGTAAACATGAGTACAGTGGGGAGAAAAAAAACGAAACGTTTATCCAATTTGTTTTTATGTGTATACTATACCTATGTAAACGGAATATTTTGTACAGTAAACTATCGAAACATTTGTATGTACTTAGTGGTAACGGTGTGATTTTTAGTCCATACATAATTTTCGCTTTCCATTACAATTACATATTTAAATTAATATATTAATTACATAACACAATATATTATATATTAATAATTAATATATAACGTAAACTACATAATTACCAAATTTAAATAAATATTACTTTACATCAATCTGTTACGGTTGTCTTTCCCCACACTGTAGCTCAACGTATAAAACCACTGATATGTAACTCATGGATAGGGCATTCATCAAAAACTGTGGTATAAAAAACAAAACTAAAAATCGTACCTAATGTGCGATAGAGACAGCAAAAATGTATTTTCCTTGTCTAGAATTTCGAATTTTCGGAAATCAAATTCAAATTTGTGTTCTACAAAAAACAGTTGACATACACTTGATAAAATGGATACTATGCGAGATTTAACTGAAAAAGTAAAATCAAAAAGTATTGCTAACTGTGTTGTAACCAATCATCAGTTTCATATGGAAATTCACAATAACCATATTTATAAATTAGCTAAAACAGTAATAAAATTTTATTAAAATAAAATTTTCTCAAATAGCTAAACAAATCAATGAATCAAATACCACACATATACGGCAGCAGCTAAGCAGGTTAATCATTTTCCGACACGAATGAATTTAATTACATATGTATATTATAAATTATTTTATATTATATTTGTTTTATTTATTAAATACGAGTACACTACACAATCGTATTAAAATCATTCTTGAAAAAAAATCAACTTTGTTTTTTATTTACGTTTGACATTTATCCCGAATTTTCCATTTGTTTTTGCTTTTGTATGTTGTTTATTACAGATATGTACTTCATATTTCAAGGTAAAAATACGAAAAAATTATTTAAATATTTTTTGAAATTAGGCAGCAATGTATTATTTATATAATTATTATTTAGAAAATTACCAATTTTGAATATTTTTCGGTCTATCCTATGTTTATTAGGAAAAAGAAAACAATTTCAAATAATTTTCGGAATTGTCTTGGTTCCAGTGCGGATCTTATTTTATATTTTCGGTAATACGATTTTCGAGTGAGAGGTGTATATAATACAAGCGAGTGGAATATAAAAAAAAGTTGTACCATATTTTGTTGTTGTTTTCTATAGTAATTTAGTTTTGTGCCATATCCATGTATTCATATCAGTGTATAAAACCAAAAACAACCAAAGAAAATATGTAGTAACATGGAACCACAAAACAAAACAAAAAAAAATGTTTTCGTAAAGAGCACGTGGTTTATGGAAAAATGGGTTGTTGTTCTAATTGGAAAATTAATGTTACTAAAGGAGTTAAGATTAGAGAGAAAGGGACAATAGTTCACATTTCTAGCTCATTTAAAAGATATAAATGATTTATGGGACGTACACAAGGATTTTTAAAGTTTTTTCATAATAAATATTTTCATGTGTATGCCGCCAAGTTAATTTCTCAATGCTTCTCATACTAACTCAGAATTTTTTTTTATTCATAAAAATCGGCCTGTATATAGTGGTATTGCAAAAAGGAAAAAACAATAATAATATCGACGGAAATCGAAAAAGCGTTTGATAAGGTAAATATTAACAAACTAATAGAAATAATGAAAAGAGAATGATGGGATAACAAATACATAAACTGGATTTACGAAAGCCTAATAAACAGAAAAATAATATTTGAAGAAAATGACATAATAATAGAAAAAACCACAAGCAACAATTTACCTCAAGGAGATCCAATAAGTCCTTATGAAAATGTTTATGATTGAATCAAGTTTAGCCGGCTATTAAAAATTAAGTTTTTTCAAAACAAAACTCAGATATCAAAAAAAACCCCGAAAAAATCCAAAACAAAGTCAGCGTGTTCACTGATGGTTTTCTGACATAAAAAATCGGTATATTTTTGACATATTTTACCCCCGCTAACTTCGCTTCAATAAAATATACGATTTATTTTTATTACACGAGTGAACGGGTTTATATTTAGATTGGCATATAAATTTGACAGTTCAGTATTTTAAACGTTAATTTCCTTTACTAGAGAATTTAGTATAGTGATATATTTCCTAAAGTGTTGTTTAAATTTTAAAAAAATATTAACGAAAATGTTTATGATTGAATCAAGTTTAGCCGGCTATTAAAAATTAAGTTTTTTCAAAACAAAAAGATATAAAAAAAAACCGAAAAAATCCAAAACAAAGTCAGCGTGTTTACTGATGGTTTTCTGACATAAAAAATCGGTATATTTCTGACCTATTTTACCCCGGCTAACTTTTATTGGTGTAAGAATTTTAGGATACAATTAAAACCTTAGAGTAAGAAGAAACTCAGAGTGAATCCGTGGTTCCACAGTTTGATTCTTTCCTCGTTCCCTTCCCCTTCACCCAGAAACTAATACCCCTATTCCCCTAGTCGCATCACTTCAAGTGACGTGACTACTCATTTTCCTGGTTACTAGATCATTAAATCGAAATTTACAAAATAATTGTTCAATAAAGTCGTTCTGGCTGTTTTCTAAATCTTAGTATGCTGCTTTATAACAAATTCCTATCGACTGCTATCACTCCAAATGACAATTTCTATCACTTGAAATTTTGACGTGACAAATAAATAAAAAAAAATTCAAACTAATGAAGCCAACTAAGATTTAATAGATTTTCATTGAGAGTTTTACACAAAATTATTTATTAAGTTTTGGTTTTAAAATCTAGTAACCAGGAAGATCCATAGTTACGTCGCATGAAGTGATACGTCTAAGAGAATTGAGCTGTAATTTTTTGGCGGGGAACTTCTTGATTCTTTTTTCAGCAAAATTTTTTTTGATTCAACTGATTCTCGGACGACAACAAAAATAAATTTTTCAAGGACACCTTGTTTATTTGTCGTTTTTGGGTTAATTTTAGTTTAATTTGCACTTCGAATGCAAAAAATATATTTTTTCAACCAAGGAAGCAGTTTTCGCAGCAAATAATAAACATTTCTTACAATACGAATAAATCAAAAAACATAATTTTACGCACATACATAAAAAAAAGACATGCGGAAAGAAATCAAATGTGAACGGCGATTGATTTTTTGAAATCATTGAATCACGACGAAAGAATTAAAGTGTGGCGAGGCTCAATGATTGCAGCTGTCAAGTGAGTCAAATTCGTGGGTAAAAGAGAAAGCATATAAATCCATGGGTCGTATTTAGAATTTGCTCGATCGAAATTTAAAACTACACAAATTCACAATTATTTTTATTCGAATATAGTACGCATTAATTGTTTTTATTTTCGGTAAAAAAAATTATACTTATAGTATTCTAAAATAAAAAGTAATTATGAAAAGAAAAGCACGTAAAATATTACGTAGTAATAAGAGAAATGTGACACTGGTAATATAATATATGTTTACAAACGCAAACACAAAATGAAGAACCCAACGCCGAAATCAAAATTATTTACTTAATTTTCTCTGATTTATAACTTAAATTAATAATGAATTTACCACAAATCACTTTCTTCTTAACACAATTTACATTAAACACTTAGTAAACTTACTGATGGTAAGATGCGCCTTTTTGAAATTTGTTAGGAGTATTTTACAATTTTTGACAATACACTTCATTTCAACTAAAAGTTTCTAATTTTTTTTATCAAATGTTGCACTACCACGCACTACTACATAAACCACTAAATATTTTTATTATTTTAATGTATTTTAATTAATAATTTTTAAAACACAAAATTAAGTCGTAACCATAGGTTGTCACTGCGCACATAAATAAACAGCTGATTTTTGGGTTTGTTGCTTTGAAATATGAGTAAGACATATGCTTTTTTATATCACCATCTTGCTCTGACGTGTCTCAAATGAAATAGCAAATTTTGTATGGAAAAAAAAAAGTTTCTACTCTGTAGTGTAACTCTAATTTTAAATCACATACAAAACCTAAATTCTTTTAAAGCAAAGAATTTAATGTAGAGAATGGAAATAAGCATCTGTCTTTGTCAAGCGTCACAAATTCGGAGGGTAAAAGAGAAAGCGAATAAACAATGGGATTACAAAAACAAAAAACGAAATAAGAACCCCACGCCACAGAATATTATAGAACCAAAATTGTTTTCTTAATTTTTTCTGATTTATTAATTAAATTAAGAATAAATTTACCACAAATCACCAGCTTCTTAACATAATATACATTTTATTTTATATAAACACTTGGTAAATTTACTGATGGTAAGATATTCGATTCTGTATTTTCTTAGGCGTATTTTGGCATTTTTTCACAATACACTTCATTTTATATAAAAAATTGTAATTTTTATTATCAAATAATTGCACCAACAGTATATACTACACAAACCACTAACTATTTGAAATTGTTTCTATTATTTAAATGTATTTTAATTAATAATTTTAAAAATTTATAATATATAATTTTACTACGCAAAATTAAGACGTCACTTCGTACAACAACAAAAACTTGTTTGACGGGTTCTTATTTCTATGATATGAGTAAACTATATGCATTTTTTATATAACCATCCTGTACTGGCTTGTGACAGATGAAATAGCAAATTTTATATGGGGAAAAAATAAATTTCTACTCTGTAGTTGTAGTGTAACTCTATGTTTTAAAGTTTTAAGTATGTAGTCAAGTTATTAATTTTTGAACAATATAACTAATAATGTCACATTCTGAGTTTATGTTACATTTGTTGTACATTCTTTTAATTATTTGTGTACTATATCCGCCATCAGAAATAACTTCTTTGGGCTTTACAATAGAAAACGTTTTCTCAAAATTTTTAGGCGTCGAATCAAGCAACTTTATAGAATATCATATTCGAAGAACTTCTTTAACAATTTTTATCCATTCATTATTGCCATTAGGATATGTTACGTTATATAATATCAATTATGATAGTTATGAAGTATTCGAAAGTACTGTATTATTGAAAATTCATCACTGTATTGTTGTTTTAGTGGTTTTGCTGCCTATAATTACATTATTCTTGATTTTGACGTGGTCTCAAAATCATTGGGAAAAACATCCATTGTGTAAAACATTAGTTAAGTTTACAAACAGCTCTAGATGGGAATCTATTGCAGAAGATATTAATATTGAATTTAACAGGTAACGATTTCAAATACGCAATTGGCAAAAATTAAATTAAATTTGTTTTTAGAAATGACAAAATCGTTATTCATAGCAACACTATTCATACGGTTATTGCAACAGAAAACTGGATAATAAAAGCAACTCCATATCAAATATTATTAGGGCATCAGAGTGATACTAGCTTAATTGTGCTCTCCGCTGATTATCACACAATAAACCCAAATAATTCAGATGCAGCCCAATTTGTTAATATAGAAGTAAATCCTATTAGAAGTGGAGTTAAAATATTTAAAATCCGAATAAACGCTTTAGATTTTCGAGAGTTGCAAGATCGCATAAATCGTCCTATAACTATTTTGACAAATGTCCAATTTCAACAAACGATTATGGAAAGATGGATCGAAGTATTTAAAGAAGAAATTAAATTTAATCCTCGATATGACGTTAACAGAGATCAAATAAACGAATCCTGTTTTGCATGTATGGCCACAGAACCAAATGTCAAGCTTCAGAAGCAATGTTTAGATAATGGTGAAAATGGTGATTTTTTACATAACAATAGTCGTTGTGGGAACTGCTATTGTCGTCCAATGTGGTGTGTTGCTTGCATCGCAAAGTGGTATGCCTCTCGGCAAAACCAGTTCGACCGTGAAATTTGGTTGGAACAGAAATGTACATGCCCTATGTGTAGAGCATCATTTTGTATGCTTGATGTGTGTTATATAAATAAAATTGATTAATAGGGCTCTCAAAATAGAAACATTTTTTACATTACGTTTTGCCACAAAGAAATATATTCAGAGATGGAACTTCTGTATTAATTGTATGTAGGTACGTATATGAAATATTTCAGCTATAATTTTCGGACAGTAACACAAAAGTAACCGTTGAAAGGTGTATATGACCGTGTACCTAGAATACTACAGGCCACACTGCTTTAAAAAATGCTGTTCGCGATTTTCAACAAAGTAGGTGACATCTGTGTATCAATTTTCCCCCCGATTGGCCGGAATTACACTATAAAAGATCTTTCTCAAAGGTATTTTAAAAAATATTTGAATCAATTTTTTTGTAAAACAATTTTGACCAAACAATTTTTGAAAATTACACTACATTCAACATTTTATCAAAATTATCCTCAAACCAGTAAAAATGGAACAACATCGAACGTGCAGCAACTTCAAGCGATTTTTTTATTTTATCATTAATAAAAATAAAAAAGAAACAGAAAACAAAGAATCTGGGTGAAACTCTATCGAGATGGGATTTAAAAGGTGTCCATCAAAATTTATTAAAGGAGCTGCAGACCCGAGGATATGACCACATAAAATATTTAAGAATGGATGACAATTCATTTAATTTTATTGTTCACAAAAATTCGTCGTTAATTAAACGACAGGAAACACATTTACGAAATTTAATAAGTATGGAGGAAAAACTAATGGCCACACCGCTTTCTAGCTAAATTAATTCGCCTCGTATTCTTGAATTACTATTTTTGTGGTTTTTGCCGTCGTGATTTTGTATAAGCAGTATGTCAAAAATAATTTATCAAATTTATTTTTTTTTTATGAGAATAAATTTGATAAAATATTTTATAAAAGTGATAGTTTTATAAAAATGCATATTACACTATCAAAAGCGACCATTACACAATCAATACTATTGACAGACAATACTACTTGGTATTGACATTACTATTGATTGTGTAATGGGATAAAATTAGTAATTATACTGTTTATATTGGAGGTTGAACGCAGGTTCAACCTGGGTTCAATCTCCAATATAAACACCAAAAGTTAACTTGGAGTTAACTCGACTCAATCCAAAAAATTTCTTAGGTCGGGTTAACTCTGGTTAATATAAACGCCCAGAGTCGAGTCGAAAAACAACAACAAAAAATAATCAATAAATTTAAAAATAAAAATGGCAATTTTTCATATTTTTCTTGTATAAGCGCATCTGTGTTTAAATTCGGCAGCATATTTTTGGGTTTTTTTTCGATTTTTTATTTTTTTTTTTATTTTTTTTTTTTAAATATGTTTCTATTTAACTAGTTCGAAAGAAAAAGTTAGAATGATTTTTTGAAGGAAAAAATTAGAATGATTTTGACAGTTATAATCTGGTTTCGACTCAACCTTAAGATAACTCTCCAATATAAACACTAGAAGTTAACTTCAAGGTTAACATGAAGATAACTACAAGTTGACTCGACCTAGGTTCAACCTCCAATATAAACAGTATAAATGATGGTCGGTATTGACATAAATCCGGATTTTCTGATTTTTATGCATCAATACTACATATAGGGATGGGAATATGTGTTTATGACGAACACTGATCATGTGTAGGGTAATCATTACTACTGTTATGTCAAGAATAAACATAAACACAAAACTCAAAATATAAAAATTATTTTCGATTATAGGTATATTTGATTATTTGGTACAAAACAAATCATATTTTATAATTTTGAATTATAACAGTCACAAAATCTGGAGTATGTTGTTGTAAACATGTCGTACCCCGTTTTTTTTCGAGAATATGGCTCTTGTAAATTTTTGTGTCCGACGAAAATATATGGCATATTGGCACTAGAGTTTGGTAATGGTTTTGGCTCAGGCAAATTTGTGGCGATGTTTATAAACTTAAATGTCAAATTTATAAAATTACAATGAAAATAAAATTATGGAAGATACAAAAAAACCCGGTCTACCAACGTAGGTTGTGATAAATAAAAATAAAAAAATGTTCGTTTATTTTCACACAAGAAGAAAATCCGTAGTGTGAAGTTTTGATTTTTAAGAATAAAAAATAAGAATTTCAACGCAAGTGTTTGCATGTTTGTATATTGTGAAGTGAATTATAGTTTGAGCTTATATAATCTCGTAGAGGAATTAACCTAAAACGAATCAAATTTCATTGATATCGTTCAAATTACCAAATAGAAAGATTTCGTCGAAAGGTACACCTGGACACATCAAAAGTATATGTGCAGCCATATAAGGGAGTAAAATATATAACACCTTTAAATTCAAAGATTGTTCAAATATATACACGCTTTTTGCTTTCTAATACATATATATTTCTGAATTTAAATATTTAATAGAAACACGTAATATTCGAAATTAAAACACGAAATATTTTTTTTACTACGCCAAATGTCACAAATATTTTCAATAATATTGATCATGTAATAGTGAAAATTAATGATGAAGTACCCCAGCAAATTTTTTGTCTTTAGTAACTTGTCTTGCCATCGTCTGGGAAAAAGAAAAACATACGATTTTTCTGATGTACAAAAGGGACAAACAACATTAATAACATAAATGTAACATGACTTTAGGTAGTCTTTGGTAATAACCTAACAACATGTCTTAGCAAGACATACAACGTTCCAATCGGTGAAATTTTAAAATAAATTTAACATGTCTTGTGTTTGTCTTGTATCTGTTACTTGCGACTTTCATGTAAAATAAAATCTTTCGTTTACCCGGCGTCTACACTATGCAAATTCACTGATATTTTCTATCATGATAATTTATGAATGTATGTGTGTTTTTCAATGTATTGATAAATTTTTTTGCATCAAATATCATGTCTGGGCAATTTTGCTATCATGATAATTATTTTGAAATGTCAATGTTTTTAATTGTCAAAATAGTTTTTTTTTTGGGATTTATTTTATTTGTTTGGCTTGGCCGTCACTATCCACATCACCAAAACACAAAAATTATAGTATAAAAAAATTTCAAAAATCAAAAAATAATAATGAACAGACAAACATTGCAAAAATTACTATAATCATCGCTATAATCATTTTCGGTTACTTCCTCAGATTGAAACCTCTTCTTGTTGTTTTTCTTAAGACAATCAGTTCGTCCAGGAATTTTAGTTCTTCAAATAAAAACCATTTTGAGCCCACTCCATCATAGGCACTGCCCGATTTTTTTTATCCTGCAGTCTTTTTTACGTACAACAACGTAAGTATTTCGTAGGTTACGTATTTTCTTTTTAATTTCTTCTACATCAATGTTCAGTTCTTCTGAAATTTTTACAAGTGCAGAATTTTTCAAACCAGTTCTTCTAAACTTCTGGTCGAAATTTTAAACAAACGCTCATTTTTTCTATATAAATCGATTAAAACCGTACTTTCCGCCGAAAAGAGTGACATATTTATTAAATAATATAAATTAGAATGACATAAATAAAAAACAAAAATTAAAAATACGAACTTTTCCAGTTTTAATGAATTTATAAATGGGTATTGCCAATAAGTCTTTACTCTAAAATGAATATTTATAATGAGGAAACCTAACCTCCAAACTTGACATTTCGTAATAATTTCATAATAATTTATCGTGAAATAGCCTCCTAATAATTTGCTGATAGTGTCAAAATTTGTATAACATACTTACACATACAGTGACAAATTTGATATCATGATAGAAAATATCAGTGGATTTGCATAGTGTAGACGCCGGGTTAGAGGGCGCTTGATATTGAAATCGCCATTTTGAATTTTGTGTTATGCGATATATTCAATCCATTTTATTACGCGTGCATGTAGTTCAAGTTTTATAAAAAATTTTGGTGATTTTATTTTTGTTTAAATAAATTTAAAAAATAAATAATATTTTAAAAATATTAATATTTTAAAAACATTATTTATTATCTAAATACTGTGAGTACAAAATTATTTGAGATTTGTATGTATTTTTTATTGGTGTTCCAAGTTTGTAAATTGTGTAAATTATTGTTCGGCGTGCTTAATCTTTTTTCTTCGAAATCATGTCATTTTGTTGTAGTTGTATAGGCTTAGCTTTTCGACAGAATTATAATAAATAATTTTAGCGTAAAATTATTATATTAATTACAATATATAATAATTGAACAAAATTATTTCGTATTATTCAAATTCCGTTTGTAGTCCAATTTAATTGTGTAATTGTTACACGTGCTTAATCTTTTTCTTTGAGACAATGAATCCATCCAGGACCCAACGATATAGAATTATTTCTGAATTGGCTGACAGAAGTTTAGAGGCAGAATTAAATTGCCATTCAAATAATACAGAAAATGTGTCTCAGTATCACGAAATGGAAATTGATTCCGATGATGATTTTCCCATTTTAGAAGATATTTTATTTGAAGATATATTAATTTCCGAATCTTCTGATGGAGAATCGGCAAACGAATCAGAGGATTTAGTAGGATCTCCGGATAAAGTAAGCACTTTAAAAATAAATTTAATCAAGTGGATTATTTCACATAGTATAACAGTAAGTGCAACTACACATCTTCTAAAAATTTTAAGAGGATTTGGAATTTCCCTCCCCAAAACAAAAAGTTCGTTGTTCCGATGCACTAATCGGGTAATTGATATTTTTGAACCAAGGAACGTCGCAAAAGGAGAGTACGTACATTTCGGTATTCAGAAATGTATTAATCGGTATGATTTAAATTTTTTGTCCAACTTAAGTGAAATTGTTTGTGACTTTAATATAGATGGTTTGCCTCTATATAAAAGTTCTCGAATGGCATTGTGGCCAATTCTTGGTTCATTCGCCCAATTTCGCAATCGCCCTCCTTTTATTGCCGGTGCTTGGATTGGCGAAGGTCATCCTACTTGTGTGAATAGTTTCTTTGAAGAATTCGTTAACGAACTTTTAATATTACAAAAGGACGGTATTTTAATCATAAAAAATTCTATTACAAAGAAATTTATTTTACGTGCTTTTACATGTGATGCACCGGCTAAATCATTTTGTAAATCTGTAAAATATCATAATGCTTTTAAAGGGTGTCATGAATGTGATCAAACAGGCTTTCGTATTGCAAACAGTCCCATTTTTAATATTGTTTCGGGAAATTTAAGAACAGATGACTCTTTCACTAATCGAATAGATCCAGATCATCATAAAGGAGAGCCTAATATATTAGAAAAAGCTGGAATCAATATGGTTACCCAATTTCCGCTTGACCCGATGCATTTGGTCGATTTAGGAATTGGGAGAAAACTGTTGATCCTTTTGCTAACTAAAATTACGCCAAAAACCAAAAAATTTATGTCCGATTTATACCTTTCTTACGCTAGATACATACCTTTGGAATTTTCCCGAAAACCCAGAGATTTTAATGAAATCCCAAGATGGAAAGCTACAGAATTCCGGTTTTTTATTTTATACGGGTTTCTTCCACTTCTAAAAGATTTTGTAGATCATAATATTTTTTATCATTTTTTACTATTACTTGTTAGTCTTCGGATGTTATCAGATAGGCGGTCTTTTGAAGAAAATATTGACAATGCCCAAATCCTTATAAATGAATTTGTGAAGTTATACCCCCAAATTTATGGTTTGAAGCATATAAACTACAATGTTCACAGTATTTTACACTTACCTGGCTATGTGAAGTTGTACGGTCCATTGGATTCATTTTCAGGGTATATATATGAAAACTATTTGCAAGAACTGAAGAAAACTATTAAAAAACCCCAAAATATTTTAAGGCAGTTATTCAATAGAGTAAGAGAGCGGGAAAATTTTAATAATTTTGTTGAAGATAACAAATTGGATGTTATTGAAAAATTTGAAGATTGTAATAGGTACAAATCATACAAATATGATTCATTTACTTTTAAGAACAATTTCAAAGATAGTTTTTGCTCAATACGTATTGATCGAGACGAATTTCCATTCTTTATTGAAGCATTCGAGAATGAAAATGACACACTCTTAGTACGAGGTAGAAGGTTTATTAACTTTTCCTCATACTTTGAAAACCCGATAAATTCAATCGAACTTGGTATAATAGTCGTTAGAGACTTAGAACTATATAATGAGGTCTTCTCAGTTTCTAAAATTATGTCAAAGTATTGCCGTTTACCTTTGAGCATACATGAAAACACATATCTTTTAATTCCAATGATTCACGATAATAATTCCATTCGATACTGAGCATTCCATCTAAATATATTTTATTGAAAACACCAATAAATAAAAATCATACATTTACTAATTATATGTCTCAATTTAAAGTATTAAATTTATTATGGATTCTTCGGCTTTTCGGTCGGAAATATTTTTTTTTTAAATATAATATTTAAAACAAATGACTTATTCTGAAAAATATTCTTTATTTTGCCATACGTTTTGGTATTATTTTATACCATTGTCAATGGAAGTTCCAGTCATAAAAAATTAAATAAGGTTTTAGTACATAATTAAAAAATTTTGATGTAAAAAATTGATGTAAAGTACACCAACAAAACTGAATTTCATGTTTACGGTAACACCAGCAGAAGTACTTGTACTTGAACTTTATATCAATTTTTTACATTAAAATTTTTTAATTATGTACTAAAATCTTTTTTAACTTTTTATGACTGAAACTTCCATTTTTGTTTTAAATATTATATTTTAAAAAAATATTTCCGACCGAAAAGCCGAAGAACCCACAACAAAGAAAAATTAACGGTCGCAAATAACCAATATATTTAAGGTATTAAAGTTAAAAAATGTCCTCATCCGATGAAAATGGTAAGAATTTAATAAATTGATCTTTTGAATTTATATTATTTATACATTCAGATTCCGAGATTATTATATACGATAAACCAGTGTTACCACCGATTTATATTGAGTCGGAGCTCAGCACTCAGCAGCTGCTTGACCAAATGGGTCAATTCACTCCAATAACTAAAAATACCAATGCTTTTCAGCCAACTAAACTATGTATAGTTAGTGAAGAAATGGGACAAGCCACTCCAGCAGCTGAAACGTCCAGTGTGATGAAACGATCAGCGGGACAATCTGCTTCATCTAATCATGTTTTCCAGTCAGCCCAAAATTTTCCTGGACATGCTGAGCCCCTCCATAGTAAGTTTATTTTAGTTTCCTTTTTTTTTAAATATTCAATGTGGAGTGTTATTACCGACATCATGTCTCTATCATAAAAATATGTATATGCATTATAATATGTGTTTTGTTAAAATCTAACAGTAAACTAATTTTATTTAAAATATAGTAATATTTATCAATTAAAGTTTTAAAGATATTTATCAATTAATTTTTTTTTTAGTAACACCAGAATTGCGCTATATTAGTAGACAACTAAAATCCATAAAAATGGATGTAACAAAATTATTGAATTTAATGGAGCCAAAAAAAGATTTTAATATTGAACTTCCAATTGACTCGAAAGAAGAATTAGAAAAACTAAATATGTACACGAATTTTGGAAGATGAGCCATTTTCTACGAACTTGGTAAAGAATGTTTTTATATTGGTTTTAATTACTCATTTTAAGAATAATTTGAAAGGCTTAATTATACGCCAACAATTACATTTTTTTGTGTTATGCCGATTTTTTGATTATATATGGTATGCCGCATTTTCAAAGGCTTATATTTATATGACCTAACAAATTATTTTTTCAAAATTCAGAGAAACATTCTATATTTTATTTTATTGTGAAAAAATTTATTAACTTTGAAAATGATATTACAAGGTTTACCTTAAGGTTTACATCGTTTTAAAAACACGATTTTAATAAATCGCGGTAATCTTTCTGTCTCTACACAATGGAGAAATTTTTCAATTAATTATTTTTTATTATTTTTGTTTTAGAAAAACTCATATAGTCGACGGAAAATTCCGAGTTTTCTAAAAATAACTATTTTTAAAACAAATAATAAAATGATTGTAATTTATTATTTTCAGACCAAATATTTATCAAAATATGCTCCAGTGGAAGGGCAACACTGCACAACTGGTCTCAGTAAAATTTTTACTGACGACTTGCTAAATGGATATAATTGGGATGGAGTGCACGGCAAAATATCAATAAAAGACATGATTTTATTTAAAAAAATTTTGTTTGGTAAGAAATTATTTTAAAGGACTTAATGAATATTTTTTAAATAATTATTTTTTTAATTTTATACATAATAGATTCATGGAAACAATTTAAACTAAACTTATATAAGGATTATGAAAAATCCATAAAAAAACAAATTTATGATGCACATAATCGCGATAATCGACGAAAGAGCCGAGCCAAAAAAGCCAATGACACAATACACTATTAACTTGGATGGACATAACGATAGACTTGGAAGAGATAATGTGATAAACATTTTTCATAAATAAGCTAAAAGGTAATAAGCTTTCATAATAATAATAAAAGCCAATGAAATGAATTTATTTAGTTTTTACTATTATCTTGAATTATATTATATTAATAATATATTAATAATACCCATAAGACATGTTTCATGTAACAGACATAAGACTTGTTACCATTAACAACCACCAGACATGTTATCCGTAATATTACCCTTAATTATCACCAATAATAATCACCAAACAGGTTACTCATAACAACCATCGATACTGTAATTTGGCACAACTAGCAGACATGCCATTAATAACAAACATGTAACAAGTTATGAATAAATTTCATCAGACTTGTTATCAATAACAATCAAAGGAATTGTTGTCCATAAAAATTACATTACGTGTTACCTATTATAACAACCAGACATGTTGTAGATAACATCCTATCAACATGTTGTGTGTCATCACTACCAGACATGTCATCAATAACAAACATCTGACGTGTTTCTCACAATATACACCAAACAAGTCTTTGAGGATTCCTCGTCCCAAATATATATAGTTGTCTTTTGACCGTCTGCGGCTTGTTACTATAACTTGTCTTTGATTTGTCTTGCATGTGTTATTCACAACACGTTTGCTGGGACCCCAAGTATTTTTACTTTCAATTTTTCTGGCGATATTCGTACTTAAGTACTAAACTTATACCCCGTTTACACCAGTAGAATAAAAGTATGTAGCAAAAAAGTATGTTGGTGTAAACTCTGTAATATAAATGTAAACGCACCTTTAATTTTAGTTTAGTACTTTTAGTTCTTAGTTCTAATTTTATATGTATTAGAGTTAACCTATAAAAATATATGTTTTAACACATGTAACCAAACACCATAGCTGTTGAATTAATAAATGAAACTTAAATATAATTATACGTGTTTATTCATTAATATAAGTACATAATAATACATGGTGTCAGGTGGAAAAGACAGTAGTCAGTGAGTGTTAGTAAGATGGCATCTGGAAATGGGGGAAATGAAAATTTTCCGACAATGTGCTTTAATAATAATGTGGCTCTCAACTGGAAAAAATGGAAACAACGCCTAGAAATTTATCTTACGGCGACGGGAAAAGACGGAGCAGCGGAGAAAGTAAAAATTGCCATATTGTTGGATAAGATTGGTGAGGAAGGAATTGACATCTACAACACATTTGTATTTGAGACACAAGATACTAAATTCAATGACGTCATTAAACAATTCGACAGTTATTGTGTCCCGTTTAAGAATGTTACAATGGAGACGTATAAATTCAACACCATCAAACAGAAAGATGGTCAGTCGTTTGATACTTTTGTCACAGAACTGCGTAATCAAGCTATGAATTGTGAATTTGTGTGCGCAAATAAGGACTGCAAAACGTCTTTCATGAATAGAATGCTGAAAGATAAGCTTGTGATATCTATAGCGGATAAAGGTTGTCAAGAAAAGCTACTACGAGAACCGGAGTTATCGTTGGAGAAAGTGCTTGAATTCTGTAGAGTCGTAGAAACCAGTAAAACACACTCAAAACTACTTGAAAGCCGAAGAGTTGTGGAATCAGAATGTGAGCAAGCAGTCGATGTTGATGTCATAAGAAAGAAATTTGGAAATTGGCGGCATAATAATGGGTATCCGAAACAAAACGAAAGTTCAATGTTAAACAAAGAGTGTACGAAATGTGGTAAAATGCACCAGATTGGGAAGTGTCCTGCTTATGGAAAAACCTGCTTGTACTGTGGGGGAAAAAATCACTTTGCTAATGGCTGTTTTAAGAAAAAATCTAACTTAAACAAACCATCAATCAACCAAGTAGAAACGAGAACTGGAGGTGAACAAGAGGAAAGTGCTGATTTATTTGGGGTTAAGCTTGTTGGATCAATCGATGCCAATGAGCAAAATGCAGACTGGAGAGAAGACCTATATATTGGAGAGAACATAGTACGATTTAAGCTTGATACAGGAGCTGATATAAATGTGTTGCCTGCTAAATACATTGGAAGTGGTGGTAAGTTAGATAATACTAGTTTAACGTTAAAAGCATATGGTAATTTTATAATAAAACCAATTGGCGTTTGTACTTTAAAAGTGCAGACAAAATATAATGTAGAAAAAATGTAAAATTTGTAATAATTGATCAGAATTTAGAGCCTTTATTGTCGGGCCAAACATGTGTTGAACTTAATTTTATTAAAAGAATAGCGTCAGTTTGTACTCAGGTGTTACCGAAGGAGGGACGGGTTTTTATTGAAACATTTAAGGCACAGTTTGAAGGGCTGGGTTGCATACCTGGTGAATACTCGATTAAATTAAAAAAAGATTACATTGGTGTGGTTAATCCAAATCGAAGGGTTCCTTTCGGTTTATATGAAAGGTTAGAGAGAACATTGGTTGACCTTGAAAAGCGAGAGATAATTTCAAAAGTCGATTATCCAACGGAGTTTGTCAACTCTATGATTATAGTTGAAAAGCCAAATGGGTCATTGCGAATCTGTATAGATCCAAAGCATCTGAATTGTCAGATTTTGAGAGAGCATTATAAAATACCGACATCTGATGAAATTATGTCTCGTTTAAGTAATAAAAAGGTTTTTACGGTTGTTGATATGAGGGAAGGGTTCTGGCAGATTCGGTTAGATAAGAACAGTTCGGATTTATGTTGTTTCAATACACCTTTTGGCAGATACAAGTTTAACCGGTTACCTTTTGGGGTTTCAGTTGCACCGGAAGTATTTCAGAAAACTGTTAGTAAAATTTTTGGGGTATTAGACAATGTCGAGACATATTTTGACGATTTAATTATAGCAGGTGAAAATGAGCAAATTCATGATGAAGCGTTAAATAATGTTATGAAGCTGGCAAAACAATATAATATTAAATTTAATAGCGATAAGCTTCAATACAAAACAAGCAGTGTTAGGTTTATGGGGCAGGTAATTTTTGAAGGAGGTATAAAACCAGACCCCAAGCATATTAGAGCAATTAAAGAGATTGAGACTCCAAAAGATAAAAAAGAATTGATGAGGATCTTGGGGATTTTCAAGTTTTTGAGTAAATTCATGAGTAATATGTCGGCAACTTCGGCTTCTTTGAGAGAACTTACTAAAGATAACGTGCCTTTCATTTGGGAAGGTCAACATGACCAAGCTTTGAGTACGTTAAAGGACGAAATTTGTAGTGAACCAGTTTTAAGTTTTTTTTGACATAAATAAGCCAATAACTGTTCAGACAGATGCTTCAAAGGACGGTCTGGGATGTTGCTTGATGCAGGATGACCATCCAATTGCATATGCATCGCGTGCATTAACTTCCACGGAACAGAAATATGCTCAGATTGAGAAGGAACTTCTAGCAGTGGTATTTGCAACGGACAAATTTTATCAGTTTTTGTATGGACATCGGTTTGTGATTCAATCAGATCATAAGCCTTTGGTTTCAATTTCAAAGAAAGATGTCAATAAAGTCTCTGTAAGATTGCAGCGAATGTTGCTTAAAATAATGAGATTTGAATTTGAGATTGTTTATGTACCTGGCAGGGATATGCATATTGCCGATGCACTATCACGATCTTTTATCAAAGATAAAGTGGAAGACGATCCGGAGTTGCAATTCGTGGTTCATTCTCTGTCGACGGACATATCAATGACTCCTATTAAAAGAAAGCAATTTAAGGAGGAAACCCAAAGTGATCCAGTTTTGTCAAAGGTATACGAATTTAAATTGAATAATAAGTGGCCTCCTTGGAATAAGCTGAGCCCTGGATTGAAACATTATTTTAAAAATAGAGACGATATATTTATTTCTGATGCGATTCTGTTTCTAAACAGAAAAGTAATTGTTCCACAAACTATGAAGAATGATATGCTTAAATGTGTACATACAGGGCACTTGGGGATGGAAAAAACGTTATTAAAAGCCCGTGAGCTTATATATTGGCCAAATATGGCAAAGGATATACAAGATTTTGTTAGTAGATGCAGTGCGTGTCAAAAATTTAGGGGACAGAATTGCAAAGAGCCATTGCGTCCATATCAATTAGCGAAAAGACCTTGGGAAAGAGTTTGTGCTGACATATTTGAATTGTATAATAAATATTATTTAGTGATTGTTGACTCGTACTCAAATTGGATCGAATTGGCTCAAATAAAAACAAAGACGGCACTGGAAGTCATACACGTTTTCAAGGAGGTTTTTTCTAGATTAGGAATTCCTGATAAGATAACTTCTGACAATAATCCATTTAGTAGTTTTTTATTTAAACTTTTTTGCAAAGATTATGGGATTGAGTATAGTCCTTCGAGTCCACTGTATGCTAAAAGTAATGGGTTAGCTGAAAAGGCTGTAGGTATTTGTAAACAAATCATAAAAAAATCGCAGGAATCAAGAGAAGAAATAACATTGGGTCTAATGGAGTATAGGAACACTCCATTGAAATTTTTGGGATTCTCCCCATCGCAGTTGTTAATGTCAAGAAATATGAGAACAAAAATTCCGTGTCTTTCTGAAAGGTTACAGCCGAAGGTGATAGATCCGAACCTCATACAGTCTAAACTAAATTTTAGACAAAATCAACAGGTTAAATATTATAATAGAAGCGCCAGGCCTCTACCGGCATTATTTGAGGGCGAACATATTTTGTGGAGGAAAGATCGAGTTTGGGTTCCGGCTAAGGTGATTAAGTGTTTCAATGATAATTCGTTTCTGGTGAGGGATGAAAGGGGAGGTACTTTCAGGAGAAACAGAGTGTTTTTAAGAAAGACATTGATAGCATTCAATGAGAGGGTGGAATTAATAGATCATTATGATTCTGTTTCTCCTGGGTGCGTCTCTTTGAATAAAGATGGTGGGGTTGAACAAATTGAAATGGTCAATAGTATTGGAAATGATTTAAATAATGTTGATAGCAGTTTAGTTGAAAGTGTTGAGGATTTAGAATTAAGTAGAGTACAAATTGAGCACGTTAATTTGGATGTAAACCAAGATTTAGAATTAAGTGGCGAAAACAAAATGAAATAATTGACCCTCTTGGAATAGTTAAAAGATCACGTAGAGAAATTAAAATACCGTTTCATCTAAAAGAATATGAAATAAATATTGATTAAATATAAAAAAAAAAAAAAAAAAAAAAAAAAAAAAAAAAAAAAATGGAGTAAAGGAAAGAAAATAATAATATTGATTTAAAAGGAAGCGTGTAATATAAATGTAAACGCACCTTTAATTTTAGTTTAGTACTTTTAGTTCTTAGTTCTAATTTTATATGTATTAGAGTTAACCTATAAAAATATTAAAACATATATTTTTATAGGTTAACACATGTAACCAAACACCATAGCTGTTGAATTAATAAATGAAACTTAAATATAATTATACGTGTTTATTCATTAATATAAGTACATAATAATACAAACTCAAACTAAAATACTTTAATACTTTATCACGTACTATTTTGCTATTAAAGTATAATAGCTATCAAAAAAATATTGGTATTATAGGCGTGGTTTAAACTCTACTTTAATGTTATAATACTTAATTTGGTTTATTATTTTTTTCAAGTGGCCGGTAAAGACATTTTTTATTTCGATATACATTTCCATTTGTGATATTAAACAAAAAAAATTATATTTGTCAACAAAAAAAGTAATATAGTATTATAGTATGGGTTTACACCGCTTGCGATGTAAACTGGCCGGGTATTATACTTTATTAGCAAAAAAGTATTATACTATTAAAGTAGCTCTGGTGTAAACCCAGTATTAGTCTAGTATTTTTCTAAGTTTGGGTGAAAACTGCAATTTCAAATTTTGGTTGTAAAATTAAATGTT
The DNA here is from genome assembly GCA_932526605.1 of Nephrotoma flavescens. Classification (NCBI taxonomy): domain Eukaryota; kingdom Metazoa; phylum Arthropoda; class Insecta; order Diptera; family Tipulidae; genus Nephrotoma; species Nephrotoma flavescens. The sequence goes on along the minus strand of OW052220.1, from coordinate 162,091,773 downwards.
TTTAAAGAAATATTTTTGTTTTTGTAATATAAAATGATTTATCAAATCCATTATTTTAATTCATTATTGATTACTTTGGACATACATATACTTATATACATTTCGATTAAATTATTCAGTTTTTTAATTTCTAATATTTACAATAGATTTTTTTTAAAATAACTTTCCTTGTTTGTCTTTTATATAATAAAAGTAATTTGTGGATATTAAATCGGTTTCGATAGAGTTCGTAAATTTTTCCATAGTACAATCTAAAATGTTGAAAATAATATTATAATTATTAAATTTAACACGGGGTAACGTAAACCATACCTCACATTATCTTTATTGACCGTTAAACGTAAACTTGCAGCTAAGCTCTTTGGTGAACAGCTCTGTAAAGTTTGCCCTAATGCACATTTTTAGTTCGTGGCCATCTTGCTTCATAAATAATGATTTCTAAATATTAAATAGAAAAACAAAATATAATAGATTGTACCAAATTTTCTCGAATGAATCTTTACATACGCATATGTATATAATACGTATACGCTACAAACACTATCATTATAGTGTGAAGTTTAACTTTCGTTAATTTTGGATGAAAACGAAGGAAAATACTGTGCTCAATTTTTACTTTCGTTTTGTTATACTTGGGTAATGATGCTAGATTTAGGTAGTATTGTCATTACAAGTAATGACAATAGTATTGACTATGTAATGGTCGCTAAAGAAAAGTGATAAAAATGTTTTATAAAACACCTTTGTAAAGATCTTTTATATGGCCTGTTTTTTTATTATGTCGGAGAGATCAGAGAGATAAAAAAGAAAACCTTTTCCGTTTTTTTATTTTCTCTGACCATTCTCAGATCGTCATTTTTCCATCTGAATTTTTTTCATAGTTCAGAGAAAAAACATTTGAAATATTTTGACAGAAAATATGGCGGACGCTATGGAAAATGGTAATGAATCAATTAATTTGTAATTATTTTTTATTAAATTAATTGTAAAATTAATAATACGCAATTTATTATTTTTTCGTGGTAGATATCCAAACTAAATATTTTCAGTATAAAACTCGCCTTTTACGTGCGTTCTCATCTGAGCTTGTTTTGCAATTAATTGCAATCGATTTGAAATTTCTCATTTTTATAGTACGCAATCATTCAAATAATTCCGTATCATTCGGTCAATCGTCAATGCCACTAATACAGGCCGATTTTTACGAATAAAAAAAAAATTCTGAGTTAGTATGAGTATTGAGAATTTAACTTGGAGGCATACACATGAAAATAGTTATTATGAAAAAACTTTAAAAATCCTTGTTTACGTCCCCTAAATCATTTATATCTTTTAAATGAGCTAGAAATGTGAACTATTGCCCCTTTCTCTCTAATCTTAACTCCTTTAGTAACATTTATAAATAAAAGAAATCTTGTTAAGAAACTTTTCGTTAATTAATTTTCCAATTAGAACAACAACCCATTTTTCCATAAACCACGTGCTCTTTACGAAAACAAAATTTTTTTGTTTAGTTTTATGGTTCCATGTTACTATTTTCTTTGGTTGTTGTTTCTGGTTTTATACGTTGAGCTACAGTGTGGGTAAAGACAACCGTAACAGACCTTCCAACATTACGTACCAGAAACGTGCAGTTTACGAAGACTTGCTTATACTAAAGTCTTCAGAAACGTAACGCTTTTGTGTAACAAATATGTTAAGTTTACGTAACCTTTGTCACAAGAGAAATGAAACAAAAACGTGTATACAATTTGTCTACATAATGGCGTACCGTAATTGAACTGTTTTTGTTGAACGTTTTCGAATCACATAGACGTAATAAAATTGAGCGGTTTTGATGTTATATTTCCGATGTATTGTTTAGTAATATTTTCTTTAAATTAAAAAACAAAATATATTTATTACATTATTAAGTATTTATTTTAATTAAACTATCACCAGAATACTATTAAATTATAAAACACTTTAAAATGTATTTTTTAATTAAAGCTCAAATATATTTTAATTCGCAAAATATTTTAATAAAATCACAATACAACATAGTATTTCTTATCACATTAAACTAAAAGGTAAAGAAATCAAAATGGCTGAATTTTGAGTAGTTAGTCATAAACCCGTCAGAGACGCTACTGTGTCTTAAAATTGTGTTCAAAAGTATAACATTTATGTTACGTTGTTGATGTATACATTTTTTTGTTGGTAGGGATGTAAAGTAATATTTATTTAAATTTTGTAATTATGTAGTTTACGTTATATATTAATTATTAATATATAATATATTGTGTTATGTAACTAATATATTAATTTAAATATGTAATTGTAATGGAAAGCGATATTTTAACATAATTTAGTATATTATATCTAAGAAAATTATGTATACATTTTTTTTTTTTTTTTTTTTTTTTTTTTTTTTTAATTTAAGAAATCTTTATTTCTGTATAATATTACAACTAATCATATAGATTATCTAGTAACTGGTTTATTATTTTTGTAGTCTATTCTTATGGAATGAGACCTATTGCTTCATCCCAGCTCTGCTAGTCCTTTGATTTAAGCGGCTCAAGGAACCACTAATTCTAAAGGCTTTGTTCTTTTTAGGCGCTTTGGTCCATTGGCGCGATCCAGTAGGTTCCGCAGCTCCTCGTTGTCATGCTGCTGCAGTCGCAGTACATGACTCCTTGCAAATTTTTTTATTTCATCGCTGACGTATTCCATGTTTAGGTCTCGATGGAGATTGTCATTTCTAATGTACCAAGGAGCATTCACAATGCTACGTAGTACTTTGTTTTGAAATGTTTGAATGATCTTTACTGTAGTTTTTCTTGCGCAGCCCCAAAGCTGAATACCATACGTCCAGATAGGTTTTAGGATTTGTTTATATAGCAGCAGTTTGTTGTGCGTTGTAAGTTCGGAGTTTCTTCCAATAAGGCAGTGCATTTTTCTGAATTTTAAATTCAGTTCTTGCCTTTTCTTTTTAACATGCGCTTTCCACCTGAGTTTAGAGTCTAGCGTCATGCCGAGATACTTAGCATTATCAGAATATGGAATTGGTTGTGAATTCAGACTAATCGGAATATATTCTAATTTCCTATTTGTAAAGGTGATATGTGTTGATTTCGATTCGTTAAGTGTTATCCTCCATCGTTTTGTCCAGATATCCACTATATTAATAGCATTTTGTAGTTTCCTGGTGGACTCAACGATACTAGCATCGGTGGTCATAACAGCTGTGTCATCAGCAAACGTTCCTATTCTAGCTTCTTCTATGTCTGGTAGATCATTCGTATACAGGAGGTATAATACGGGGCCTAGAACACTGCCTTGTGGAACCCCTGCCAATATTTTCTTCAGTTTAGAGTATTCTCCGTCCTGTCTCACCCGGAAGTAACGGTCGTTGATGTAAGACTTTAGCAATTCAAAATGTTGTTTTGGCAGATCTCGTTGGAGCTTAAATTCTAGACCGCGGTGCCAAACCTTATCAAATGCTTGGGCTACGTCTAAGAATATTGCTGAACATACTTCCTTTTTTTCCAGCGCCTCCTCAATAGTATCAGTAATCCTATGTACCTGTTCTATCGTTGAGTGCCTTTCTCGAAACCCAAATTGATGTTCTGGTATAAGATTTCTGCTCTCTATAATTGGCTTTAATCTCTTGAGAAACAGTCTCTCGAAAATTTTTGATGTTGTTGTTAACAAAGAAATCGACGTTTTGTCGTTTAGTGATTTATTGGGCTTTGGAATCATTATGATTTCCGCTACTTTCTACTGTCTCGGAACATAACATAGTCTAAAGATAGCATTGATTATGTGCTGTAGTTTCCTTAGGGCTTTCTCTGGTAAAGCTTTGATTATTCGCCCCGTTATCAAGTCGTATCCAGGGGCTTTTTTATCTTTGAGGTTTTTTACTTCTTGTTTGATTTCTTTCAGAGTAACTGGTAGCACAGATGCCTCGTCTACTTTGCTTATAGGTGTTAGATATTCATTATCCGCTTGTCCAGTTGGTGGTTTGAAGGTATTTTCTAGGTGTTCGGCAAACAGATCAGTTTTTTGCTTTTCGCTGCGAGCCCAGGTTCCATCAACCATTCTAATGGGTGGCACTTGCATTTTAGGCCTTTTTAAACCTTTGGTGGCTTTCCACAGGGAATAGTCTGTGTCAGGATTACCTGTCAGGTTACTTAGGAAGCTTGCAACTGACTCATTCTTAATCTCCTTTATAAGTAGTTTAAGTTTGTTGCACAAGTTGTTTAGGATTGTTTTGTCTTCAGGGGCTCTGGTTCTCTGCCAAGTCTTACGAGCTCTTCTTTTTTCGTTAACCAACTCTCTCACTTCAACTGGATAGGTTATACTTTTTGTAATATTTCTTGCTGGTCGGGAGTACTTTTCCAGGCCGCTTTTTGCACACTATCAATGAGGTTTTCTAGTTCTTCTTCTATCGTGTAAGCGTTCGATATCTGCACGTGTAGGTTGATGCTTTCTTCGACTAGCTGTCGAAAGTATTCCCAGTTGGTTTTGTTATTTGTTAATCGTGGAGGGCTTGCTTTCCTTATTACCGTGTCACTTATTGTCATTAGAACTGGAGAATGGTCTGACGATAGCCCTTCTTCATTTTCAACTGCTAAGTAATTTTCGGAGATACCTCTTGATATATAGAAATCCAGAAGATCAGGAATTTTATTTGGGTCCGTAGGCCAGTAGGTTGGCTTTCTACTGGAGTGGAACTCACATTTTAATATCCTGCCTGCTTCAAATAGCTCCCTTCCTTTAGGACTAGTTCTATTTGATCCCCAAAATATGTGTTTCGCGTTAAAGTCGCCTCCAATAATAAAATTACCACCAAGCGATTTAAGAAGTTTGATGTAGTCTTCTTTTTTTGTGTTATATCTGGGTGGACAGTAGATTGCTGATATACTATAGCTCTTGTTATTTTTGGTTTCAATAGATACAGTAGCTACTTGCATAGCTTCCTCCTCTATTTTTAATTCTTCGTGGTGTTTTATATTGTCCTTAACGAAGATTGCTGTCCCGCCTCTAGCTCGTTCTGCTGGGTGTAGAGCTTGATAGCACTGATATCCACGTATTTTGACATACGACGTTCTGGTAAAATGACTTTCTGAAATTAGGCATATATCAATTTTTTTTGTGTTTAAAAATACTTCTAATTCTGAAATGCGTTGCGCTAGGCCATTTGCATTCCAGGTAGCAATTCTTAAATATTGTGTCATTATTTTTTCTTGTTAAGTTTGTATGGACTAGAATGAAGGTACTCAATAACTTCTCTAGTTTTACTTGACGCATCCGTTATTCTTTTATCTTGGCTCATCGATGTATTTTCTAGTGTTACTAGTCTCAGTTCTTGGTTTTTCAGTAGCTCGCCCATAGATTCTAGTTTTTGGTCCTGGCCAGCCAGATGTGAATTGATAGCGCTTAGCTTCTGAAGTATTTCTTGCAGAACATGGTTTTCCTGACTCGGAGCGTTCCTGATATTTTCATTCTGCTTAGCCATTTGTGCATATGTTATGCCTTCCTTAACTTTGCCGCTATTTAGAGGGATTCGTTTTGAGTAGGATTGCATCCTAGGTTGAGAACTCTGACTTGTTTGATTTCTCTTGTTGTCTCTCATTCTTTGCAGCTCTTTCGCTACCTCGCAGCCTCTATAATTTGCTGGGTGATGATTACCACAGTGTATGCATTTTACTGGTTCGTTCTTACTTTTGTTGCATTCTTTTGTTAGATGTTTCCCAGCGCACTTTACGCATCTTGGTTCCCTATTGCAGTATTTGCGTGTGTGGTTATATGCCTGGCAGTTGTAGCACTGTGGTATTCTACTAGGGTTCTTTTTTAATGTCTCAATCTTAACTTTCATATTAAGGATTGCTTTGATTCTATATACCCTATCAATGCTCTCAGCGTTGTCAAATGTTAGCATGAAAAGGGGCAGACCAACTTTGGTTGTTTCTCGTTCACCGTTTGCTTTTATAGTGACCTTTCTCTTTAATATGTTCACAGCGTTTAGAATTTTGAATCCTTTCTGGCTAAGTTCCTCAATTATTTCTTCGTTTGGGCATGTATGATGCAGCCCTCTGGCCATGACTTTAATTGGTTGCTCAGCCTTGTTTTCATAGGTGAACCATTCGATGTTTTGAGCGGTGATTGCATTTGATAACATTCTGTAGGTTTCTGGGTCAAGTGCATTCACTTTCCAAACGTTATTATTTAGTGCAGTGACTTTATATTTATCGTTTGGAACTACCTTCACTATTTTTTTAATGGTTTCGTATTCACTAACATTAAGTATGTTAATGGGTGGAGGTGGTATCTCTTTATGTGTTTTTTGTTTTTCCTGCATTTCCCCTTGGATGATTACGTTTGATGTTTTAATTGGCTGCAGTGGTCTCTCTTTCGGTATCAGTGATACGTTCTTATGTACCTTCACTAGGTCCGTAGTTGACTGTTCAGATCGTTGGGGTTGTGGTTTTCTGACACTCTGTATTGATTGTTCCACTTCAGGAGAAGATTCTGCTTTTCTTTTTTTGTTTTGACGTTTAGTTTTAATTTGCTTTCGTATAAAACTCGTTTCATACGCCAATTCGTCTTCATCTGTTTCATAGATAGCTATAGTATTTTCTTTGGCTTGATTATCATTTTTGATTACAGCAATTTCTTCTTTAAGCTGTTGGACTTCTTTGAATAGCTGTTCATTGATTTTCATTAAATTTTCTAACGATTTTTTTAATTCATCGTTTTCTCTCGTGACATCGTGGTTTCCGTTAATATTTAATTCATCGTTTTCTCTCGTGACTGCATTCAGCATTATTGTTCTCCTGCTGAATAGCGGAATGCATTTGCATAGTTGGTGATCTACAAATACTTATGCTTGGTATAAACGGGTTTAGCAATGGTTGGCTCACCCCAGAATCCGTTGAGCCTGCCTCGTGTGAGGGTGGATTGGCCAACTGTAAATTTGACGTACCACCTGGGGTATACATTCCGTTTGGTTGTAAACTCATTGCTTTAATGGTTGGTTTATTGTTCGGGGTTCCTTCCCCTATCCACATTTGGTCCGCGGATGGTATTTTATTTCCCACCTACCCTCCGGCAAGCCGGTTAAAGAACATTCCCCTATCCGCCACCTGGGGACGCGCCACGATGGGAGTTCGGCATCTCCACACGGGATCATGTATACATGATTTGATTATGGAATACAAATCACACCGTTACCACTAAGTACGTACAAATGTTTTGATAGTTTACTCAATGCCTCCTAAACTACGTAGTTTAGGAGGCATTGGTTTACTGTACCAAATATTCCGTTTACATACCAATACCACTATTTTTTTACATTTTTTTAGTAAACCAAAATATGTTGAAAGGGATGGGTGTACGTCTTTGCGTATGACAATTTCGTGTTTTATTTTTGTTCAAATAAAACTTGATTTTTAATTAATACGGTATATTAATACCAAAATACATTTTAATCAATCAATACTACTGATAAGCCCAAATGCGTGATTCAGTTGGTTGAACCATATATTAAATATTTAATATTTGGTTGTACATAATACCTAAAAAAAATCCAATTTTAACGACAATTGGATTTTTTGTGGGCTTGTGTAAAATTTACAGCAAAGATTAAAAATTAGGATACGGTTTATCCACAATATTGAATCTTGAGAAGGTAAAATATCACACATAAAAATTTTGTGTGTTATGTGTACTGTGGTAAAATATTCCTAAGTTTCATTTTCGTCGTTTTGTATGCATTATGTCACTGACGACAACAAAACAGAAATTTACATTGAATTTGATTTTTCGAATAATTGTTTAAATAAATCTGCAATAAACGTAATTTTTTAAAGTTTTAATTTTGATAATTACAGTTTAAACACTTTTTTATGGTTTACCCTTTATGTTTCATCTTACCGATCACGTTATCCCACCAACGAAATGTCACCATATAAATATTGCATAGGTATAACGGGAACATTTTATAATCGCTGCGGCACAAAATACATTACAGAAAAAAGGGGTTTGTTTAGTTTAATAGTGCACATATATAGCAGGTAGCCCAAATAATATACAAAACACAAACAAATATAAATAAAAATTTTATTATAACATACAAAATATTTAACCTAAAATTAATTACACAAATAAAATGTGTGAAATTAAGTTCATTATTTATCTTCGGTACTGTATGTCGTGAAACAAAATCAAAACAAATATACAAGTGCCAAGAGAAAGAAGAGCCAAGAGAAATTACGAAACGCGCACGTGTCATTGAAAAATTGTGTAGTTGCTTTATCAGTAAATTAGTAAATGAAAAGTTTCTCAGTAGGGAAATATTTTTATTGGAAATGTTTCTCAAAATATCAATATTTATCGTGATTTTTCAGATAAATTATGTTTGTAGATAATAAAGCAGATTTATTGGGACAAGTAAAGATTTACTTTTTGTCCCATGTAATTTTTTGTTCTTCTTATGACGCCCATGTTTTTTTTTGTATTTACCTACACCAACTCATGTAATTTTTCTATCCCTTTCTGGTTCAGAAATATTTTTATTTGCACCATAATTTTTGTCTAACCCACACAAATGTGTGAGTAAATACGTATATTACGAAAACTAATTTTCATCATAAAATTTCATCAGAACAAAAGCCTATTTTACACAATTGCGCCAGTTGGGCTTTAATTAACATCATCTAAATTTTGAGTATTATATTTTAAGAGAAATACAAAATTGTGTAAGTTGGTCCTAAACTTATCTATAAAATATTTTTTAATGTTACTCAATAGAGTAATAACAATTTACCCACACAATTGTGTAGCAAGGTCAAGAAAGGGCTATATAGAAAAATGGCCTATTATTGTAGTGGTATTGAAAGGAAATTTTATTTTTTGTATTTTCGTGTTTTCTCGTGTTTTCTCGATTATGACGCGTAAGCAAAGTGTTGTTGTTTAAAAACGGAAAATACTAAATGAAAATTTTGAATTACTAAATTTATTTTTCGGGAGAATTGTTACCAAAAGTTGATTATTTATAGTGATCACTGATAAAATTATTATTTTTTATTTTATTTATGAAATACAAGCGATTTACTGGCAAAATCAGCGAACCATAACATTCTTACTATGCAAACGATTTTTTTTTTCTATGGTTTTGTCAGTTTTTGTTAAATAATATTCATACTAACGTCGGATTTTTAAAAATCGGCCTGTAATTGTACTATTGTAGTGGTATTGATTCGGTATATAAATTTTTATACACACATAAAAAAATTATAAAGCGATTTGCAATCGAAAGTAGTCGGGAATACATCTTTTTGCTGCTGAGTTTACGGAACGGGATTATTTTCGTTCACGGAAAAAGCTGGGGCGGTATGTCGTACCATCACTTCGAATTGAAATTCGAAAAAATTCGATTGACGGTATGTTGTATCATTTTGAAAAACATTTGAAAAACAAAAATGGTAACTTTCACTTTTTCGATTCGATTTTTTTCGAATTCGACTTTTTTCGATTCGAAGTGATGGTACAATATACCGCCCCTTGCTTTTTTACCAACTTATGCTCAAAAAATTTGTCTACGATTGTCATATCGCAAATCCTTTAAAAAAATGTCATAATACAAAAAACAGTTTTGTGACAAATGCATTTTAAATTGCTATACTTGATTATTTATTTTATAAAGCTAAAAATGAATAATCTCAGCATCATCACAGCAATTAAAGCAAAAATTAAAAAAAAAGCAATTAAAAAGCAATTAAAGCAATTATTAGCAATTAAAAAAAAAATTAAAATGCATTTTTTTTTTATTTTTTTTTATTTTATTATACTTGGCTTGAGCGGTTCCACTCACATCACCAAAGTTCTGATTTTTTTTTTAATTTTCAGTTTGGTTTTTGTTTTTTTTTACTTTTTATTTATATATATTTTTTGATTTCATTTAAGTATTTACACATTTCTCTTAATTCTTTGGTTTTACTGTCCCTTATTATATCTTGTAATTTTTTATTAAACTATATATTTTTTTAATCTCTGTATATTTTTTACATTCGTCTATTATATGTTTACAGACTTCCACTGTATCACATTCTTCACATTTATTTATCACTGTTTATTTTTTTGATTAGTTTTAAAATTTTTTTGTCAAATGTATGGATTGTTCTAATTCTGCTAATTTGTTTTGTCATGGCCGTGTTAATTTCTAATTTTTTAAACCATGGTATCATTTTTATCTCCCCCTTTATATTAATTCTATGTGTTGATCCTTTTATCTCTGTTCTTTGTGCGAACTACTCTTTCTATTCTTCATATAATTTTTTTTTCATAGTGTTTAAACTTTCTTTATATGACATGTATGCTTTGATTGTGTTCCTGCTTTCACATCCTTTTTTTGCGGCTTCATTTGCGTATTCATTCCCTTCAACATTGATATGGCTCGGTATCCAGATTATTCTCGCTTTTATATTTTTTCTTTTATCATGTTTTTTATTTCTTCTTCGTGGTAATTGTTGTTTTTTGTGTTTTTTAGTGCCATCAATATCACTACAATAATTGTAGTGGTATTGGTGCCATGCATGCACTTAGTAAGTGTGTTATTCTGCCATAATAAACATAAGTGACTTAACTGCAAAAATTGTGTTTCGAGAAAATCGATGTTAAAGTTCGGTAACTTGTTTTGGTTATAACACCAATAACAATCATTTTTATTATTAGTGGAAGTTGTTATATTATTATATTATCAATTATACTAGATATAATTGGACTGCGATACAAAAAATTAAATAAATAAGTATTTATTTAAGAAAAAAGGAAAAATATAGTTTTATCTAAAACGGCAATAGTAAACAGTCGTCGCGTACTAATTAAAAATGACTTATACTCCGTTAAGTCACTTATACCATAGCACAGTAACAATTACAGATGTGGATCTTTCCTACAACCGCGATGTATATGAAACAAAAATTATTAATTTACATACCCTGTTATTATAGGGGTTTTGGAATTTATGTTAGCAGAGATAAGATAGTTTAGCTATTTAATATATAACTCTCTTTCATACCAAAGTAAAATTTCATAAACAATATTTTATATGTTAAATGTTCGTTTGTGTACGACACAAACGAAAAAGAAAACGTATGCTACCCGTTTATTATTATCGATCGTTTGAAAGTATCTGTTTCTTTTACGTACATAGGTATTTATATTAAATATAAATATGTACGTAAGAGAAAGAGTATTATGTATATACATAATTACATACTTGTATATATAATATATTGTGAGTTTGCATATACGATCGAATGTTCGTTCTCATTTAGATTTATTAAAATTAAATACTCGAAGATGACAAGAAAAGGAAAAGGATCGCTTATTTGTATGTAGCGTCTGTGCGGCTAAAATTGAATATATATATACATATTATGTTGTGGTGTGCAAAATGAAATGTAAGTAAAAATTTGAGAAAAAATATTTGGAGGTTTATGTATGATACGAAAATAATGGTAAAATTATCAATCGAAAGGAAAAGTTGTTTTCTAATGGTCGCAGTGAATAAGCATGTACATATTATACATATAGATATTTGTGTTTACTTTACATTATGTATATACCAACTATCTATACTGATTTTACCAAATTAAAAAATTAATTACATACTTTTTCTACGTGTACTATACGGATAATTGTGATTTTAATTTAAGAATATTAAAATAACAAAACTCGTAATTATTTTGTTTGGATAAAATGAATGAAATCAGTGGCGGTATGTTGTACCATCACTTCGAATCGATATTCGAAAAAAGTCGAATGGCGGTATGTTGTATCATTTTCGAAAAGCAAAAATGATACAACTTTCACTTTTTCGATTCGACTTTTTTCGAATTCGACTTTTTTCGATTCGAAGTGATGGCACAACATACCGCCCGGTCACACTGGAAAGATTGCATTGGGGAATGTATTATGTATTTAGATTTGTTTCTAAAAAATGATCCAGCATACAATTGTTTATTAGCATTTTTCCTTTTCATATTATCTGAAGCATGGTAGTAATAAATTTGTTTTGACTAGCTTTTTCACATCTTTCAAGATGTTGAAAATTACAGCTCGGTATTGATTTTAACCAAATTTGCCGTAAACTTAATACTTCGATGTGGTGTATAGAATTATTGTACAGGGTATACATGCAGTTTCATTTTTGAACTGCTAACCCTAGTTGTGATCAATCGATTCACGAGTTTACATTACTAGTGCACTACCATTTTCCAGCCACCAACCACTCTTTACCATGAAAACCACCCCACATTTCTGAAGCATAAACGACCACTTCTTTGAAAATTTCAAAAACATATCTCAATATCGGATAATAGAGAAGATCGATTTGGCCTCAGAAGCGCCATAGAAGCGCAATTCGACTTTTGACATGTAATGCCTCAACCAGTCAGCCTTAAGTTCTTAAGTTGTGCTCCATTTTGGACCACTTAGGAGAGCGGTACAACCACCAAAATTTTAGAGGTCAGTTGTTTATTTGTGACGAGAAGCCTATACAATTTTGTTGATTGTAGCACTAACCGAAGTGGTGCAATCAGCGTTTAACTTAAGAACTTAAGGCTGACTGGTTGAGGCATAACTTTTGACCATGAAAACCAATTTATTTATTATTATTCAATTTATTTAGCCACCCCACTATATTTATTTATTTCCATGCCTAACCGAAAGTCTGATAATTTTTGGCTGGCGGATTTTTAGATAAACCACATAATTTACGAAAGTGCGCTCTAAATTATT